>CM072823.1:31956306-32556306 GCA_036937905.1 Salvia rosmarinus
ATGTTCATGGACCGAACTTCCTTCTTCCATCTTACACGCCAAGATTTCTCTCATTGCGTGGAAATGACCGTCCGATCCGATCGCCCAAACTTACCTCGAGACTGACCAAATATCGTCGCTGCCTACCATCGATCGATGCCGCATGAAGCAGTTTCGGACATCGTAGTCATCATATAGCATTTAGCCATATTGTTAGACTTATTCCAAAGTCCGCTGACTCGCCGCTCATTAGTCGATGCGCCGAAGTAGCACGGTTTAGGAGTAGTGAGAACAAACACGTGTTCTTCAATGATAAGAACATATTCCATGTTTCGCTTTCCACTGATGAAATTCGGGACCGATAACGGATTTTGTGCGAGCATATTGATAATCTACGAAGAGACATATTCGAAAACGATAATGTAAAACACATAAGCATACGATCGCAAATAATTCGTGAATAATAATATTGTAACCTTTGATAAAACAATATTAATCAAACCTCCAATGCCCAAGGAATTCCACATGCAAGCCACGCGTGTGGACGCTACACATGAACCCCTCGACCCGGACTAAAATATACCTTTAGTCGCTTAATTTCAATCCATGTCAACTTATCCTTATGACAAATGAAATTAATGATCGACCGCCACTGACCACGTCACTATCACAAGGCAGGGACTTGGCAAGAAGTTGTACTCGAGGCGATGTCAAGCAATGACCACAATTTTAACGTGAGAAGATGAATTCTTAGAATTGGTATACTCACTCGGAACCATACCGCTCCAATTCAAATTCTTTTGTTATCTCATTTTATATCTATCTCTAGAGAACTTATGAAAATCGCACATACAAGCTACGCGCCATGATCGCCATACACATTTAAACTCCCACTTCTCAATAGATTTAAAATGTTTTATTTAGAAATCTCATCTAACAAACTTATGATAAACAGGCAAGCAAGCCACGCTGTGGATCGCTTATCACAAAGCGGCCTCACTTTGTTTAGAGATCAAAAGTGGAGGTCTCGACATTATAATTTGAAAATTAATTTGTCGGGTTGCTTGTTTAGTCTTTTATTCAAAAGGTTTGTCCATGCATCACGTAATCTAGCATGCTTTTCTATAGAACTCAACATGTAAACATGCTCACAGTAATTCTAAAATATGCTTGATAAACGCGATAAACCTAGCATGCTTACTATGCGCATCCAATTACGTGAAACACTTAAAGGTTTGTCAACGTAATTTAAACATACATAGCATGCTACGCATAATTTAAACATCCACGACATGCATAATGAACGATAAAATAAAATAAAGCGCTCATCGCGGCTCAATCCGTGAAACTCAGACATTTAAATCTAATCTATTACATAGATTTACAAAGTACGTAAATAAACTTCAAAAACGGCTTCGCGTGCACGGGCACGGACCGGATTCAACAATGGGCCTCGTGCACCCGGCACGACCGGAAATTCTGAAAACCGGTCTGGCCGTAGTCGCCTAAAGAGTGCTGGGCCGCCGCTTAGGGCTAAGCCCGCCGCCGCCAACAGCGCGCCGCCTGCCGTAGCCTCGCGGGCTGCCTCGCGGTCGCTAATGCGATCCGCGACCCATCGAGCACGCGCGGCGCTGCCACGCCCAAACGCCGAACGCCTGCGCCGAGACATCGTCGCCTGGCCTCCATACCTCGCGATCATGAAGTTCCGCCTGCTGGCGCCGGCTTTCACGCAGCGAGCAGCCCGCTAGCCAGCTTCGCGGCCACTGCGACCTCGCGGTAATCCTCGCGATCATGAAGTTCGCTCGCTAAGCGCCAGGATCCCGCGAACGCTACCTCGCCGCTCAGCCTCGCGATCGCCCTAGCGATCGCGAGACTCGCTCAGAAACCAACGTATCACCGAGAACACTGTTTTCCCGTCGTTGCTTCTTAGATTCGTTCGCTGCTTGCTTTTCTTTACGATAAGATTTACATAATAAAATCTAATCTAACCACGGATTTTCACGTGGTGTAAAACAAAAACCAACAACAACAACAAGCGAGCCAATGATGAACGACAACCATAATTATAATAACGCACGTAATAATCAAACGCGACTAATCCAATGAGAGCCAAGATTCTCATCCCGTGCTCGATACCAATCAGTAGGGAAAACGATGTTAACCCTCGCCCGAGGATCCATCTTGTGTTTAATTCACCATACATTGATTATAAACCTAGCATGCGCCTATATAATTAAATCGCAACATAGGGGGTTTTCACGTGTTTACCTCGATCCGTCGAGGTGGATCGAACGATGAACGGATCGAACTGGCCGAGACTCGTGCTTGACCTTCCGGACAGATCCCTGATACCCAAACTCCAACGCCGAGCGAGGACGAGCTATGGAGAATGCACCGAAAATCACCCTTCCTCTCACCAAGCTTCTAAAATTCTCTCAAATGTATATGAGATGGTCGAAAATTCTCTTCTCAATATGAGAGCATTAGCCCTAGACATTATCTCATACCTTATATTTATAATGCACTACCTTAATCCTATATGGAATATTACCATAATCCTATATGGAATATTACCATAATCCTATATGGAATATTACCATACTCTAGGGATTATTTCCATACTCTTAGATTATTTCCATACTCTTAAGATTATTACCATAATCTTATATGGAAAGGATCTATGCATATCCCATAAATATAATTATATCCATGTGGATAAAGAGAATAAAATCTTGCCAATTGGGAGCATGAGGGGCGCCGATTTTCCTTGGCTACGGGCCTCACGGGCCAAATTGTGGATCAAATGCAAGGAATAAAGATGGGCCTCAAATAAATTAATTATCTTATGCTCACCTGAACATAAATTAATTTATAAACATTCGATCATTCCACTAGAGAAAGAATGTTGACTTACCCCTTTATTACCGAAGTTGAGTCGGGCTTGCACTTAGACATTACGAATCCCCGTATTTAAGATATCGAACGTCCATTAATCATTTCTAGCAATCTGATCCGCTAAACGACATTATCCTTATTTCAAGAGTACCACTCAACCTTATTATTGTACTCGAGCTAACTCAACCTCGCAGGTTTAGTACAATAAACCTTTTGAGCTCTCTTAAGGGACGCCATCATCCTAAACGGATACTGTGACTGACATGTGATAACTAGCGTGACATACAAAGATCGCCACCACCCAAGACGCGGAGAATTGTTAACATATAACCCTCACTCATAACAAGTCAAAGTGATGGTCAGAACTCATACTCACCTAATACCTTATCGAGGTTTAGATCATCGTAAGTCACCGAGATCTTGGTTCTTCACGACGGTCGGAAGAAGAACTCATCTCACCAGTGATCCTTCAATACGCCGAGACGCATCAAAGATAGACAAGCAACTAAGTCAAGTCACTTCTTATCTATACTGCAGCTTCTAAACCGACAACTCGCCCTTAAGTCGTCTCACCGTGGAAACTTTTTATATCTCATTATTGCTTGACCAATCATACGTACTTCGTGATCTTCTACACACCGTATGATCTAACTTATATATGAGATAAGGGACAGATATATGCAATCAAGTATTCAAATCGATAGGAGATTGTAATGGTAATCAGAAACATTGTATACAAGCTCAACCAAATCGCTTTCAAGATACAAACCAACAATATCTTAAATATGGGATTCAGAATGTATAAGGCAAGCCCGACTAACTTCGGTAATAAAGGGTAAGTCGACATTTATTCTCTAGTGGCATGAATGAATGTTTATAAATTAATTTATGTTATAAATTTGAACATAAGATAATTAATTTATTTGAGGCCCGTCTTTATTCACATTTGATCCTGGTTTGCCCATCAAGCCCGTTCTTTAGTGAAAATCGGCCTATCTATCTACGGATAAGGTTTTATTCTCTTTATCCTATAAGGATATTATTATATTTATGGTATATGCATGGATCCTTTCCTTATGGGATTATGGTAATGCATTATAAATATAAGGTAAGAGATAAAATCAAAGCCAATCCTCAATTATCCTAAAGCATATTTTCGTTCTATCTCATAGCTCCTAGGAGAGGATTCGAAAATTATAGAGAAATTGGGTGATTTTACACAGCATTCTCCATAGATTATCCTCACTCGATATGGAGATTGGGCGGCGAGGATCTGATCACGAAGATCAAAGCATGAGTCTCGATCCGTTCATCGAAGACAGATTGAGTGAACACGAGAAAACCCCTACGTGTTGCGATTAATTATATAGGTGCATGCTATGAATATAATCAATGTGTGGTGAATTAAACATCCAAGATAGATCCTCGGGAGAGGTTAAATCGATTTCCTACAAGATCTTGACCTCGCTTGCCGCCTCGAGATCGTGCCTTGACCAAGCTAAAGGGAGTTTCTTAGGCTCCCAAAAGAATTCGAACTCGGTGGCATTCACGACACTGACATTAGGAGAGAGCATCGTCCGAATTCTCTCTCGACTTATCTCTTTTTTGTCTTGCATTTCATGGCGATTGGTGAGGAAGAAACAAGTCCTACAGGCAAAAATTATTATTATGTATTTGGTTACCTCTGCTTGAGCAAGTTCTGCTTGGCAGAGAATGCTTTTCGCTTACGTTTGATTTTCTATTCAAGTATGGTTTCGATTATATTCTTGTTTATTTCTTTTATGTTTATGTTGATTATGCGTGAGTAGTCGGTTTGGTTGGGTTGGGGAGAAGCACGTTGAGTCAAGGTCATACAAGTCGTGAGGTCTAAATATCCTTAGAACCTTGAGTGGGTGTTCCCGAAGCTCTAGGCCATTATACACATGTTATTCCTTTCTTTGACCGTTAACTCGGCCGGTAGCCTTGGGGGAGGGGTAGCTACAAGCAATAGCCGGAGTAAGACATCGAGTGTCTCTTTGTCCCGGGAAGTGCGGCTGGAGTGGGTGATTGGAGCCGTCGGCCTTGGGCAAAGGGCTGCGAGCCACTCCCTTGGACCGGCTGTAGCTAGTTGGGCTGTCTAGTGAGTAAAGGCTGTTAGAGGCGACGAACTATCTTGGAGACCGTCTTGTGAGGCAAGCGGGGGTCTCTTTACTTAGTCCTAAAATCTCTGAGCAAGGCGGGTGGGGGCACGGTGTGCGTGACAACTAAAGGGCATCTACCCTTGGTACCTTTAATCACTACATACACTCATGGTGAAAATCCTTGAACCTATGACCGGCGTCTTGACCGTATATCTCAACGTCGCGAATCCTTGCCCAACTACTTGTTATTGTAGGGAAATCGATTTTGACCCTCTCAGGATCTATCTTGGATGTTTAATTCACCATACATTGATTATATTCCTAGCATGCGCCTATATAATTAATTGCAACACGTAGGGGTTTCGTGTTTACCTTTGAATCTGTCGAGGAACGGATCGAGATCGAGACTCGTGCTGATCTTACGAGCTCGTATCCGGTTGTCGATCTCCAATATCGGTGAGGATAATCTATGGAGAATCTTCTGAAAATCACCCTAACCCTCTCTACAATTTTTGAAAATTCTCTCCCCTTAATAGACTATGGAAATTCTCGAAATCAATGATAGGATAATTAAAAGATCAACATTGATCTTATCTCTTATATATTTATAATGCGTTACCATAATCCCGTTAGGAAATGTTCCATGCATATCCATAAATATAATAATATCCTTATAGGATAAAGAGAATCAAATCGCCCATAGAGAGAGAGAGGGCGCGATTTTCCTTCCAAGCTACGAACTGGATGGGCGACCCGAGGATCAAATGCAAGGAATAAAGATGGGCCTCAAATAAATTAATTATCTTATGTTCGAGCCGAACATAAATTAATTTATAAACATTCATTCATGCCACTAGAGAATAAATCTTGACTTACCCTTTATTACGAAGGTGAGTCGGGCTTGCACTAGACATTACAAATCCCGTATTTAAGATATCGCCGCGTCCATTAATTATTTAGAGCATCTCGTTTGCTTAAATAATTAATATCTTTAATTCATAAGTAGTACCACTCGACCTTATTATTGTACTTGAGCTAACTCAACTGCGGGGTTTAGTACAATAAACCTTTGAGCTCCTTAAGGGATGTCATCGTCCTAAGCGGATACGGTGACTCGTCTGAGATAACTAGCATGGCATACAAACACTTCCACCACCCAAGATCACGGAGAATATTGGGTTAGAACATATAACCCTCGCCATAACAAGTCAGTGATGGTCAAGAACTCATACTCACCTAATACCTTATCGAGGTTTAGATCATCGTAAGTCATCGAGATCTAGGTTCTTCCACGACGGTCGAGATAGAAGAACTCATCTCACCGTGATCCTTGATACGTCGAGGCGTACCCGGCGTAGACAAGCGACCAAGTCGAAGTAATTTCTTATCTATCTGACAACTCGTCCTCAAGTTGTCTGTTGTGATTCTTTTATATCTCATTAAGCTTGACCAATCATACGGACACGTGATCTTCTACACTGCTGTATGATCTTACATATATGAGATAAGGGACACGGATATATGCAATCAAGTAATCAATTCGAGATAGGAGATTGTAATAGTGGTAACGGAAACATTGTATACAAGCTAAACCAAAACTACTTTCGGTATACAAATCCAACAATCTCCCATTTATACTAAAGCAAACTTTTGTATACAATGTGTCTCTCTACTAGCTATTACAAACAAAACCATCACATTGCTTCTCCCACTTATACAAAGTTTTCTTTCTAAGTGGGTGCCATCAAGCGCAATCGAGTCCTCGAGCGTGCACTTCAGTAGACTTTTACGGCGAGCTCTTTGTGAATGGATCCGCTAGGTTATCCGTCGTATCAATCTTTTCAATCAACCACGTCCCTAGTCTCACGATTTCTCGTATGACATGGTACTTTCTCTCTATGTGTTTGAGTCGCTTGTGGGTGCGTGGTTCCTTGAGTTTGCCACTTGCACACGAGTTATCACGATAAACTATGATACTCTTGGGCAAACCGGTACCACGCCTAGATCCATGAGTGGTTCTTGAACCATCTGACCTCCTTAGCAAGCCTCAGGCGGCTACATATTCGGCTTCCATGGTAGAGTCCATGATGCATCGCCTGCTTTGCACTCACTTGAGGATCGACTCCACCTCCCAAGGTAAACACATAGCCCGAGGTAGACTGCTTCTCATCACGGTCGGCTTGGAAATCCGAGTGCAATGTAACCCAAAGGCATTAGACTATCTGCATGGTAAACTAGCCTATAATCTCGAGTCCTTTTCGGTGCTTGAGTATATGCTTACTGCGGTCAATGAGCTTATCCGAGGTTAGGCGATATCTAGCTACTATGCCTACCGCATAGCGGATATCGGGCCTCGTACATAGCATTACGTATACATGAGACTTCCTCACACGGTGAAGCGTAAGGAACTTGTCTCATTTCTCTATCTCCTTTGCGGTCATAGGTGGTGCTCCCTTAAATAAAGGAATGCCAAGTCCGAAAGGTAGCAATCCTTTCTTGGCGGTCTGCATACTAAAACGAGTAATCACGGTATCAATGTAAGGCGCTTTAGATAAGCTCAACATTTTCCTCTTGCGATCTCGATAAACCTTGATCCCAAGAATGTCTGCTGCATCTCCTAAGTCTTTCATTTGAAGCGATCGGATAACCAACTCTTTCGATCGATAACAACTTCACATTGTTGCCAACTAGAAGAATGTCATCTACATAAGTCAAGAAATACCACATCACCGTTGACATCTAAGCGATACACACAACTCTCGCTAGGCGGGTAAATCCTTGGACTTTACCACCTTGTCAAAGCGTAAGTTCCAGGATCTTGAGGCTTGCTAAGCCCATAAATGGACTTCTTAAGCTTCCATACTAGATGCTCTTCACGCTTCACCACATAACCTTCGGGTTGTTGCATATAGATGTATCTACATTCCTCAAGGTAACCGCTTTAAAAGCGGTTTTCATATCCATTTGCCAAACCTCAAGGTTGAGTGGGCTGCTATGGCGGAGAAGAATTACGATGGACTTGAGCATTGCTCTCATCGAAATCGATGCCCTCAATCTGAGTGTGCCCTTCGCAAAAGGTCTCATCGTAGAGGTATAGGTGTCTTTTAAGTATACATCCATAGTGTTATGGACTCGATTTCTAAGTCCATAGCGGTGTGCCATGATCTTGCATAAATGTCTTGTATCGCCTCGCTATACGTCCATGGGTCGATTATTGCACCTTTCGTTTCACGGGACTAAATCCAAGATTCACCCACGAACATAAATCGCTCGGGTTGACGAACATCCTCCCACTCTGACGGTATTCGCTGAGCGCACAATGGCAGCGGTGGGTGCGATAACTTGTGGTTCTCTATCTTGCACAACTTGACTTGGATAGGAGCCACTTATACAATCGGTATCTCCAAAGGAACTCGACCCATTTCAATTTTTGAAGTATCGGTGTCGATCCTCCCATTAGACCGACATCTCGTACCTTTGGCTTAATCGGTGGTGGAATACGATCATCTTCTAATTCTCAAGAATGATTTCAACTTTGGATTTATGATTTTTCATATAATCCTCTTCTAAAATCGAGGCATTAGTCTAATAATGACCTTCTCGATCCTTATGACTATAGAATAAACCACCTTTCGTCCTCTAGGATAGCCATAAACGACCTTGCGTCGGATCTAGCCTCCAACTTGTCGCCTTTCTTGTTCGGCACATGTCTTTGGGCTGCCCAATATCCTTATGTGGCTTAAACGAGCTTACGTCCAAACCACAACTCGAAGGGTCTTTTCGACTTACTTGGATGATCTTAGATTTAGCAAGTATGCCGTCGTTTCTAAGGCATACCCGAGCGAAATAGGAAGCGTTGCATAACTCATCATTGATCTAACCATTTCTAAAAGAGTCCTATTCTTGGCTCGACCACCATTTTGTTATGGTGTGCCCGGTATCAGTAGTTGAGAGTAATCCCACACTTCACCAAATAGTCCATAAACTCGTTCTTGAGGTATTCGCCACCGATCGAACCCTTGATGAATTGATACTTTACCAAGCTTCGTCTCCACTTCCGCCTTAAACTCTTTGAATTTCTCAAAGCATTCGGACTTGCGGTGAGCGGTATATGTATCCGTACCTTGAAATGTCGTCGATGAAATTGACAAAATACTCGTACCCTCCACGAGCTTGTGTGGACATAGGTCCACACAGTCGAATGGACTAGCTCCAACACTTCTTTGGCTCTATAACCCTTCGCTTTGAAGGGTGCGGTGAACATCTTACCTTCATACAAGATTAGCAGGCGGGAGCGAGGTAGCTGTGAGATCACCCAACTCCATTCTTAGCGGGTCTTTGGATCCTATTTAGATTGATGTGACCTAATCTAAGATGCCGAGAAATATGGTGTCATCTTGTGAAAAAACTTTCTCTTTTAAGGTTTGTAGATGATGCTGACATAGTTATAGGTATTATGTTTGGCGAGAGATAGTATAAAGCGAATTATATAATGTGCCAACACGTATAACTTTTATGATAGAAACACCACTATCAAAAATAACGAATATCCATGAATAAATAATTTGAAACGAAACAAGGTTACAGAAAATCCGGCACATACAAAGCGTCTTTTAAAACTAAAACTCTTGAATCAAAACCTAAAGAAACATCTCCATTGCAACGGCCTCGACTTTCGCGCGTTGCCCATGGAATCGTTATCTCGCCATCATGCGACTCCTTGTCGCGGGAACCCTTGCAGGTGTAACAAACATGATCGATCGCACCCGTGTCTACTACCCATGAATGAGTAGAACAAGTCGCTAAACATGTTTAGTTACTAAAGCAAATAAGCGTACCTTGAGCCTGAGCATTGGGCACTTGGCCTTCCAATGCCAGTCTTGCAGCTTGAAGCACTTGCCCTCCTTTGGCTTCTTTAAGCCTCCGGTGGCGAGCATGTTCTTGCTCCCATTACTCCCACTATTTCCTTGCCTCTACCACCTTTGGCCCCTTTTTCTTTTTCATTTTACAACGGAAAATTTGGGCCCTAGATGTGCTAGCAAGCATGTGTGCTCCTTTACCCATAACTCCTTCCTTCGCCACGAGATCATTAAGCCGACTAAGTGTATACTGGTCTTGCTCATGATCGCATTCACGAAAATTCTCAAAAGACTTGGGCAGTGTATTGAGGATGATATCGACCTTGGCTTCCGTCAATACCTCCTCCCAAGCGATCAAGACTATCCATGAGATGAGTCATGTGGGAGGCATGTTCATGGACGAACTTCCTTCTTCTATTTTACATGAAGATTTCTCTCGTTGTGTGGGCGGAAGGTCGATCCGATTACCCAAACTTACTCTCGAGACTTGACCATATTTTAGTCGCGTCTACCATCGATGATCTGCGGTGCAAACCTTTGGACATAGTAGTCATCATATAGCATTTTGCCATATTGTTCGACTTATGCGAAAGTGCGCTTGACTCTCATTGCTCATTAGTCGATCGTCGATAAGGCATCGAGGTTTAGGAGTAGTGAGAACAAACATGTGTTCTTCAACGATAATAACATATTCCATGTTTCGTTTCCACTCGATAAAATTCGGACGGATAAAGGATTTTGTGCGAGCATATTGATAATCGATTGTAAGAGACATATCGAAAAGATAATGTAAACACATAAGCATACGATCGCACATAATTCGTAACAACAATATTGTAACCTTTTGATAAAACAATATTAATTGAAACATCCAATCACCGAAGGAATTCCACATGCAAGCCACGCGTGTGGGCGTTTACACGAGCCCCCCGACGGACTAAAATATACCTTTTAGTCGTTTAATTTCAATCCATGTCAACTTATCCTTATGACAAATGAAATTAATGATTGGACCTTACTAGACCACATCACTATCGCAAGAAGGGACTTGGCGGGAAGTTGTACTTGAGGTGATGTCTAGCAATGACCACAATTTTAACAATGAGAAATGAATTCTTAGAATTGGCATACTCACTAGGACCATCTGGCTTCCAATCAAAATTCTTTTGTTATCTCATTTTATATCCATCTCTAGAAAACTTATGAAAATCGCACAAGCGAAGCCACGCGTGTGGGCGTTTACATGAAACTCCCACTTCTCGATAGATTTAAAATTTTATTTAGAAACCTCATCTAACAAACTTATGATAAGCGAGTGCAAGCAAGCCACGCGTGTGGGCGTTTACTCACGGTCGTCTCACTTTGTTTAGAGATCAAAAGTGGAGGTCTTGACATTTTAATTTGAAAATTAATATGTCGGGTTACTTGTAGTCTTTTGTTTCAAAGGTTTGTCCATGCGATCACGTAATCTAGCATGCTTTTCTATAGAACTCAACATGTAAAACATGCTCGCAGAATTCTAAAATATGCTTGAAAGCGATAAACCTAGCATGCTTACTATGTGCATCCAATCATGAAAACATATAATATGTTTGTCTACGTAATTTAAACATACATAGCATGTACGCATAATTTAAACATCCACGACATGCTATGAGCGATTAAAAATAAAATAAAGCGTTCATCGTGGCCCACTCGTGGAACCTGCACTTTCTTGCCTAATCTATTACATAGAATTGCAAAGTACAGATCTTCATAAACTTTGAAAAATGGGCCTCGCGTGCACGGGCACGGACCGGATTCGTCAAAACTCGATTCGGGCCAAAAAACAGGTTTGGGCCAAAAATCGGGTCTGCAGGCGGGTTGGCCCAAAATGGTGGGCAGCCGCTAGGCATAGCCCATCGCGCCCAAAGACACCGCCGCCCGCTCGCCGCCGCCGCGTCTCCTCACGGGCTGCCACGCAGCGATCGCGAAGCGACCGCGACCCTTCAAGCACGCTGCGCGGCCATGCTCGCGCTGCGTGCCGCGTGCCGCTCGGTGCTTATTTGCCTCGCGATCGACCTCGCAACCGTGAGCCCGCCGTGAGCCGCGGGATCTCGCGCGACAAGCGCGTGCCCGTCGCCGCCGCGCGCACACGGCCGGGGATCTCGCGCGACAAACAGCGCCCCCGCCGCCCGCGCCGCGCTGCCAGCGTGCCGCCTAGCGAACGCAGCGGCGGCGCGACCTGCGACGAGTGCCGCCGGCGTGCCCTCGGCGCCGAGCGGTGCCGAGGCCTCCGTCTTGTGGCGCGACCCCGCCCCGGTTGCCGAGCCCATACCGCCAGCGTCGCCCTCGCCCGGCCGCTTCACGCGGGCGTGTCCGCGAGCACGAACGCCAAGCGCCGTCGCCCGCACGCCGTGCGACCTCTTGCCGATGAACTCCCGTCGTCTCGTTCTTCGTTCTTTCGTCTTCGTTCTTCTTTTACAGATAAGATTTACAGGGAAAAATCTAATCTAACCACGGATTTTCTCGTGGTGAAAAACAAAATCCGACAAAAAAAAATCGAGCCACGATGAGCGATAGATCCACAATTAATTAATTGCGCGTAATAATCAAACGTGAATTAATCCAAGAGCGAATCTTGAACCTCGCTCCGATACCAATTGTGAAATCGATTTTGACCTACCCGGGATCTATCTTGGATGTTTAATTCACCATACATTGATTATATTCCTAGCATGCACCTATATAATTAATTGCAACACGTAGGGGTTTTCGTGTTTACCTTTGAATCTGTCGAGGCGAGCGGATCGAGACTCGTGCTTTGATCTTACGGGTCGTATCCGGTTGCCCAATCTCGAATATCGGTGAGGATAATCTATGGAGAATGCTACAGAAAATCACCCTAACCCTCTCTACAATTTTCGAAAATTCTCTCCCAATAGACTATGGAAATTCTCGAAAATCAATGATAAGATAATTAAAAGATCAACATTGATCTTATCTCTTACCTTATATTTATAATGCATTACAATAATCCCATTAGGAAAGGATCCATGCATATCCATAAATATAATAATATCCTTATAGGATAAAGAGAATCAAATCATATCCATAGAGAGAGAGGGCGCGATTTTCCTTCCAAGCTACGGGCCTGGATGGGCCAAACAGGGATCAAATGCAAGGAATAAAGATGGGCCTCAAATAAATTAATTATCTTATGTTCGACCGAACATAAATTAATTTATAAACATTCATTCATGCCACTAGAGAATAAATCTTGACTTACCCTTTATTACCGGAAGGTGAGTCGGGCTTGCACTTGAACATTCTGAATCCCGTATTTAAGATATCGCACGTCCATTAATTATTTAGAGCATTCTCGATTGCTTAAATAATTAATATCTTTAATTCTTAAGTAGTACCACTCGACCTTATTATTGTACTTGAGCTAACTTTCAACTGCGGGGTTTAGTACAATAAACCTTTGAGCTCCTTAAGGGGCGTCATCATCCTAAACGGATACGGTGACTCGTCTGAGATAACTAGCATGACATACAAGCACTTGCCACCACCCAAGATGCGAGAATATTGGGTTAGAACATATAACCCTCACTCATAACAAGTCAAAGTGATGGTCAAGAACTCATACTCACCTAATACCTTATCGAGGTTTAGATCATCGTAAGTCACCGAGATCTAGGTTCTTCACGACGGTCGAGATAGAAGAACTCATCTCACCGTGATCCTTCAATACGTCGAGACGCACAAAGCATCGACAAGCAACCAAGTCAGTCACTTCTTATCTATACCACAGCCTATACCGACAACTCGTCCTCAAGTTATCTCGGTGTGATTCTTTTATATCTCATTAAGCTTGACCAATCATACGGACTTACGTGATCTTCTACACAATCGTATGATCTAACTTATATGTGAGATAAGGGGACACAGATATATGCAATCAAGTAATCAATTCAGATAGGAGATTGTAATAGTGGTAACAGGAAACATTGTATACAAGCTCAACCAAAACTACTTTCAGTATACAAATCCAACAGTTATTTAATTTCTTTACCTTGTGTTTAAGTTTCAGTTTTACATTCCGCTCAAGATCTACCTCTCAGTACATTTCTACTGAGACCGTCAGCCTGACTGACACCTTGCCCTCTGGGCAACCTCCTACTCAAACTGTGACAACTCGAGTAACAACACAACCAACTCTCTTGGGTTCGACCCCTTAACTTGCCATGTACAGAACTATATGTTCAAGTTGGAGGAGATTATAAATGTATCTTGACGTGTCTTGGTACCTCTAACAACGGGTAAACCGAGCGTCGTCATATTGGCGCCCGTTCTTGAGGGCTTATTCTAGTGTTGTTATTCACTTTTTGTTTTTGTTTGGTTTTGCATGCTCCAACCTAACCTTCTTTGGTGAGGACGGAGAGCTCTGTGTTGACCCGTAGATTGAGAGAACCATTCGGAGAAGAAGGCAGTGAGGAGAAATGCCCCCGTCTTGAGGAGGCGACGTGCAAGGCAAGACAACATGGAGGAGA
Source organism: Salvia rosmarinus (assembly GCA_036937905.1). Classification (NCBI taxonomy): domain Eukaryota; kingdom Viridiplantae; phylum Streptophyta; class Magnoliopsida; order Lamiales; family Lamiaceae; genus Salvia; species Salvia rosmarinus. Next base: position 31,970,695 of record CM072823.1, read on the forward strand.
GAATCCACAAAACCCACCACCTCCGGGAGAGCAGACGCTTCGGAGATGATGTTCCCGAACAACAATAGTCTCCCTTGGGCAGCGCCTTGCTCGAGATCGAGGACAACGGGAGCCGAGACACTCTTTTATGCGAGATCTTGCCAAGCTTGACGATATGCTTGAGAAGACCCCAGCGCCATCTCCGGGACTTGAAATGGTGTATCACAATAAGGTGTGCGGATGAAGTCAAGAAGGAGTACATCCGACTCATATCCTTTCCATTCACTCTCCACGGGTGCTCGAGAGTGGTCAGTACACTTTGCCTACGGGTAGTGTCACTACTTCAGGGGCTTCAACAGAAGTTCCTTGAGATACTATCTCATCTCGAGGATACAAAGCGTGAGCAAAAGGATGAGTTCCCTCCGGATGGGGAATGGCGAGGCGGTGTACGACTATTGGTGTCGTTTCAAATCCATCTTGGCAAAGTGTCCCAATCACCAAATCTCGATCAAGATCGATCGATATTATGTGAATGGCTTGAGGGCGAGTCGAGGCAGCTCGTGAGTGCTGCATCGGAGGATCCATCCTCAACAAACAACCCAATGAGGCATTCAAACTACTCGCGAGACTTAGTGAAGAGTTTCGGGATGATGCCAGCGCAACGGTCAAGACGATGCCCGCCAAGAAGCTACCACTTGCATTTAATCCGACATGAAGATATGAAGGACATGATGAAACAAATGATGGACACGATGAGGCCCTCTATGGCCAAGAAGAATGTCAGCGTGTCGACTTTGCTTTGCCACCACCCACAACACGAACGAGTGTCTACAAGTGGTGAAGAAGAAGAAGTGAATGCCTTTGGGCATGTCGACAACGGTGGTGGAGGAAGCGCTCAAGGTCGAAGCCCGTTTTGACCCATACAATCCACCATGGAAAATCACGAGAACTTGAGGTGCGGAGGCACACACTATCAAGCACCTCACGGCGAATCCACCTCAAGCTCGGCCATCTTTAGCCGAGATAGGTGCCTGATCGAGGAGCTACCCAAGGAAGGATAGTGCAAGACCTCGACAAGTTCAAAACAGAGACAAGAGGAGTCCTACAATCTGTCTTGACTCAGTTGAACACCTTGACGCAAGAGATATCAAAGCTCAACCAAAAGCAAGGGACACTTCCCGCTCAAGTGCAAATCCAACCCAATGCGCACGTCAACGCAATCAACTTGAGGCGGAAAGAACTTGCCAGGCAGGAAGCCCGGTCGAGGCGGTCGAGGCGACAAGGCATAACCAAGGAAGTCGAGGACTTGGTCAAGGAACCTGAACTCAAGTGAAGGCCTCCTTGCCCAAGGTAGCAGACAAGACAGAGATCAAGATCAGACCTCCCTTCCCATGGAGGTTGGCAAGGAACAAAGAAGCCGAAGAGATGAACGAAATGATCAAAATCTTTAAAAAAGTAGAGATCAACATACCTTTGATCACTGCTTTGACCTCGATGCCAAGGTGCGCCAAGTTCCTCAAAGAGCTGTGTACCAAGAGAGTCAAGTACACGGACGATGCTAAGTTCCAAATGGGGGGAGAACGTCTCAGCCGTGCATAAACGAGACCTCCCAATCAAGTGTACCGATCCCGGGATGTTCTATATACCTTACGTGATCGGGACAACGAGGATAGACCAAGCTATGCTCGATCTCGGGGCATCAATCAATGTGATGCCCCTATCTATCTATCAAGAGTTGAAACTCGGACCACTCCGACCATCTTGCGTTGAGATTCAACTGGCAGACAAGTCAAGTGTCTATCCCGAAGGGATCGTTGAGGATGTGCTCGTCAAGGTGCAAGACCTTATATTCCCAGCCGATTTCTACGTTCTAAATATGGGCGTTACCGGACCAAGCGACTCATGTCGCTTGGCGTCGCGTTCTCAATACGGCCCGGACGTTGATCGATTGCGATACGGGGAAGCTCACATGCAAATTCGTTGGGAAGACGGTCACCTTTGACATCTACAAGGTCGAGCAATTTCCGATTGACACCGAGATGGTGGACTTTGTCAGTCTCACTGAGAAGGATGTTGAGAGATACTACGCCAACGTGGTGGTCGAGGGCGTGTCGAAAGAGTCGTCGAGGACACCTCAAGATTTAGAGTATCTCGACAAGGAGGAGGTCGAGGCAACTGAATTGCTTGAGGTAGAAGCCGACCAAGGTGGGGACGATCAACCAAGCTATCAATCACCGCTAGGGCATGACAAGGAGAGGATGCAACCTTCCTTGAAGAAAGCCCCAAGCTACTGACTCAAGCTGCGAAGCACTTGAAGTATATCTACCTCGGAGCCAACGAGACGTTGCCAGTAATCATAAGCTCCGAGTTGACGATCAAAGAAGAAGAAGAGATGAGAGCCGTCTTGAGCAAGTACAAGGAGGCCATCGGCTGGACCTTAGCCGACCTCAAAGGCATCAACCCTACTGTTTGCCAACACAACATCTTGCTCGAGGACGACGCCGTACCGGTCAGAGACCCCCAGAGGAAGCTCAACCTGGTAATGAAAGAAGTTGTCTAGGTGGAGATACTCAAACTCCTTAAGTTGGGCCTCATTTACTATCTCGGACAGCCGGTGGGTCAGCCCGATCCACGTCATGCCAAAGAAATCCGACGTACAGGTGGTCGAGAATGAAGCGCAAGGAACGGTCGCGATGAGACTCGAGACAGTGGAGGGTTTGCATCGATTCGAAAGCTCAACAAGGTGACCGGAAGGACCACTTCCTTCCCGCTCATTGACCCGATGCTTGAGAGACTACGCCGAATATGTATTTCGCTTCCTTGGCCATTACTCCGGTTATATGCAAATTTGTGTGGCATTAGAAGATCGAGATAAGACTACATTCACTTGCCGTTTGGCACATTTGCATATCGTCGTATGCCATTTGGTTTATGCAATGCTTCGGGGACATTTCAAAGATGCATGATGAGTATATTTTCTGATTTGCTTGAGCAATGCATTGAGGTGTTCATGGATGATTTTACTGTGTATGGCAAGATGTTTAACCAATGCATAGAGAATCTTGAGTTAGTTCTGCAGAGGTGCGTGGAGAACGATCTTGTGCTGAATTATGAGAAATACCACTTTATGGTCAGAGGTGCATGGAGAACGATCTTGCGCCCATCATAAGGCCACCCGAATGAGGCATGCCCTTTGAGCTGATGTGCGACGCTAGAGGATACGCTGTTGGCGCGGTGCTTGGGCAGAAAATTGGCAAGGAAAGCTTCGTCATATACTATGCATCGAAGACCCTCATCGGGCCGCAGATCAATTACACGACCACGGAGAAGAAGCTTCTTGCCGTGGTGTTTGCCTTCGAGAAATTTCGCTCCTACCTCTTTGGGAGTAAGACGGTGGTTTACACTGACCACGCTGCCTTGAAATATCTCATGGCAAAGAAGGACACAAAGCCAAGACTGATACGGTGGATACTCCTCCTCCAGGAGTTCGACGTTGAGATCAAAGACCAGAGTGGATCCCAAAATCAAGTGGCCGACCACTTGAGCGAATTTTAAGAAATGATGAAAGAGATCCAATCCGAGCAACGTTTCCGCATTTAGGAGCTACTCGAGATCTACACCAGGAGCCGTGTACGGCGACTTGGTGAACTACATCGTGACCGAGTGTTGCCGTGGGGATGCCAACACACCAAAGGAAAAAATCAAGGAGAGTCGACAATACGTATGGGATGACCCATACTTGTGGAAGCAATGCTCGGACTTGATCTTGAGGAGATGCGTTCGGAAGGTGAGCAAACAAGCATCCTTGAGCACCGCCATGAGAAGAGTCGGCGGACATTTTGGGCACAAGAGAACGGCAGGAAGATCCTCGATTGTGGGTTTCTTGGCCCACTATCTTTAAGGATAGCTACGAGAAGTGCGAGAATGCGATAAGTGCCAACGCGAGGGCAATGTCTCAAGGAGGAATGAGATGCCCTTGGTACCTATCTTGCCGGTAGAAATATTCGACATGTGGGCATGGATTTCATGGGCCCTTGCCAAACTCTAAGAAACCAATACATACTCCTAGCGATGGACTACGTGTCAAAATGGGTAGAAGCCAAGGCCACGGCTAAAGCGGACGCAGGGACCGTAGCCGTTTTCTCAAGTCAAACATATTTAGCTTGGTTCGGTGTGCAAGCCATGTCGGTGATCGGGCAAGTGACCACCAAGATGGTGCTACTCTATCAAAATAGGTTCCGCTATGCCTGCAAGCGCAAGTGACCACCAAGTGGGTGGGACCTTACATCGTGCCGCCCAACATCCGAGCAGAGCCGTGGAGATAAGTGACATGGACGGCAAGAAAGTGTTCAAGGTGAACGGAAGCAGACTTAAAACCTACCATGGGGACGACCGAAGGCTCAGAGAATGGGACGTTGAGCAAGATGAGCCTACCGAGGTTCCCCAAGAGGATCCTCAAGATGCCTAAGCTCGAGGAATATGTCGAGCTAACGACGTTAAACAACAGCGCTTCCCGGGAGGTAACCCGGCATGGTATGATTTTAACCGCTTACATTTCATTCCATTCCATTTTTTTGTCAAGGGGGTGGTATTGACCACTTTTAACACTTTGCCTCAAGCAAAAGTGTGTGAGTGGGGAAGCCCACCCTCATTATTTTGACATGCTCCTCGAGCGGATTGATTCTTCCTCGAGGCGTATTTTCTTAAAACCGCAGGTCAAGAAGGAACTCAAGATAAGGCGAAGAGGAGCGCAAATGTCAAGGCAATGACCGGCCAAGAACATGGGAAACGAGGCGACATTTGAATTTCTACGGGCTAACGCAGGAGACGTCCCATCATGTCAGCCCACTACCCTATAACCGCCCCAACCCACGTTCTATTACCCCCCTCATTTCGCCTATCCACTTCCCACATTCAAACCACACCCCAAAACTTCCCAAACTACAAACACAAAACCCTAACCTCCTACCCATGGTGCACACGTCCAAAGAAGAAACTACCGAGCCAACCCCAAAAAGATCGTAGCTTGCCGTATAAAAATAGAAGACACCGCAGAGCCGCCGCCGAAGAGTCCATCGTCCGTGTGACTCTCTCTCCCACCGAGTTCGCCGAAGAATAGGAAAAGCGCCCATGCTCCACGACATTCACGTGGAGGTGGGCGCCGAGAAGAAGAGCCCACCGGTGAGAACACACCGAGAAGACAGGAGAAGGCGCCGGAGAAAAAGAAGGAAATCAGCCCCTCCATCGGAAAAAGAAAAATAAATGAGACTCCTACCGCCTCATTATCAAAGAAGACGCCGCCGACCCCTCTCACACCGGGTCTGCCGGCACGGAAACCAAAGTGCTGGAGAAGAAGGAGGTTTCAGAGGAGGGGAGCTCTGGTGATGCTCTCGGAGAAGGCAAAGACGAAGGAAATGACCTGACGGAAGAGATCGAGGAAGAAGACGTCTTCCTCACTGGAGAACGGCCGTCGAAGAAAGCAAAGATAGCGACGCTCGTCAAAGCGAGGAAAGTCCTACACGGTGAACACCAAGGAGCTAGTCAAACCAAGGAGATGGTTGTGCCAAAGCGGTGGAATCGCACTCCTCGAACAACCTGAGTCGAGGAGGATGTCGAGAGGTCATTTAAGGAAATAGGACGGGAAAGTTTCGCATGGGATACCACGGTGCACGTGCCGATGGTGAAGGAGTTTTACGTGGATCTTGACATAGATCATGACAAAGGGGTGCCAAGAGGGTATCAGCTCACTCTTCTCGGGGAGCGACGAGAGTTTACGGTTGATGAGCTCAACCAAGCTCTAAACATGGTGACTAGAGCCGGCAAAATGAGCTCGACACGAAAAGCCCGCCCGGGGTACCCGGGGTTTGGGTTTGTTTGGGCTTGAAAATTAAAGGCCGGAAAAAAATCGGGCCTAAAAAGCCCGCCCGAAAAAACCCCGACCTACCGGCCGGCCAAAAAAGTCTGAGGTTTTGGGCTGAAAAGCCTACCAATATTTTATTAAATATATATATTTTATAAATTTTTAATATACATATCTATAATTTTTAATAATATTAATTATATTTTATAGTAAAAGTTTCTTACTAATTCACATATCGGTCGGAAAATATTTTTTGAATTGCAACACATCAAAATTCTAAAAAATAATAACTTCAAAATATAACTTTATAAATCATTCAAAATAATTCATAAAAGAAATGATCTCCAAAATATATAGGTGATGATTAATGACCTTATAATATGTAAAACTATTTTGAATCATTGATCTTAAATATATATTGTATAATTAATTTATTTTTCTATTATTTTAGGCGTATAAGTGGAATTGACGTTTAATAATATCATTTACCTTTGATTTATAATTATTAATTTATTTCTCCTTAAATTAAAGAACTAAAAGTATACTACATTACAATATCATCGTATGAATACATAAATATGTCAAAATATACAAGAAGCATTATCATAAGAATAAGTAAGCTTAATATATTCTTATCACTGATTCTTTATTTAAATTGAAGTTATGAGATTTTAATTATGTATTTAATTTATTTATTTTTTTGAAATTCAAAATATTAATTTTATATATTAAAAAATAAAAAAATCATCTAAAAAAAGCCCGCCCGCCCGAAAACCCGCCCGGGGTTGGTTTGGGCTTCACATTTCTAGGCCCAAAAAAATTTCAGGCCGACCCGACCCGGCCCGAAAAATATAAAAGCCCGACGAGCCCGGTGCCGGGCCGGGCCGGCCCGCTACTTTGCCACCTCTAATGGTGACATTGATGGAGGCAAAGGGAGCCAGCTACAGGGGAGCAGCCAAGGTGGTACCAAACTTTACTAACGGGAAATGGTCCGGGATTTGGGGAAAACTAATTGGAAAGGATGGCGCACAGTTCAAGTCGTGTGACGCCAAGAGGACAGCCCTCAAGGATCCGGCCATGCAAGTGTGCCACCGGATCCTCTCCTACAATCTCTTTGGCAAAAAGGATAGCAGCGCAACCATGTCGAAGAGAGAGTTGTTCATCCTCTGGGCGATGCACGAAAGGATGAGGCTGAACTTTGCGTCATTCGCAATCTCGCACATGAAGAGCATCATGGGCAGGGAGCAGCAGAGGCTCTCCTTGTGCCACTTGCCGACTAACTTTGCCAATGAGAACGAGCTGCTTGGCCCGACTTTGCCATGACTCCAGGAGAGGACACCTTCGACCGAAAGCTTCAAGAAGATGCTCGAGGATTGTAGAGGGCGAGGACGGCAAGCTTATAATCCAAGAAGAGCTTGAGAAGCCGTTGCCAAAGACGCTCAAAGGCTAAGGCGGGCGGGACCTTCAAGAACACCGAGCTCGCCCAGGTGATACTCAAGCCGCCCTCGTCGAATCTGAGAGATCTTGACGAAATCCGCACCGCCCACTCGCATTCTTTGCCCGAGGATTCGTGTACCCACCGCATCCCCTAAGCTTTCCTCCTTTTGTTTTGTTTTTTTTGTTTTGTGTTTTTGTTTTCTTGTTTTTCATTTTTGCTTTTGTTTTGTGTTTGTTTGTTGTGTGTTTGCGTGTTTATGTTTTCGGGGACCATACTCGATCTAACACTTTGCCACGAGCAAAGTGTGTGAGTGTGGATGGCCCTGCTTTTTGTTGTTGTGTGTATTGACCAAAGATGTTAAGATGAGCATGATAATTATGATCTTGGCATAGGCTTTGTAATACATGTTTAGCTTGTTTCAATAAGGTTAGTATGACGTAAAAGGGGCATGGCATGCACACCTGTGAGGAATTGAGCCTATACGTGCTAAACTATTGCAAGCATGATTTTTATTCTGTGTGATATTCGGATGCTTGACTTGGTTGTGCTAGAACTTGCATGCTGTCTTGATCAAAGCCTAACTGCTGTAGGTCTGAGTGCTCTAGATGATTTAGGCTTTCTTTTCATAGCCATGGTCAACAATGAAAATAAACCCAGATATATGTATCCTTTGCAAGCCCCCTTTGAGCTGTTCATTTTCTTTTAAATTATCTTGTGCTCTTCCCTGACCTGGGGATGGAGAGAGGAAGAATAGGGGAGGGATATGTATGTCTTGGATATCATTTTGGGCAAACACAAACATTAGGTGCCTTAGCCTTCGGCCGGGCATAGTAAGCTTAAATTCAAAATGTGTAGAAAAGAAAAAGGGTGGGGGAACATTTGATAAAAAGAAAAAAAAAAAAAAGTTCCCCCAAAAATATAAGTGTGCTCAGGCCCGTAAGTATCTTGTCGAGGGAAATGGGAAAGCATTCTGCCCAAGACCTAAGTCAAGACAACCTTACCCAAGGTTAAATCATTCCTACTTAGCCAAGAAGCCACTCAACACAACCCTAAAGACCTAAGGATAGAGAACTTAGACCGAGCTATAGGGCAGATATAGTAGACGGCAGGCAAGCCTATGGCACTTCCTTGATCAAGTCATCACTGAGCGTGAAAATCCTAAACACAGAGAGTTTGAGTGCTTGAGAGGAACTCCCACAAACTTGCTTTGCCCCGATCTTGATTAACCTTGATACATAGCTGTATTAATCGCCTATGCCGGATTATCTTTGTTATGTTTTCATCTTATCCTTGCTGGTCTTTTGCGTGTGTTGTTTGTGTGTTTGTTTTTCTTTTGGGCAAGGAATTCTTGCACGCTTGAGGACAACCGTGGTTCAAGTGTGTGAGTATGACGAGCCCCTTTTTTGTGCTCTATTTGGGGTAGTCCTTGCCCTAGAAAGAGTGCATTTTGTGTGTGTTCTTTGCGTGTGTTTGTGTCTGGGAGGACACGCTTGGGGGTATTGCAGGTTGAGCCGGACCTTGGGCAAGATCAGGCCACCTCCTGTGAGAGAGGTAAAAATCCCGAAGACTATCTTGGCAAGGCATTCTGACATCTTGCCAAGACACTGTACCGCATGGGAGCTGAGCCTGATCAACGAGCTGACATGAAGTCAAGAAGGTAATCGAGACAAGGAAGAGAGGTGAGAAGGACGAGGAGTGACGCGGTGGACAGAGGGTCAAGTCAAGATGCAGCTGGGAGCAGACAAGATCTCTGGCAAACTTGCGCGCAAAAGGAAAGATTCTCGGCAAGGTTCTCTTTGCCGCCTGTTTGATTCTTGCCGTAAAGGGAAAGGTCAACTGCGATCTTTGTGGATGAGACAAACCTGCCAGACTGAAGCCAGAGGAGCTCTTGTCGGGGACCAGAGCCCGAGCCAAGCTGCTGACCTCACCACCGCCGCCTCGAGATGCGCACGCTGACCAAGCTAAATGGGAGTTTACTGAGGCTCCCAAAAGAATTCGAACTCCAGACGGCATTCACGACACAACATTCGGGAGAGCATCATCCAGAATTCTCTCTCGACTTATCTCTTTTATTTCTCTTGCATTTCATGAGCGATTGGTGAGGAAGAAACAAGTCCTACGGGCAAACAATTTATATTATGTATTTGGTTACCTCTGCTGAGCAACCGTGGCAAGAGAATGCTTTTCGCCACGCTTGATTTTCTATTCAAGTATGGTTTCGATTATGTTCTTGTTTATTGCTTTTATGTTTATGTTGATTATGCGTGAGTAGTCGGTTTGGTTGGGAGCTTCAAGGGGAGGTCTAAATATCACGTTGAGTCAAGGTCATACAAGTCGTGAGGTCTAAATATCCTTAGAACCTTGAGTGGGTGTTCCAAGCTCTGAGCCTTTATACACATGTTATTCTTTCCTTTGAGAGACACAAGGTGGGCCGATTTTCTTAGAGCGAGGGCCTGGTTGGGCCGCCCAGGATCTTTAAATTAATTTATAAACATTTATTCATGCCACTAGAGAATAAATGCGACTTACCCTTTATTAATGAAGGCGTAGTCGGGCTTGCACTTAGACATTACGAATCCCGTATTTAAGATATCGAACGTCCATTAATTATTTATAGCAATCGAATATCTTTAATTCCTTAAGTAGTACCACTCAACCTTATTATTGTACTTGAGCTAACTCAACCTCGAGGGTTTAGTACAATAAACCTTTGAGCTCCTTAGGATACGGTGACTGACATGATAACTAGCGGACATACAAGATCGCCACCACCCAAGACGCGGAGAATTTGGTTTAGAACATATAACCCTCACCCATAACAAGTCAAAGTGATGGTCAAGAACTCATACTCACCTAATACCTTATCGAGGTTTAGATCATCGTAGTCACCGAGATCTTGGTTCTTCACGACGGTCGATAGAAGAATACATCTCACCGTGATCCTTCAATACGCCGTAGACGCATCAAAGATAGACAAGCAACCAAGTCAAGTCACTTATCTATACCGCAGCCTATACCGACAACTCGCCCTCAAGTTGTCTCACCAGTGAAACTTTTTATATCTCATTGCTTGACCAATCATACGCACTCGTGATCTTCTACACAATCGTATGATCTAACTTATATATGAGATAAGGGCGTAGATATATGCAATCAAATATTCAATTCGGACAGTAACCAAACCGCTTCAAGATACAAACCAACAATCTCCCACTTATACTAAAGCACACTTTGCTTCTCCCACTTATACAAAAGTTTCCTTTCTAAGTGGGTGCCATCTACCGTAATTCAAGTCCTCTAACGTCCCCGACGAGACTTATTATGGCTTAGTGAATGGATCCGCTTAGGTTATCCGTCAGATCTTTGCCATCAAGACGCCCTCGCCTAACGATTTCTCGTATGACATGGATCCTTAGACTATAGAATAAACCACCTTCGCTCCTCTAGGATAGCCAATAAATGTGCCGGATCTAGCCTCCAACTTGTCGCCCTTCTTGTTCAAAGACGTAGTCGGATGGCTTCATACCAAACCACAACTCGAAAGGGTCTTTTCGACTTACTTTGATGGTACTAGATTCGCAAGTATGCCGCCGCTTCTAAGGCATACCCGAGCTAAATAGGCAATGTTGCATAACTCATCATTGATCTAACCCTATTTCTTCGCCTCGACACACCATTTTGTTGTGGTGTGCCCGGTGAAAGTGGCTGGGATGTAATCTCACACTTCACTAGATAGTCCATAAACTCGTTATCGAGGTATTCGCCACCGCGATCGCATCATGATGACTTGATACTCTTACCTAGCTTCGCCTTCTTCCGCCTTAAACTCTTTGAACTTCTCAAAGCATTCGGACTGCGGTGAAGCGGTATACGTATCCGCACTGAGTAATCGTCAATGAAAGTGACAAAATACTGCACCTCCACGAGCTTGTTTGGACATCGGTCCACACGGTCGAGTGGACTAACTCCAACATTTCTTTGGCTCTATAACCCTTCGCTTCAAGGGTATCGTCGACATCTTACCTTCTATACAGATTCGCAGATCGGAGCAACGAGTAACCGTGAGATTACCCAACGCCCATTCTTAGCCGCTTGGATCCTATTTAGATTGATGTGACCTAATCTAAGATGCCAGAGAAAAGTGGTGTCATCTTGCTGAAGAAAACTTTCTTTTTTAGGGTTTGTAGAAGATGCAACATAGTTATAGTATTATGTTTTGCGTAAATAGTATAAAGCTAATTATATAAAGTGCCAACACGATAACTTCGTCATTTCTTATGATAGAAACACCACTATCAAAAATAATGTAATATCCATGAGTAAATAATTTCAAAGCGAAACAAGGTTCCGCGAAAATCCGCACATATAAAACGCCTTTCAAAACTAAAACTGTTGTCCCAAAACATAAAGAAACATCTCCAACCGCAACAGTGGAGATCGTTATCTCGCCATTAGCTAGCTCCCTTGTCCGCAGAACCCTCGCAGGTGTAACAAACATGATCAACAGACCAGATCTACTACCCAAGAATGGGTAGAACAAGTCTCTAAACATGTTTCTCATTAAAGCAAATGGCGCACTGAGCTTCGAGTCAGCACTCCTTCCAATGCCCGGCCTCACCGCACTTGAAGCACTTGCCCTCCTCCTTCGCTTTTTCAAACACCGGTAGAGCCCTTTGATTACTCCCACTCTTTTCTTTAGCCTTAGCATCCCTTGAATTCCACTTTCCTTTTCATCTTCGATAGCGCAAGGTTTTCTTTGAGGTGCGTGCAAAGATCGCACCTTACCCATTTTACGTTCTTCCGTTACTAGATCCTCTTGCAATGAATCTAGATTATAACTCTTATCATAAAGGACTGTTCTATAACGGAAGTCATCAAAAGACTTGGGCAAAGTGTTGAGGATCATATCGATTCTCGACTACGCCATCAATATATCCTCCAACCAACTCGAGCTCTCGAAGAGATTGATCATTTGCTCTACATGGTCACGCCTTTTCATTGAACTCGACATTATGGATTTTGTCAAATTATGACAAGCGATTATGTCCGACTCATGATCGATTTCATAAGATTTAGCCATATCGAGGTCGATCTTCCATCTCGACTCGACCGGTAGCCTTGGGACGGGGTAGTGAGTACAAATAAATTATCTTCGCAATAGCCGTAGTAAGACATCAGTGTCTCTTTGTCCCGGAAGTATGGTAATGTAAAACACATAAGTGGGTGAATGTAACCTTTGATAAAACAATATTAATTGAAACTCCAATCGCCCAAGGAATCCCACATGCAAGCCACGCTGTGCGGACGCCACACTCGAACCCTTCGACTGCACTAAAATATACCTTTAGTCGCTAATTTCAATCCATGTCAACTTAACCTTATGACAAATGAAATTAACGATTGTCTAGACCACATCACTAAAGAAGCGGACTTGGGGAAGTTGTACTCGAGGTGATGTCTAAGAATGACCACATTTTTAACAAAGAAATGAATTTGGCGGGGGCCTCTGTGCCTTAGTCCTAAAATCTACGGGGCAAGGTGGGGGGGGCACAGTGTGCGTGACAACCTAAAAGGGCATCTACCCCTTGGTACCTTTAACCACGACATACACTCATGGTGAAAATCCTTGAACCTATGACCGACGTCTTGACCAATATCTCAACGTGCGGAACCCTTGGCCCAACTACTTGTTATTTAATCTCTTTACCTTGTGTTTAAGTTTCAGTTTACATTCTGCTCAAGATCTACCTCTCAGTACATTTCTACTGAGACCGTCAGCCTGACTGACACCTTGCCCTCTGGGCAACCTCCTACTCAAACTGTGACAACTCGAGTAACAACACAACCAGCTCTCTTGGGTTCGACCCCTTAACTTGCCATGTACGGAACTATATGTTCAAGTTGGAGGAGATTATAAATGTATCTTGACGTGTCTTGGTACCTCTAACGACGGGTAAACCGAGCGTCGTCAGTAAACTTTCCAAAAGAAAAGAAGGTAAGTTCGGTAAGCAAGGAAAGGTACCAAAACACGAAAATGGAAAGATAGGGCAACGTCCACACAAGGAATGATCCTTGTGCGGCTAACCTGACGGAGGATGGCAGCACCGCTATGGCTGACGGTGGATAGTCGTCGGAAATTTGCACGCACACACGGTGTCTCCTTCTCGGCAGAGCCTTCTCGACGGCTCTTGGTGCAAGCGACAAGCAACTGCCGTAGTGTGGAATGTGTTGCCGGAGAAGACAAACAAAACAAAGCACACAAGACACCAAAAATCAATTTAATAATTAAAATGAAATGGATGAAATGTTTGCCTGGATTTAACGTATGATTGAAGATGATGAAAAGTGTAATTGCCAAATGAGTCCAGTCGAAAAAGACGCACGGCACTTTGCAATTCCGGCAAGATAAATGTTCCAAAGACCAAAAAACAAAGGGTAACAAAGAGCAGCACGGTGAAACACAAAGATTGACGGTGAGAAAGCAATGAACCGATGGCGGAGCTCCCCGTGAGGTGATCGCCGGCGATGGGCATGCGCAAGGAACTAGCGAGAATTCTAGGGAGGATTTTCGCTAGAGAGAGAAACTCTAACCTTGCATAATCAGTGGGGATTTTACTTTCTTTGTAAATTCTCATGTTATTACTATAAACTGTATTTAGATTCCGGCTCGTCATCTAACTCTAGAGTTTAAAGAATGCTTTAATTGAACGATCGATTAAGCTTAAATTGATCGTTAGTTGAGTTTGGAAATTCGACTAATCTTAATCAGTAGTTGAAAATTTATTGCGCGTTACCGTCTGTTTCCAACGCTTGACAGTTCTTTCTCGGTAAGAATTAGATTACGTGGCTTATACTGTTAGAAATTTAAGTGGGTCTAATTTAAGCTCACGCGAACGATGATGGAACCCGATCACCGAGCTAGAAGAAATTCTAGTTCTTTCGAGATGTAGTAAAACTATCAAACTTAATTCGACATGACATGTTTGTTCGTAGGTTATCCTCTTGAGCTCAAACATCCAATTCCTTGACGCGTGAGCTCACACGTCGATCTCTCTTGACCAAGTTGACGAGAACTAATTCTCGATCGGCTTAATCTCATTCCTTGCCTCTCAATCCCAACAATTAACTTGGTAAGAAGTTAATTGCGTAAATCATAACTCTTGCTTACTTCAATAATTAATTAAATTCTTATATTCCACCAAACATCTACTTGGTATAACTAAATTCATTAAGTTAATTAAATTTCTAAATTTAATTAATTAAATCCATAATTAGAAATTAAGCCAATGATCAACTCATGAGTCCGACTTAATTCATCTCATGGGCTTAACCTTCATTAATTAGAAGTGAAGATGAAACTTAAAGTAATTAAGGCCTAACATCCAAGTTTAAAGACATTTAACTAAAGGCCCATATTTTATTTACTAAGGTATTAAAGTCCAATTGGATTAATTAGGTGGTCCAACCAATTAATCAAAAATTATATCCAACAAGTTTAATTAATTCAAGCTCAAATGAATTAATTTATCTAAGCTCAAAGGAGTGATAAATTTGAGCCCACTAGTTTAGTTTAATAAGTTTAGGCCCAACCATTTAAATTTGTAAATTCGGCCATGACTAAGAAAGATTTAATCTACATCATTTATTTCCATCCACTTTTAGGCCCATAAACTTTTCAAGCCCACTAGTAAATATGAGTGAAGCTCACCAAACACAATGAAACCCTAACCCATCTCTCACTTTCTTGCCACACACACATAACTCACTCTCCCTCTCTGATCCATGCGTCGTTGTCGACCTCACCTCCAGAAACGTGTCGCCCCCGGCGACAGTCACCATCGTCGATGACTGACTTCATCTCTCCCTCTTCTCGCCCGTCTCTCTCTCTCTCAACAATCTACTATCTCTCTCTCTGACCCAAGACATACCGTCGTCGTTGAGATCTGGCGAGCATGTCGTCGGCGACTGCTCAAGCCTATACCTCGTGTTCGTCTATCACTATCTCCCACAACGCTCACACAAATGTCCTTCTCTATTTCGCTCGACAATCACCGTCATTGTTAGCCCTTTCGACAGCAATTGTCATTGTCGGCAATGCCTCCTCTCCCATTGACACAAATGTTGGGCTTTCTTTTTTTGACCCATTTGACCCATGAGCCCATGAAAAGGGCCATCCACTATTTTTATAGGGCAAAAGGCAGCAGCAATATAGAGAAAAGAAAAACAAAAATCACAGCTTTTTTCTCTCCCAGTTTTCAGCGCTCAGCTTCAGAGAAACTTTGTTTTCCGGAGATTGAACCGTTAGATCGTCGTGATTTTTGGACAGCAGCTTCAAAGCATCTGGGTCAATGCTTTGGACGGTGAAGATCGGATTTTGAAGTTCCGAGATCAAGTTTCTTCGGTCTGAACAGAGGAGAAATTCTGGTGATATTTTTCTTAATCTTTGCTCGTTTTTTATGCCATACATCTTGATGTGCTTTTCCGAGTGTATGATGTTTTGTATGCCTCTAGTATAATCTAGAGAAGATTGTGTATTGCTCAATTGTTGATGATAGTGGACTTAAGTGGCTCTAGTAGTCTCGTGGTTCTAGTAGTCCCGTGGTTTTTTCCTCTCTTTCGTTTTAAGAGGTTTTTCACGCTAAAATTTTTGTGTCTTCTTATTATTGCGTGCCTATTGTTTTGAGCGACGTATATTGGTGCATCTAGAATACTCTATTTGTTTGCATCCTCAAAGTTTCATACGAGTCGCGAAAATTAGTCAAATGAAGATTGATTCCGCATTTGTTGTTTACCGTTTGTGGCTATGTTTTTCTCATCAAAACGCATCACGGTTGACACGCCGCCTCTAGCCTATTCCATTTCTCTCTCTCTCACCTTACTTTGTCTCACACAGAGACACACTTCTCTCCATATTTTCCATCTTGTCTCTGTTGCCTCTTCCATCTCCGATAGACAATTGTTGCCGATGGTACCACGAGCGCTACGTTTTTCCATCACCTAGACCCTTTTTTTCTCATTCTCTGCTCTCACCTTTTCATCCAGATCCAGGGAGCCACCAAAGCTCGCCTTTTCATCCAGATCCAGAGAGCCACCAAAGCTTGTCACTACCTTGACGTCGTCGTCACCACAACTCGTCTGCCAAAACAGAGCAACGCCGCCACCGTTAGCCTTCCTTCTCCCAATGGAACGAACAACAATAATGTCGCCGTTCAGCCACCAGCCACGTCCGCGAGAGATCATTAGGACTGCATATAGCCATCGACGTCGTGCGCCCAGTCACTGCTCACACAGTTTCTTTCCCCTATTACTATCTTTCTTTTATGTATATAATTATACATGTAACTAGCAGATTATGTTCGTATGTATAAAATTACTTTAGCTTTTGTAAATAAATGGGAGTTTGGATTTCTATGAAGTAAAATATGATGTTGTTGGTTTATTGCTTACACGAGAGGATTCGTGAGTTAAGTTTCTTGTGTAGTTCAAGAAGGTTACAAGTACATTCCTTTATATGAAATGTTTAATATGAGAATTAACCTTTGGAGTTGATCTTAAAAGACTCTTGAACAAGACTCTCCTTTCTTGAACTGATCAACAGATCGACACAAGTACTGAACTGACTCTAGTTATCTAATAGCTACTGATAAAATAGTGAGTCCAATCTTAAAAAGAAAAATTTTAAGTTACCTTAACTGGTGTATTCCCCTCATACATCAGTACAAACCCCCGAACACCATCAATTAGCGATCATCTAATCATTTTTTGTAAGAAAGCAACAATTTAAGAATTAATGTTCCATCTTAGTATAAATTTTTCATTGCGAAGAGAAGGAGATAATCCTTTTTTAGGCAGAGCAATAATCTCGAACTCAAAATTTCATCAAATTTTTATTAACTTCCAATTTATATATCGTTTTGGCGATAAATGTGTAGTACACCATTTTTTGTATAATTTCTTTCGTTGCAAAAAAGAAGAGAACCTCATAGGAGATACCGGTTATGGCACTGGACAAAATGAAAAATCCGTCATTTTATTTTCTTTTCAATTAGACTTTGAATAATAACCATTAGAGCTCCTGCAATTTGATAAATGATATATACGATTTTCAGGTATATAGTACACATTTTATACAGTATCGCAAAAGTATAAAATATGTTCTGCAAATTGCAATTCTGTATATTTTCTTTCGTTTACTTTCTTTTTCAATTCTTTTGGGTCAATGTATTATTGTTGAGCTCATGGCCGGATCAAGGAAATTGTGGGTCTGAGATGACAAAAAGAGTATATAAAAAATAATTTTTTTATGAAAAATCATTTCATCTTTCTTGCTTTTTCAGCTCCAAAAATATTTATTAAATTTTTATAATCAAGATGTTCCAACATATTGTTCTCAATAGATAAATCAATTCTTCTTCTTTTTTTCTTTAATTTTTCATAGCCACTTTCATATTTTCTATTTGACATAAATTTTCAAATATATAATTCAACAAAATGTTTTTAGATATTTATCACAATTACAAACACAAAATGTCAATTAAAACTTAAATTTTCAATTAGCACAATACTAATTATATATAAACAGAGAATATCAACCCGAATTAAAATATATATATTTGTTACAATAATAAAGCTATAAAATAAAAGATAGCCTGATAGATTCTGGTTGTTACGAAAAAATTCCAAATGATCGAGCAGAGTCAGCAGATGACAACTTGCAATATTTCACAGTATTAAAGAAAGAGCTTTAAGAAAAGAAGAAATTTTTTACATTAAAAATAGTCTTCCAAAGAGAAGAAAATGAATGAACACAATTTGTAGACTTCATTTTACACTTCAACTTTGGAAGTTTTCTTTTTTTTTTGCTAATTAGAATGTAATAAGATGATTTTACCATTAATTGTTATGAGATATAGATAGCTAGAGATGAAGCCATTATTTATTAGAAATTTAATTTGAGATTATAGGGGTAAAATAATATATTTATTTAGTATTTTTTATTTTTATTTTTGAATTTATGAAAAACTCATAACTTCTATCTTCGATATGTATTGGGTAACTCCATATTTCTGTGCAATAGACTGAAAACTATATAGTACGGATAAAAAGAGAACGTGTATAAAATCACCATAAATTAAATAACCCATTAACATCATATTCCAGTTTGCTTAATATTATTGGGCCAAGATCCATGGTCCACGGCCCATTCCATTAGAACTTCAATTGCCTAAAGATTTTCAAAATTGGATGGACCAGACTTCTGTGTTATATTACTCTTATCTCCTCCAGCTACGGGATTAACAAAACCAGGGCAAGTCCACCTTCATTCCGTCTCCGTCAGGAGTCAAAAGGGTGAAATTGTCCACCTTATTATACGACTTTTAGAGATTGTTTAGTTAAACTTATTTTAAAAAGCCTATAAGCTCTTAGAGCTTATAAGATGTTTCAAAAGCTTATAGAATATAATATTTGAAGAGCTCATAAGTTGTAAAAGTGTTTAATAATTGAACTTATAAGTAAAGAAATAATTACGATAAAGTATATAGTAGAAAATAACTAAAAGTCCATAGAGAAAATTATTTTGATAAATTCACTATACTTATAAACTTATGAAAAAAATAAGTTTGGATTGAGCTATAAGTTGTTTAGGGAAGCTTAGAAGTTGTTTGAGTTTATTTTCACAAAGTATGTTCGTAAAAACTTATTTTATCAAAAACTTTTGTTTGTTCATAAACTTTAAACAACTTATAAAATTTGTTTTGAGAGCTTATAAGTTTAACCAAACACCCTCTTAATCGATGTATATGGTTATATGGGGATAAAGCAAGTATACAAATAAATTTTCATGAAACTTTTATTATTGTAAGTATGATTATCTAATTATCTCAACAACAAAAATATCTATGATTAATCTAAAGAGATATTAGCATTAAAATATATCCACTTTGATCGATTTTTGATTTTGTACACTAAGTTAAAAAGAATCCAAAAATAGATGAACTTAACTATTGTTATAGTTTTATCAAGACTGAAATTTGTACTCTAAATAATTTTCCCTTGTTTTGGCATATATTCTCTAACAAAGAGAGATTTTCTCATCGACTCAAATTACATTTGAAGACTGATTTGGACTTCCACCAATCAATCTAGCCTGATCAGAAATTGTCTCACAATACACATCTCCTATCCCGGCTTCAGACCGCATATTTCAAGTACTACGATTATACAAACAAGGATTAAGTTTGAGACACAAGTGAAAATTTAATAATATCCCATAGGAACAAGAATGTTTTTTATTTTATTTCACCATGATTTGAAATAAAATCCTTTGTGGTTAGCCCATCGTGTAAGATGGAGTTGGCAAGTTGATCACAGTGCTCTTCACCTTTGTCATCATGTTGATGCTGTTGGTGATGCCTTGCGATCCAATCCCACTGTCCTTAATACCCTACATAAAACCCGACCATGAATTGATGAAATGGAACACCAGATATAAATTGTTGAGTTGAGTTCAATACCTGGAAAGGAAAATGGTCGGGCCCACGAGCAGGGGCCGAGTTGATCTGAACGGTTCCGGACTCCATCGCATCACTAATCAGCATGGCCTTGTTGATATCTTTGGTGAAGACACAACCCTAGGATTCATACATTGTCAAAGAAACACAATTGCCATCACACCAGATGTAACACAAAAATATAATTATTAAATCTATTTCAACCTTTTAAACTTGTTGTCAATTTTATTAGTAGAGTTTTTCTCTAACGGCTGAATCATGACGTGGCACACCGAAAGGTGTGACATGTTATTTTGCCATTGTACACCTTATTTTTTTGGTGAAACAACAAGTCAATTTTCGACGCCACATCAAGATTCAATTATCGAAAATGAGTTATGATGATAAAATTGATACAATAAAGTGGATAAGTTTTACAGGTTAGAATAGAAAAGCTAAACTGAATAAAGGTTGAGATAAATTTTATAATTAACCCCATGGAAATATAAAGAACGAATGGCGTTTTGGGATCAAGGTGGAAAAGGGTCGATTTCTCTCTACCTGAAGGCCAAAATTACTGGCATTGCAGTGGTGGATCCCTTCCTCGACGGAGCCGATTCTGATGACCGGCAGCACCGGCCCAAACGGTTCCTCCCATGCGATCCGCATGTCCGGCCGCACGTGATCCAGCAGCAACGGCCAGATGAGGTTGCCCTCCCTCTTGTACTCCTGACAGAATGTTGCACCCTTGTCTTTAGCATCCATGACCAGGCCCTCAATAAAGTTGGCGGACGACTCCGAGACCACCGGGGTTATGTCGCAGTCGTCCTCAGGCGGGCCCACCATCAGCTTCGCCACCTTCGCCTTCACTGCCTCGACCAGAGCGTCGGCCACGGACTCCATCACCAAGACCACCTTCACTGCAGTGCACCTCTGCCCACTGCCATCGATTATTGACACACACCAACATTATCAATCAGTCATACATACGTTAATCCTTCTAGGTAATTCGAACGCCCGACTTACTGGTCGGAATAACGAACCTGTAAGAGAATCCTCCCTTGATAATGTTGGCGGCCACCAAGGCTAAATCGGCATCCTCGAGCACGATACAGGCGTCTTTCCCTCCCAGCTCCATCTGCAGAGGGATCATCCCTGCTTTCTTCGAGATTGCAATGCCGGTGTCACCACCGGTGAAGCTGAGAAGCGAGGCGAAGGAGTCAGGAAACGCAAGATTGATGGAGAAATTAGATGTATGTGTTTTTACCTTATGCAGTTGACACCAGGATGCATTGTAAGAAAATCACCAATCTCAGAGCCTCTCCCAGTGATGCAGCTGATTAATCCCTTGGGAAAATTGGCTAAGTGAAAGCAATGCACCATGTGAAGGCAAGCCACTGCACCCTGAGTGGGAGGCTTGAGGACTAGGGAGTTCCCAGCAACGAGAGCAGGCGCGATCTTCGACACAGCAAGGTTCACAGGATAATTGAAAGGAGGAATTGCTAGAACAACACCAAGCGGAATCTGCATCACAACAACTTTTAATCACCATCCTAAATTAAATGCTAATCAATTCATGCATCTACCTTGGATGTCAGGCAGTACTTAGTCCTCTCATTGCCTGGGAAGCTATCGGAGACGAGGAACGCCCCCTGCCCCAAGATCCGAACTCCTTCCTCAGCACAGTACGAGATCAGATCTCCAGACCTCACAACCTGCATCAAATTCCCAAATAATGTCTCAATATTACATTAGTACGCAAGAGTGTGTGTGTATATATATAGTACCTCAGTGACGGAGTCTTTCGCTGGCTTTGCGATTTCCTTCACTAGAGCCTCTGCTATGGGGGCCTTGTGCTCTTTGAGGATGGCGGCGGCTTTGTGGAGGAGCTCTGCGCGCTTCCACAGCGGCGTCTTCGCCCACGATTTCTGCGCGGCTTTCGCTGTCTCCATCACCTTGTTCACCTCCTCTTGCGTGCAAGCTGTCGTGCGTGACCAATTATGACCATAAATAATGGATTAATTCAAGATATTTTGTTTCTACTTTGAGTCAGAAATTTAAGATCAGATGAATTAGGCTAATTATGCACAATCTCAGAAGCAGAGAGCACATCCTATATCATATATAAACATGAATGTTCTCTCTCTTTCCCTCTATGTTACTTACCTTGAACTTTGTAGTGAGTTTTCCTTGTGGTGGGATTGACAATGGCGACGGATTTGCCGGAAGAGGATTTCTTCCATTCTCCATCGGCGTAGTACTTGAAGACATCCCCATCAATGATCTCCGCAAAAGCTCCGGTGCCCGCCATTGATGAGCTGCTTGATCACTGCTCGCAGTGTTTGCTCACGAGTGAGAGAGAGAGAGAGAGAAATGGAGCACGAAAAGTGTTGGCTTTCTTGGACTTTGCTAGCTGCCTGCGTATATGTAGTATATTCTGTTTTTCTGGTGGAATAAGCTGAGCCACATTTCTCCCCTTTTTTCTCGATATTTTCTATCTTTTACTGCTTATCTTATTTGGACTTTTTTCAGTCCAAATTGAGTACACGTGGTTATTGGTTAGTTAATTACGAGTCAAGAAGATGAAGCTCGAATTAAGGTAAACTGCATAGCATAAGCAAGAGCAGACACGTTCATGTCTTAACAAATGTTTTTTTTTTCTTTCTATTCTAGATGATAATATTTTTAAGTAAATTATTTATGATATGTGGTAGATGATGAATTGATGATAGTTTACTTTTTGGAAAATGAACAGGCTGACATCATAAGGTTAATTTAGAGAGTTAGAAGAAGAAAACACACACATAGACACACTAACTTTAGAGCCACTTGTAATTTTAGTAACTTTTGACTTTTACAATTTTCATATACAAACTTTTTCATTATTATAAACTGATTCAAAAATCTTCCCAAAGCCTTAACTAATTAACAAGATATAGCAATATAATTAATAATCCAAATATAACAATACACATTAAAAAAAAAAAGAGTACGTACGTTGCACATCATACTTGTCCTAGCATGATTAATTTCACTCGCAAATCTTTAACATTTGTGTTACTCCCACTTAGTACGCAATAGGTATACTGCATTTTTTGAATAACATTTTGGATAAAAAATAATTACAGTAAGATAAACAAATTGCATTTTCCTATATTAATGGCTATATTAAAGATTATGATATTATTTGAGTATATAATATATTATAAGTATAAATAATTTTAAGCTATTTCTAACATTTAATATTATTCTTGTTTATATATAATAATATTACTAAGAATTAAAGAGCAAAAGCAATGAGAGAAAGATCCAATTAGTAGATTTTATATTTATTTACTTTTACATGATAAGTTTGTCATGAAAAGGGCAATCTATGATGCAAGATATATATTTTGCAGACAATATCATGTAAACAATGCGCGTTGGAGACGACAATCTTCCTTCAATCTTCATAATTAACTCGTCATACATCATCAATAAAGAACAAATGTAAAAAAAAAATAGATTGCAATTATAAAGAAGAAGAAAGTATAATAAATTAAAGACATTGACAAGTTCAATAAAAAAGTAACATATAATAAATTTCAGTAACCTAGATCCTTCCCAAAAGTCCAAGACCAAAAAAAAAAAGAGGAATTAAAAATATAGTTTTAGATTTGGATACAATGTGAAAAAAGTTTCAAGTTAGGCAATCATTAAAAATCTACCTAGTTAATTAATTAAAACACCAAAGTCTATAAAAATCAAATTAAATATCGGAGTACATAATAAATGCATCCAAACTATCACATTAGGAACTATATATGAAATATCATATTACACTTTATATTACATTTAGTATTTTATTATAACGAATATAATGATACGTTGAATATATATTTATAAAGCATGTCATGAAATGTATCAAAAAAATTAGCCACATCCAAACAAATACTAAACACCATATTTGTGAAACTTTGAAAACGGAACAAATAAAATTTTACTTCTCTTATGTCGAAATAGGCGTGGCTAGGGTAATTCAGTGATTCATTTTATTTTATGTTTTGTAAAAATGAATAATCAGGATACGAATTTCAATCTCACATTCAACGAAGAGAAGTCTAATTGGTTAGATTTACCATGACTTAGAGGGTTTTTGGCTGAGCTTATAAGCTCTTTAAAACAGATTATAAGTTGTTTAGAAGCTTATAAGCTATTGCAAAGTATTTTGCAAAATAAGCTCCTAAACAGCTTATAAGCTGTGAAAATAAGTTCCCCTAAAATTAAGTTGTTCAAACCCAACTTATTTTTTTTCATAAGCTTATAAGCAACCATGAATTTACCAAAATAACTTTATTATAGTTCGTTATTTCCTACATATACACTACCAACTCCATTTCTCGTCAACTTTATTTCTTTAACTCACGATTCTTTCTCTAACTTATAAGATCAATTATCCAAACACTTTAACAACTTATAAGTTCTTGAAATATTACCTCTTATAAGCTCTTGAAACATCTTATAAGCTCTTGGAGCTTATAAGCTCTTTAAAATAAGCTTAGTCAAACACCCCTTTAAGTGAACAAAGAAAATGCATCGTCAACTGCTTATTGATTACTGGCCTTTAAATTTGATGTATCGAGCATTCACCTAACTTGTCATTTGTTATGATGAAAATATTATCGAGCAATGCATTTCACCTTATATATAATCAAAAATAGTTTAATTAATCCAAATAATACTATTTTTTTTTAAATATCCAATGTACAAAAGCGTGAAGGAATACATGGACTGATTCCAACGAGTTTGTATCTTATAAGAACTACCAAGAGAATCCTAATATATGACTTTGTTCTCTCTTTAAATGTAAAGCATTCTCGGCAAATGTCGAGTTTTTCTCGTATTGGATTGGAATAGAAGAACTTACATTGTTATGTAGAAATTAATTTCATAGTTGCAATAAAATAATATGAGAAGGCTAGTGCTCTCAAATCTTCGAATATAATTTTCAAACTAAAATAGTTATGACATTATATAAATAGTTAATTTTTGTTCTTTTCCTACAAAGAATACGTAATTGAGTTACAATATTTGTTTGATTGCTATTAATTAGTACACACCGTCCCGATCTAGGATTAAATATTTGGTTGTCCATGTATAGTTAAATCTCTGATTATATTTCCAAAAGGATATATATAATCTATGATTATTCTCGCTCCAAATATGAAGGACAAGTAAATCATATTTGAAAAATTAAGCGTGACATGTTTAGACCTATAGAACGTTAGTGGAATTCGAATCTGTTATATTTTAATCACAAAAAAATTCACTTTATCATTGGGTCGTCCCAAAGGGACAATCTTGGATTATTCTTTATTTTTTTTAATTCAATGGGAACCCTCAGCCTATCTCTTGTTATTCTTTCTTTCTTTCTAAATTCAAGTGGAACCCGTAACTAGTCGCTATCTTTGGTGCGCACTAGATAAATCTCATGTTCATATGTAATAGTCTACAAACCACATAAGATGGTAAACCATACTTGCCAAGTAAGACAGACTTAGACCTATAGAAATATTAATATGGTTTGAACAGCACCGTTCCTGACATTTTATAGGCCCTAGGCAAAATAAGAAATATAGGCCCCTATTTTTTAATATTCATATAAAACCATCGGTCATTATCTTTTGCGTACTAGGTAAAACTTATTATTCTTTACAATAGCTTGCAAACGACACAGGACGACTAAACCACACTTGAAAAATCGGGTGTAACTGATTTGAACCTATAGAGGCGATAATGAGGTTTGAACTCGTGACATTTGACCATATGAATTCACTTAACCATTAGACCGTCCAAAAGGATCCTTTATATTATATTTATAAAATAAATCAAATTTGTAAATTTACGTAAAATTCAAGTGATCTACAAATAGAAACAGATAATAAAAAATTGTCAAAACATATACAACTTACTTGTCATCCTTATATTTCTATATCTCAACTCTTATCTATAATACGATATCATTAAAAAATAATTTATTCGAGTATTTACAGATGCAAAATCATTAATAATCACATCACCATCAATATTTTCTAATATATTTTAGGACCAAATGAAAACATATATCTATAAGTGAAATATATAAAGATTTAATATTTTGAACTTTAAAATAAAATAAAATATTAAAGTGATATAATATTTTGGATCCAAATAAATCTATATATATATAAATAAAATTAAAAATTTAAAATAATTTAGGCCCCCTGAGATGGTGGGCCCTAGGCGATTGCCCAGGGTGGCCTACCCTCAGGGGCGGCCCTGGGTTTGAACATGTGATATTTTGATAATATGACTCCACTTTACGACTAGGCCATTCCAAATGGACAATCTTTGATTATTCTCTTTTTTTAATTCAAGGGGGAACCGACAGTTGTTAATTTCGGTGAATACTAGGAAAACCCACAGGACGGATAAACCACACTTGAAAAACTAAGTGTGACAACTCAAATTTATAGAGGCATTAATGAGGTTCGAACATGTGATACTTTGACCATAGGAACCCACTTTACCAGATGGACAATCTCTAATTATTCTTATTTATATATTTGGATGTGGATCAAAAGTTACAATACTATGGCATTACTAAGATAATTAACATGTTAAATTATACCAATATGTAATAGGGATAAAATAAACAAAATCTAACTTTGTAAGCAAGAGTACTTATTTTATACAAGTATAGATTTTTTTCCTAAAATTAATCACCTATCACAACAATTGCATGTAAAGTATAAGATGGTTCAAATCTCAACCGCATAACCATTTTTTGTCAGAAACATCCATAAGTTTAATGAATTCGAATGAAACTAATTGGACAAAGATAAACCAACCAAAAAAGTAAGGTAATAAATAAAATATATAATAATTAACTACAACGTGTTGATATATTATTATATGAGGTGAAGAGATAATCCAAGGAAGTTGGAACTGCAAGGTATGGCATTCTCAACCGTATTCTGTCAGCATACAGCAACTTGAGAATTGCTTTCATTTCTTGAATTCGTGAATAAACCTTATCCTATCAATAATTTCTTAATTTTTTTTAGTTATCTATGTTTTCTTGCTTCTTTATTTATTTATTCTAAATAAACTCTATCATTAAGTGCCTCAACTATCCAATCTCTAAATTTTCATGGAGGGACAAAACACATGATTTCAACCCAATGGTGAATTGAAGCTTTATATGTATGTTATATCTTCGTATAAGAGATCTAATCTACTGTATATTCGAGCAAGATTGAGACCCTTTAACTATGGTCATGTACAGGGACGGAGGCAGTAATGGGCCTGGGGCTCATGGGTCCAGTAAATTCAAAAAAAATTGGGAGTATTTTAGTAATTTCATATTTTAATTTTAATTTAAAATATATATTATTATAGAGAGTGGTTATATGTTTTGTATCAATTTATAATCAATATTTTTTTATTTTTTTTATTTTCAATTATATCTCTTTATTTTTTGTGTAACTTTTGGGATTTTCTTTTCTTTTTTCTTTTATCTCTTTATCCTGTGGAATTTTTCCAACTTCTCTTTATTTTCTATTAAACTTCTTCAACTTTTCCAATGTAAAGAATTGAATATCTGAATTCGCACAGAGAAAGTCGATAAAGGGAAAGCATCACATGTTAGAGAACAAATTCCGTAAGTTATGGAGAAAAGATAGCAGCGAAAGAAAACGAAAATTTCAGTCTGGTCTGAATTTCAAATATTTGACATTTTCTTCATCCGTCCCAAAAATTGATTCAAAGAAACTTGTTAAAAGTCTAAGTTCGTCAGATTAACATCTTTGCGGGAGAAACTAATATATCAGATGTGAGAGTTTAAAAATTTGAAAAAATTTCTGTCAATGAATAATTTTGAATCTAAAATTTTCAATAAATGAATTCGGTGTTTTCGTGTTGCGTCTAGTTGTTTGAGTTGAGTAGACAACTTCTATTTGGAGTCGACTTTCAAAGTGAGTGAGTGTCTATGGTGACTTCTTAAGAAATAATAGATTGTGTTGGTTTTTCCCTAAAAAAAAATTCAATTTATTCTAAAATATTTTTGGACCCTCAATTTTAAATTTCTGTCTTGGTCATATATGCCACGAGGATCGAGGTTATTTTTGCATTTAAAACTTTTGGTCTTATTTTTGTATTTAAAAATAAAAAAACACCACGATATGCTCGAGTAAGATTGAGACTATTTAACTACGGTCTTATTTATATTTAAAACTTTTGGTCGTTATCTTTTTTTTTTGTTGGTAACTTTTGGTCTTGTTTATGAAGGGGGTTTATGTTTAGAACTTATATTGCTCTCCGTGATTCTCGAGTTTCATCTGATTTTTTAAGCGTAACTTTAATTCCTTTTGTCTCCTAAAATAATCATCTATCATCCTATAAATCTATTGAGATGAGTATAAATAAATTGTGAGTGCAAGTACCCTCTATGGATTCTTCGTTATTATCGAAGTCCTTTAGAAGCCTTGATAAATATATTTAAACTACTTTTAATCTTAATTAATGTGACAACTCAAAACACAAGACTTAATTAATGTGAAGAGTAAAGCAAATACATGTAGAATTACCCTCTACAAGACTGTTATCCAAATATACCAGTAGCCTTGGTAATTTTATAAGATATTGTTTCTAATTAATAAAAAGCAACTTTTTAAAAGAGTATAAAATATACCTAAACTGTAGAAGTAATTTAATAATTTTATTTATTTATTAAATTGAGTGGGTTAAAATCCGTAGAAATTTAACAATTCTAATTTTGTGCTTAGTTAAGAATATCATCTCTATCACTAAGGGTGTATTCGGTAAGGCCTACTGGTTTTACCATGGGACTCACCCTTTAAATTGCTATGGGTCTCGTGTTCGATCCTTTCACTTTTTCTCTTTTCCTTTACATCCAAAACAGGATGCGTGTAGCCTACTATTAGGATTGAAGTGGATTAAATTTTAGATTTTTAATAACTACTAATATTATATATAAATATAAATATATAAAATAAATTTATTATATTAAAGAATCGGGTATTCGGGTATCCCGAATACCCGACGGGTATACCCGATAATATAGATGTCACCATACCCGACCCGAATACCCGATACCCTAGTCACCCCTATCTATCATCTCGTTTTGTTGTATGAATAAATAATGAATAAATAATGAATCACACGTGAAAAGAATTTTATTGTTTCCAACGCAATAAACAATAAATACCAATAAAAAATCCATACTAGTATATTAGTACTGTCTCCTAGTTTCTAGTATTGACCTTGACGATATTAACTATATAGTTATGTATGAAAGCACATGAAAGCATTTCCTTAGTATATAAAACCATAATAAATGCCTAAAGAAGGCCACACACATTTTTTTTATTAATCTATAGATAAATATGTATATTGATTGGAAGTTATATTACATTAATACCATTTAATTCTAAAAACTAGTGTTGGTTATTGTTGTAAATCAAGTGCTGGTTAATTGCATGGTTTTTTGTACGTGTCTAATGTGCCAGAGCACATATGAGACCAGTTCGATATAGTTACATAACTAATATCAATAAAACAAAATACAAAATTGAGTTACAATATGTGTAAATTGATCTAGTACGATACCACACTCAAATCCAACCAAAACTTTGGGAATTAAAACCGAGAATGGGATGTAAGAGACGGTGGTGGTTGAGCAAAATTTTTGTGGATAAGATTTACTTGTTCTTGTTAAAAGAGTATGGTCTTCATTTTTTGCAGCCTCCAAGTTGGCTGAAACAGAGCCACAAAATATTGACTGTAGAGAGCCTACTTAGTTAATAATATATTTGAAGCCCTAACAAAAGTAAAGATTGGACCACATCTAAATTACTTCCAACCCCATGCCCATGGACCCATTTGATTTGGACTCATTGGTGATTTGGTTAATCATTATTTTACTAAGGGGGTGTTTGGTTAAGCTTATTTTAGATAATATCTCAAGATTTATAAGTTCTTAAGAACTTTATAAGAGATAATATCTCGAGAAAAATCATAAGTTGTTAAAGTGTTTGGATAATTGATCTTATAAACTAGAATAGAATAGTGAGTTAGAGAGGAAAAATCATAGTTAGAGATAAAATTGACTGAGGTGAAGTTAATAATGTATATGTAGGAAATAACTCATAAACAAAATTATTGGTTAACTTATAAAAAATATGTTAAGATTGAGCTTATATTTAGTTAGTTTATATGTCTAAATGTATAGTTGGCAGTAATTATAACTATAAAGTAATAAACATTATTTTAGAGCGTATTTAATCAACTATCCTTAATTTCATCCCATAACTTGCGTGTATAAATTGGTTTGATAGTTGTGAAAAAATGAGATATGTGTGGTTGTTGTGAGTAGGGATGTCGATGGGCGAAACCAATAAATTAAGATTGAACCTACCAAGAACATCGGATCGGACCGGATCCCACCATGATTATGGTTAGGATCGGATATATTTAGGGACACCCAAATCCCCAAAATTTTCAATTTCATATTTCAAATTTCAAAAAAGAAAATCTTTATTAGATTAAAATATAAAATATATTATAAATAAATATAAACATATTTTGAACATAGTAGATTTTGATTTTGAAAAATTAACGTATTTTGATTATGGGAGATCTACTTGTCAATCTTAAAAGTAAAAAATACAATTTTATATCCAAAATGACGTTTTAATTTCCATATTGTATTAGTAATTTCCAAATCATATCGACGCCATCTTTCAATTGGTGAAAGAAAAAGAAGGGCAAATGAATAATATAACTTGAAAATACCTAGTTCACGATTTTTACAAAATGCCCAAATAATTTAGGATATTTTCATTTAAAAAGTTTATAAGTTCAGCCAAACACCCTCTAAATGTATAGTTGACAGTATTTATTATAACTATAAAGTAATTTATTGAACAATAAATCAAAAGTTAGAGCGTATTTAATCAACTATCCTTAATTTCATCCCATAACTTGCGTGTATAAATTGGTTTGATAGTTGTGAAATCCAAATGAGATTGGGACCGAATGTGGGTGTGGTTGTTGTGAGTATACCCCTGCGATGGTGACTCGTTAGTTTTTTTGTTTCTTGTTTTTTTGGTTCTTGTATTTGTTTTAATAACATATTTCTTATTGACAAATTCCCACGGATATTCCTTTTTATGATTGTAAAAATAGATTCAAATTATAGCAAAAATTCAAAAACTAAATGAACTAGACTTTTCAAACTTATATAAAAAAATGCAAAAGTTCAACTTTTGATTAAACAGAAAAAAGACATGGTTTAAAAATGTTTGTGTTATATGGCATAGTTTTAGGACATTGGGGAAAATGGAGCAATAATGAAGTTGGAAATTAATTATGGCTGTGTGAATTGAAAACATAACATATGCTCGATATATTATCTTAGAGTGTGTTTGGCTAAGCTTATATTTTGAAGCTTATAAGATATAATGTCTTAAGAATTTATAAGTTGACAAAATATTTGAATAATTGAGCTTATAAGATAGAGAGAGAATCGTGAGTTAGGGAGAGAAAATTGAATAGATATAAAATTGAAAGAGTATATGTTGGATATTATGAACCATAGTAAAGTTATTTTTGTAAATTCATTGTTGCCTATAAGATTATAAGAGAATAAGTTGTTGAGACTTATTTTTATAGCTTATAAGTTATCTATGAGCTTATTTTACCAAACAGTTCGTAAGAACTTATAAATTCAACCAAACACCCTTAGGTGATGGTTAGTACGTATGAATGAAATTAGTTACGAATATAATGGAATGGAATGTGTTTCATATGACTGGTATGTACATGGAATGAACGAATAAGAATGAAATAAAACAAATGGAATAACTATTATTTTTATAATTTATGTTATTATTATTGTAATAATAATAATAATCATTAGTTTTTTGTTATTACTATTATTATTATTATATAATTATTTATTATGTTAATATTATTAATTACTATTATTTTTATCACTATTATATTATTATTATTATTATTAATATTTATTTATTATTATAAATACTACTATGTTGTTATTATTTATTATATCCTTATTATTATTATTCATTTTATAAGATAAAAAATAAATAATAATAGTTTTGTTAGAAAAATAAATAAATTTGGTTAATCCCATGTTCATAGGAATAACTAATAGCATGGGGGAAAAGGAAAATGACTAATCTTATGTTCATGAGAATAAATATTCATTCGGAAATGATGATTCCTATTATAAAACATTTACCATCCATAGAATTATGAATGAACATAGGAATCATCATTTCATTCATACGTACCAGCCGTCACCTTAGTACATATGGAGACTGGAGAGCGAGAGAGAAAGAACTATTTATAAAAAAAGTGTTAATGGTGCAAATAGCCCAAAAATATAAGATAACTATTCAATTTAACCACCATACAAAGATTGCTATCAAACTTAACCCTTTCTACTTTAATTTATAAAATTACCCTCAATCAATGACAATGGACAGTGTGATAACGAAAGTGAGTCGTGTCAGTGGATAGTGAAATAAATTAGGTGTTTGACTAATATCTCATATAAAAACATCTCTTATAAAAATAATTTATTATAGTAATTGTGGAAAAAAAATATAGAATTTTATATTTACATCAAAAGAATAATTTTAAGAGGGATGTTGGCCGCCGGACAAAGGGGAAAGGAAAGAGGATTGGTTGTCGGAACAGAGGAGGAGGGAGAGGGAGGTTGGCCGTTGGACAGAGAGGAAGGAAGGTTGGCCGCTGGAACAGAGGGGGAGGCCGCTGAAACAAATGGGATGGGAGGGAGGGTTGGCCGCCGAAACAGAGGAGGGAGGTTGGCCACCGAAGGCCGCCAGAACAGAGAGAGATGGAAGGAGGTTGGTCGTCAGAACAGAGAAGAAGAGTTTTAGGGAGAGAGGGAAAGAGAGATATGAGTTTTAATGAGACAATTCCAAATATTCAAATTGGTCAAAAATTATATCATTATAAATTGAAAAAACACACAACTATATGCTAGCGTAGTATATCAAAGGTTAATTTTGTACCCTTGATTAAAAAAAGTATATAACTTAATAGTGGAGGTACAATAAGCATCAAATTTATCACTTAGGTTATATTAAGTTTTCTGTCAAAACAAAAAGTATCCCGATTGAGATTATTTTTAGATGAGAAAAATCATTTTCTCCATGCTAGCCCAAAATTCTTATCCCAAAACTTTATTGAGCCCAGCAAAGAGAAGCCCATCTCCATCTTGCTTCATTATCTCACATTGCCGCAAAGCATTATTTAGACATTTATAATAAGCAGCGAAGCATTATAGTTCGTCCTTTTTGGCAAATTCGATAAAATTGGAAAGATTCAGAGGAGAGAAGAGATTAGCATGGCCCCTGCGCAAGGATGACAAATATTTTATTTTTCCGCAGCTGAATTCATCCATTTTATGATTTTGAGTCTCTAGGCTCATGCACAAGGATCAGGTGCATAAATCGACAACTGTCCAATTTATTTTAAAAAAACTCTTATTTTAGAAAAAACATCTCAATTTATATAATTTTATTAAAAATAATCTATTTAAAAAAAACTTTTACATGAAAATTTTAGTTTTTCGCAGCTGAATTTTTCCCTTTTTTTTATGATTTTGAGTTTGTATGGAAGCCCACGGGAGAAGATGGGCTAGAAGCGAGAGGCCCATAATCAGATAATGAAATTGAATTGGTTGAAACATCTATAAAGCCCTTGCTAACAGAAACCTTGCAACAACACACCTCTTGTCTACTTCCTTCACAAAATCGAGCTAAAATGAGGTCGAAGAGGAACCTGAACGGCTCAGACAAGAAGGGCGAGGAAGACGTGCAACTGAATGCGAAAAACGTGGAAGAAATTGCCAAGAGGATTGAAGAAGCAGAAGCAGCAGCGGATAGTTCCGATGATTCGCCGTTTGTTTCAGATTTTGAAGACAGTGATAACAATGATGATTTTGATAATGAAGTACGGTTTTATTATTTGATTGGTTTCTTATTCTGGTTTAACAGAGTTTTGTTTATACCGTTGGTGTTGTGTTTTCAGTGGCTCTGAACTGTACTGTTTCTTCTCACGTGAGCTTGTGTTTTTCCAGTGAAAGGAGTAAACTTCGTGGAATATTCATTTTTAAGGAGAGAGAATTCAATTTTTTGTTGTAGCTTTCTTTTTGCTCATGACTTGACGAACCTATATTAGATATTGACTCTTAGGTTTTGGGGGACCAATTGGTCTACAGGACTTCGGCGTTTTATTTGTGTAGGATTGAGTTTGTTAATTATGGAACCGGAGTTGAGATTGGTTTAGTATAAATAATAATAACATTCAGTTCAATGATTTAATATTGTTTTTGTAACATCCGCAGAGTCTGAATGGGGATGATGGCTCAAGTGATGAATCTGGATCCCAGGAAAGCGAATCCTCTTTCTCTGGGGAGGATAAAGTACGCGTTTTTTGTCAAATTTGTAATCATTTTGGGCCTTATTCCGATAGTTCTTAAGTTCTTAGAGCTGTTACCTGAATTTTGATTGTGAAGATAGCGATAGGTCTAGTTATCTGCTTCTCTATGTTGTGCAACCACTAAGTTAAGTTGACCGAGCTAGGATGCTAATGACATATTGATCCCTCGGCTTGGTTCACTTAGATTCAGCACTTGCACACATGCACAATCGAAGTATGTTTACTTGCTCGGTTACTCAGATGAATGCTTGTACATATCACGTTTAGTCTTTAATACCCTATTTTATATCTGATGTTGCTATTATTTCTGCATGGTGGATGCAAGTGCTCATCTTGCGGCCTTTAGCATGCCGCGCTGACATGGACATAACCAACTTTTTAAACTTGAAAGGATTCATGTACTCGTTTATTCTATTAGAAAAAGAGATACTTACTTATTAGGGAATACAAAAGAGATCTATGTAGACTCATCTTCTCCTTCTCTTTCTTTCTGTTTTACCTGTCTTATTACTTAATTAATTTTCTGATAATTTTGCTCCTCTTCTTTTGTCTTCTGCTTGTTACTTGTTGGATTTTCTAATATTTTACTAAGTGGTTAAATCAATTTTCACTTCTGCACGCCATGTATCTTTGTTGAACATTTTATGATCACAATTATTTTTTCTTTGGCATAAGGTCTGTACTTGCTAGTTGAGATTAATAAACCTTCAAGAAGTTACCATTTTGTGCAAGTTGGTTTGGGTGGCATGTTTATCATGAGTTTCATATATAGTTAATCTTGTGGCTATCAATCATGCTGCTACAGGATGGTGTTCTTTTGACATTTTCTATTTTGTTCTGTAATTTTCTCCCCTTCTTTTCTTCTTTTTGTATTGTACTGAAAAATTTACATTCTGTTCATTGCATCAGCATGAGGATCTGTTACCCATCAGGTTCCTGCTTTGTTTACTTCTTAGATAAGTCTGATTTTTCCCGTGGCAGGATGCTGTTCAATTGACTGATGTTAATCCGGTTTGCCCTCGCGATGATAAAGACTCTGTTGAAGATAACAACCATAGCAGTCTTAGCAAAGGTGATGAACATGATAATTATGGTGCTGAAGACAGCGTTGGTGGGAGTGAAGACTCGCATGAAATGGTTGAGGAGAGTGACTCATCTGAAGATGAGGTATATTCATGTTTCTGTTATATTTTACTATAACAAACACCTCTTCTATGAGTCTATGTCTATCTGCTAAGGTTCCTACAGCCCTAAGTACCCTATATAGTTAGGGAAGAGAAAAGACACGCCATCACTTTAAAAGGGTAAGCTAGGAAGCATGAATATGCCTTTTGGGGTTGCGTATTCTTCAAATACGTATTTCATATGAATACAAAAAAAAATATGTCTAAATATGTTTTTTTTTTATCAAATGCAATGCCTATTAAATACGATCAAATACGTTTTCTCAAAGTCAAACTCATTTTTTTAGCATTTCAGCACATAATTACATATAAAAAATAAAACTTACGAATTAATACATCACTAATATTATGAGAGGGCATATCATGCCGCCGCCTTGTCCCGCATCCACTCATGCTGCCACCGCTTCCTGCCTCGACGCTGCTCACACCGCTGTCTGCCTTTTTTTTCTTTTCCTTTTTTTCTATTTGCGACTTGTTCTTCTTCTTTCATGGGTGAGAGAAGAATGAGATAAAAGAATTCGATATTCTTTTTAGAACATTCGTTTCAGATTTTACATTCACGAGCTCGTTGATATGAATGAGTCTATATATATTTAATATTATTATTATTAATAAATAAATAATTATAATAAAAAATATAAACATATTTTGAGTATTTTGATTTTTAGAAGATGGATGTATTTTCATATCGTTTCGTATTTGTATTCGTAATCGTATTGGTGCTTTATAGGGTGTAAGATAGTTGGGCTGACCTACTTTACAAAGTATTGCCAATCACTCGCCCCTAAAAAGAAGATCTACTTGTTCCTTTTCACATTATTGGACTTTATTTTTTTTGCAATTTAACATGCATGAATTTTTATCAATGTAACTCAATTGGATGATTGATGAAGAGTGAAGACATTGTCTGATAGAGTCATGCAAATCATTTGAAATGCCTCGCACTCGCTTATGAGTTTTACTTGTTCAATTCAGGTTGCACCTCGCAATACTATTGGAAATGTTCCTTTGAAATGGTACAAGGATGAGGAACACATTGGGTATGATTTATCTGGAAAGAAGATCAAGAAAAAAGAGAAAACGAGCAAGCTCGATTCTTTTCTTGCAAGGACTGATGACACAAAGAGTTGGTGAGTTCATATCTGAAAGCAGTATTCTGTTATAATTCAAGTGCCTTTTGTATATCCCCAGATTATGTTGCTAAGCGCATGCACTCCTAGCAAAATGCTTTGTGGTGATTAGTTCGTGTTTTGCACGGTATTCAGGCGTAAGATAATAGATGAGTACAATGATGAGGAAGTGGAGTTGACAAAAGAAGAGATCAAACTCATCCGGAGAATGATGGAATCGAAGGCACCTCATGCTGATTTCGATCCATATCCTGTGCGTAATGTTTTCATTTTGATAATCAAATTTATTAGGTGCTGCTCTCACTTTTATAGCTTCTGTATCCTGTTCCGTTGATTGAGGAACCTGATTATTCATTTATTCTTTGTCTTGGCCTGCAGTCTTATATTGATTGGTTCACTTGGGATGGTGCCAAGCATCCACTCTCAAATGCACCAGAACCAAAGAGACGTTTCATTCTTTCTAAGTGGGATTCTAAAAAGGTATGTTGTTGCATGCTTGTTCATTTTACTCTTATTGAATATGCTATCATATGCTGAAACTTGTTGTATCATATTCGGCAAGTTTTAGCATCTTACATTTACTTTTTCGTGGATGTATCTTGATAACAAACGGGTTGATATACAAAGTTACTTGTTGTTCACTTTTCATGAGTGTGCAATACCTCTTATGATTCTTTCAGCTTTTGCCTTTATGTATCTTAACTTTTGGCAAGATCAACCTCATGTGAGAATAACATCGATGAATTTGGTTTTCTGCTTTGCTCTGGTAAAATAATTAGAAGAAACTCTTATGGAGGTTTTGTCTTTAGTCTTACTGACTCTTACACCTGGTGTTTTAGCAGAACTGTTTGGGAGAAGATGCTTTGAGAAAGACATATTTATGCGATCACTCTTAGTAAGATGGAAAATGTTATACTTTTTTGGTTTGGTTTTGGGAGAAAGAAAGCTTTTACTTTTTATTCTTCTAGAAAACAAAACCAAACATATGCTTTCGTACTCCCCAGAAATAGGGCTGTATTTTATGTCCATTTCTACTTTCTGATCACGTGGAATGGCCATGATTAGTTTTGGTAAATGACTACTGAAATGCTTGATTTGGGCAACCAGATGAAGTTAATATATTGTAAGGCGGTTATGAGCTGCACTTCCAAAACTTTTTTGATTCTGTATGTAACTTATTAAAAATTATAGGTTGCCAAGTATGTCCGGGCCATCAGGAGTGGGCAGATTAAGCTTGATGACAAACCCAAGGAAGAGCCTAAATTTTATGACTTGTGGGGTGAAGCCAGTTCTGCTGATAGACAGGGATTGGCATATATTCCTGCTCCAAAACCTAAGCTGCCAGGTGTATTAGCTATCTGAATTTTGAAATGACTGGATATTCTTAATTAACTAGCATATCTTCAATTTTCTACAACTTGTCGTGATCTCAAGGATGGATTGTGTTTTATATTTTCAGGTCATGAGGAGTCTTACAATCCCTCTTTAGAATACATCCCGACACAAGAAGAAATTAATGCTTACCAGCTCATGTTTGAGGAGGACAGGCCTAAATTTATACCGAAACAGTAATTTGCTTCTGTTCTATGTTTTGGTAGATGATCTATACTTTTATCAGATGCTTAGTGCTAGGAGTTCTAATTGTTTTATTTCTATGTGAAATTTAGATATACTTCCTTGAGAAGTGTTCCTGCATATGAGAAAGCTGTCCAAGAAACGTTTGATCGATGTTTGGATCTCTATCTATGTCCAAGAGTTCATAAAAAACGTGTACGCGCTGCTTACATGCTTAGATGAATTCTGAATTTAGTGTGAAAAATAATATTTGAAGGTAAATGTGAGATCAATAGCAAATTGTTTCCTGTCTTTCCAGATTAATATTGATCCCGAGTCTTTAAAACCAAAGCTGCCAAGCGCTAGAAATCTTAAACCGTATCCAACAACTTGTTATCTCGAGTACAGAGGCCATACGGGTCCCGTGATGACTATTTCTGCAGAGCCCACAGGACAATGGATTGCTTCTGGTTCAATCTCTAACACACTTTAAATCTGAAATATATTATTTAGAACTGTATTATAATCAAATTCCTTCATTAATTAAGGCTCAAAGGATGGAACTGTTCGCATTTGGGAAGTTGAAACTGGCAGGTGTCTCCAGATCTGGAATATAGGTGAACCTATTCAGGAGGTTGAATGGAATCCTGAGCACCCTATATTAGCTGTAGCAGCGTAAGAAATATCTGAGAGCCTTAACTTCTTGCATTGGGAATGCAAGTTAGTATATATCAACAATTTCCTCAGTTTTTCAGGGGCCAAGATGTGTTCATTCTGAACACCAGGTGTGGAAGTGATGAACATCAAACAAAGATTGAAAAGCTTCTCCATGTTGAACCGAAGATGGGGGCTGATGACCCTCGTAAGTATAACTAGGAAACTGATTATTCTTTATACACCTTAGCTTTTGCCACACATTAAGAACTTTATTTTCAGATACAAATGCATCCATTGTCAACTGGAGTCAGGACAATACACATGGAGGAATCAGACTTAAACATTTTAAGGTGATTTTTTTTTTTGCTTTATTGTTTTCCACATCTCGACTTACATTTGTCTGACTCTCATGGAACTGAAACTGCTTCATAATGTGCAATTTCTCATCATTTTCTGTTACGTGATGATGACTTAGTGTTGCTGAATTGCAGACTGTTAGTAAAGTGGAATGGCATCGTAAAGGAGACTATCTTTCAACTCTCATGCCATCTGATATCCTTTTCCTGGCCATATGTGTCTCATGTCTGTAGTTGTT
Organism: Salvia rosmarinus; assembly: GCA_036937905.1. Taxonomy (NCBI): domain Eukaryota; kingdom Viridiplantae; phylum Streptophyta; class Magnoliopsida; order Lamiales; family Lamiaceae; genus Salvia; species Salvia rosmarinus. Next base: position 32,010,118 of record CM072823.1, read on the forward strand.
TCAGTATGCTTTTGTTTCTAAAATTAGGCCTCAAATACAGTAACTTATACACTGGAGTGAATTGGAAGAATTTATTATATACAAAGTAGTTTTATGCATTAAAATGCAAGAATATATAGTTTGCTGCTCCATACACAGTATGCTCGAATGTTTCTGGAGGAGCGTTCTTACTTTATGTTACATAGTAGCTATATGCCTGCTCAGGTTGCATTCCTTAACTTATATGCACGCGAATCAAGATCAGTGTTAGTTCATCAAATCTCCAAGAAACTTACGCAACGGATTCCATTCAAGACAAAAGGAATTCATGTTTCAAGTGCTTTTCATCCTACTCGCTCCATTTTCTTTGCTGCAACAAAAAAGGATGTCCGCATCTATGATCTATTGAAGCAAAAACTTGTAAAAAAACTTGAACCTGGTGTCCGTGAAATTTCTTCCCTAGCTATCCACCCTGGTGGTAGGTCTTTCTCTTTGCCAACCCCCACCACCGCACCCACACACACATGTGTTCGTGCACACACTGGAAAGCAGACATGCAAATTATTATTGGCGCCTAAAGTATTGATGTCTGTTCCCTTATCAATGCAGGTGACAATGTCATTGTTGGAAGCAAAGATGGAAAATTGTGTTGGTTTGACATGGACCTGTCATCCAAACCATATAAAGTCCTTAGGTATGATTTTGTAATTTATAAATATCAATAAGAAAGTGTCCTTTGAGTGTCATGATAGTTCAATGTTGTTGGAGAAGAGTCCACTTAAAACTTTAGAAAAATAAATTATTTTCATCTCGTCATTCCTCACTCCTTAATAAGCAGTCTTTACTATGTGTATTTTAGGGCCACTTGGTTCTTTTTCTCATAGTCCTATTCCAGTTATCTATACCTTCCATTTCGATCTATTTGCATAAAAACTGCTTGTGCAGCCTGGTTTTTGACGATTATATTTATAATTTTGAAAGCTTGAAATATTTTATTTCATCCACTTCTTGTAAATAACCTAAAAAAACGTAGATCCGTATTCTTGGCTGGTATATCTACTTATCGTGCCTGTCCAAATTTGCAGGTGCCATGGAAAGGATATTACCAGTGTTGCCTACCATCGGTCTTACCCTTTATTTGTGTCAAGCTCGGATGATTGCACAGCGTATGTTTTCCATGGGATGGTCTATTCGGATCTGAATCAAAACCCGCTGATAGTTCCCCTGGAGATCCTCCGAGGGCATTCTAGTTTCGATGGAAGAGGTGAGTTGCGTTTCCGTGGATTTTTTACTGTGATGAGGATGTTTTGCACGTAACTAATCGTTGTATTTGTTGAGTTTTTGCAGGAGTTGTGGATTGTAAGTTCCATCCAAGGCAACCTTGGCTGTTCACCGCCGGTGCAGATTCCTTGATCAAGCTCTATTGCCATTAGCTCCTTCATACTAGCAGGAGCTACAACCATCCATTCCCTTATACGTCAGACTATTTTTTTTAACTTCTTTTAGTTTTGTATCGCTGAGCAATTTTGATCGATAGTGGCTCCTGTAAATTAAGTTTTACTAATCCATTGTCCTTTTCTTTTTGTCGATTTTTTGTTAAGAGGATTACTACGTTTCTCATAATCTGAGTCTCTCTCTCTCTCTCTCTCTCACTATCTCATATTTTCGCTTTTATGCTGCAATTTACGTAATTAGGAAATGTTACTCCATATATATGCGAAAAGTTAATTCAATAAATCTGCAAAATTGGGGGGAGAAATAAGAAATACAAAATATTTCAATCTTGAAAAAAAAAACATACTTGAATACTAAAAGAAAAGGCCTACTCCAATAGCAAAGTAAGGAATGCTACAAAAGTAAGTACATATTGACTTCGAATTTGATCGATCTTAAATTCGTAAGGAAATAAATCTTGTGAACATCAAAGATTTACGTGGTTCGATCTGTGAATAAGATCTACGTCCACGGGGCAAGAGAGAGAGTATGTGTATTGAGAGTGTAAGAAGCGATTACAAAGAGAGTGAATGAATCTATGTCATCTAATCTAGCCTCTATTTATACACAATGTATTGACCTAGATCTCGAATCCGAAGTCTTCTCTAACTAGGATTCGAGATCCTATCCCTTCTTGAATTAGGATTCTTTTAGATATGGCTGAGCTTTCTGCGTTCCCACTGACTTTAGGAGTCTTCATGGGCCGAACTTGTCCAGGCCGAGCTTGATGTCAGGGTTACTTGTATTGGGCCTGATGCTTGGGCCTGGTAGTTGGGCCGTATCCTATCACAACCCCCAAAAGATGCGTAAAACGAGGTCATCTTGAATTGGGGTTGTTGTGACGGCGGGTTTGGACGATCTTTGACATTCTTTTCATTGTCGACTTTGTGTGTGTCAATGCTTCGACGTCGATATCGTATGCGATGCTTTCAGAGGCGTCTGCCGAGGTCTTTGTTGTTTGTATCTCGGCGAGGTGTCACGGCTTTGCAACGAGGCGTTATGCCGAGGTCTTATGGTAACTTCACCTAACGAGGCGTTAAGTCGAGGTCTCTGACCGCTTCACCGTCGGGCGTTTAGTCAAGTCTTGACCGAACTGTCGAGCGTTAAGTTGATGTCTTTGGTCGGCTTGACTGTCGGCGTTAAGCGAGGTCTTGTGAATAACTTCACCGTCGGGCGTTATGCCGAGGTCTTCGACCGCCTCACCGACGAGGTGTTATGCCGAGGTCTTCGACCGGCTTCACCGACGAGGCGTTAAGCGAAGTCTTCTTCCGCTTAACCCGACGGGCGTTAAGCGAGGTCTTCGACCGCTTCACCGACGGCGTTAAGCGAGGACGAAGACGGATTTTCCGCCGCTTCTTGAGTCTTGACGCGGGATACGCATTTAATGCGAATTAATTGGCGCGCGTTTGGATTCCCGATAAAGTGCATATTAGGGGAATGTCTTCCTCGATCGCAATATCTCTTATCACTTTGCCTTACGCATTTCTCGGTTTTCAAAAACGCCTTGCCTTCATGAGAAACAGCTTATTCTGCGCCATTGACGACTTGAAGCTTCTTGTCTTCATCGATAAACAAAAGTAAGTAATGGCTACTTCTTCTCATAACGAGTCGCTGAGGTCAAATCGTGTCTGCTTTCCCCGCCTAATTCATTAGTGTCTCACTGTTTTTACCCGTATTCACATGCCTCTCTCTGAGTGTAGTCTGCGATTCCCCTCAGTGGGGGATTGCGGTAAAGTGTCTTCTTTTTCTTCAATCTTAGGTATTTCTGATATTAGGGATATCTGCTTTCAATATAGTATTCCTTCTAATATTGAGCTCGTTGCCCCCCGTCCGGAGGATAGGGCTTGTGCCCCTCCGGATGGTTTTATTGCCGTGTATGAGGACAGCCTCGCGGCGGTCTTCGCCTTCCTTACCCGTATGTATACGTTGAGTTCCAAGAGATGTTTGGCCTATCTCTTTTGCCCAACTCGCCGAACTCATTCCGGCATATGACTGCCCTAGGTGTCTATGCCTATAGGCATAATTTTCCTTTGACCTTGGGGCTTGTCCTTCGCTTTTTGCAACTGAAGGGCGGCTCGGGGTGGTATTATCTATCACCCCGTAGGAAATTCAAAGCCAAGATTAAATCGAAGATCTCCAACTGGCAGAAGAAGTTCTTCTTCTGTCGGTTTCAGGGACAATTGGAGTTTCCATGGCGATCTGATAAGATCGCCGATGTGTTTGTCGACAAGGGCTTCGGTGACCTGGAGGAGGCGCTGGACAAAATTGGCCTTGTTGACGAGGTCTTCTCCGAGGCCGAGCTTGCAGCGGCGGGGCTTAGCCCTTATGATCCTACCTCCAGGGTGGAGTCGGTGAAGGGTGAGGCCCCTACTTCTTTTTTTCTTTATTGCATGATTATACGTGTTGATGCTGACCTATGTATTTCTTGGTAGTGAACCTTCTGAGGGAAAGAAAGAAGAAAAGGAAGGAGCCGATCTCTGTGGCCGAACCGATCTCTGCGGCCGAGCCGCCGTCTCTGACCTTGAAGGATTTCGAGGACATGCCCGAAATGAGTGTGGGGCCTTCGAGATCCCCTTCACCGCAGCCACTCAAGCGCTTGAAGAGGCGGAAGGATGTAATCCCTGAGTCCTCGGTTCTTTGCCGAGGCCGAAAGAGATCGTTGGTTCCAAGTCGGTACTCGCCTCTCCCGAGGTTTTGTACCTGTCCTTATACTTTGTGTTGTAGTATAAAAATTGTGTTCTTCTGACCTGATGTATATAATGTATAGGGGGTCGAGGACGTGGCGGCCGAGGTGTCAAAAGTATCTGATCTTATATCGGATTACTTGAAGGCGCCACTGCAGATTGACGAGGTGGCCGGTATGCTCGGGAGGTGGAGGCGGAGAATACCCTCCTCACTCAAGAAATATCCGAGGCCGAGGCTAAGGTCCGGGACCTCGTCAAACAGAAAGCGGCTGATGCGATGGCCATTGAGGCAGCGGCGGCAAGGGCGGTCGTGAGGCAACGGTATGGCGGAGGAGGCGGCGGGCGAGACGGCGAAGTCCGAGGTTGCCTTGATGAAGGCCGAGGTGGAACAGTTCGCCGTCGGGAGGCGGACATGGCGAGCTCGCGGGGAGACGCCGTGCCTTTGCGGAGAGGTCGTTCATGTCGGCGAGCTTCTGCAGATGGTCTCGACGCGCCGAGGTGCTTAATAAGCGCCGTCTCGGATGCAATCGAAGATGTCGCCGAGGACTACCTAGACCTGGACAAAGCCAAGTATGGGTACGAGGAGACCGAGGATAATGTCCTGAGACGGGCCTATTTTGATGTGCTCGTCCGCGGCCTGAAGGAGCTTCCCGTGCTGCAGAACCTTGCCTCCTCCTCGGTTCTTTTGTCCGCGAGTCTGTTGCGTCTCGTCCGTGGATCGGGATCCCCGACGAAGCTTTACTATCGATTATGCAAAGGGGTGGGGGCAACTGATGCTTGAAGGCGTCGAGACTCGGTGGTTCCCAAAGAGGCCGGTCAGCGGGCGAAAATAGGCGGAAGAGGCTGCGGCTATCGAGGCTTGAGGCGAATGTGACATGGCCGAAGCTTCCGGAGGGTCGATTGATCCCCCCATCTTTTTCACTTTTTTTTTTTGAATGTAAATGTACATTGATTTTTGCCTAAGGGCATGTTAATAAAATCACAAGTTTATGTTAAGAAACTTATCTTTTTTTATTCAGTTGTCTCCTGAAATGCTTGATGCTTCTCCTTGGTTGAACCGAATCGAAGACTTATCGCGGGCTCTTGAGTTGAAAGAGGTCGAACTCCTCCATATAAAGGGACAACTTGGTCACGTCTGCGAGTCGATGTCACATAGAGCCGCTCGGAGAGGCGCGACGAGCTCCGTGCTCGCCTTTTGGAATGGAGGCGTTCGAGGTCGCCAGGAGAAGGCCAAGGTGATAGGCGAGGAGCATGCAGTGCGAGGAGGTTATCCACCGAAATGGTGGGATGACGATCCCGGAAGTTGAAGCCAGGTTGTCGAGGCTGCCGTTGTTCGAGGTGCAGCGAATATGGTCGGACCTCCCGGCACCACGAGCGACGTGAATTAAAAAGGCTCGGGAGCATATACAAAATCGTCATCGCCGACAACCACAAATCGACGAAATACTTGACGGGATGCAGAGGCCTCTTCTTCTGCGGAGCTTCTCGATCTAGAATAAATGAACCAAATTATGACGATCCGGAGTGGCGCGACAAGAGAGCGTGCTATTGCCTCGAACGTCGTGGACCCTCCAGCGTCGAGACCGGGCGTCATCAAGTGGCCGAGGCCGAGTTCGCAGAGCTGCATCGTCAGTGACCGAGATCGCTACGGCCGGGCCCGTAATATAGACCGAGGACGAGGTAGAGGTGGGATTAGTATAGATGAGTCATGAATTCCGATTTTTTTGGGATTGGCTCGGCTTTTCCCGATCCGCTCCGTCCTCGTAAAATGTAACCTGTACATCTTTTATTTAATAAGAATGGTTTCTTGTTGACTTTGTATTTGAACAAGAGTAATATGCGAAAGTAGTTCGTCCTCGTAGAGAATTCCGCTTCGAAAGAAATCGTTCTCGTACGAAGGTAGGGGTTCCTGTTTTTTGCCGAGGTCGTCGGGAGGGGTGGTCCACTTCATCTACATAGAGAACGATCGAAATAAACGAAGGTAGTCGATCTCGTATGTAGGCATGGTTCTGTTTTTGCCGAGGTCGTCGGGAGGGTGGTCCCTTCATCTACATAGAGAGAACGCTTCGAAATAAACGAAGGTAGTCTGATCTCGTATGTAGGCATGGTTCCTGTTTTTTGCCGAGGTCGTCGGGAGGGGTGGTCCCCTTCATCTACATAGAGAGAACGCTTCGAAATAAACGAAGGTAGTCTGATCTCGTATGTAGGCATGCGCGCGTTTAAATTTACATTCGTATGAAACGAATGTAATCTGACCTCCGTCGAGGGAATTTGTCCTCCGTAGAGGGTAAATAATGTGAAAATCAATTATGCATTAGTGACAAGTAGAACTCGTAAAAAATATTTTATTGATAAAAGATGACGCGACCACCAAATAAGACTCAGACTCTAAACAGGACTTTAAAAATATGACCGAACAAGACCCGACCCTTGACACTTATGCATAATATTTCTTCAGATGGATGATGTGCCATGCGTTGGGTAATTGCTCACCGGACAATTGAGCGAGCTTATAGGCCCTTTGCCGAGGACTTCGTCGACCGGTGTAGGTCCTTCACATGTGGCTTCCAACTTGCCGAGCTGCGGCTTTGTCGACTTCATTATTTCGGAGTACGAGGTCGCCCACTTGGAATTGTCGGGTTTTAACGCTACCGGTTGTAATATCGAGCTACTTGTTGCTTGTACCGAGCTTCCTTGATGTGGCGAGGTCTCTTTTCTTCGAGTAGGTCTAGATCACTCGTAGATTTTCTCCATTTGCTTCGGAGAAGTCGATAGTACGAGGACTCGGTACTCGATCTCTGCAGGATCATCGCTTTGGTTCCATACACCAAACCGTATGGTGTTTCTCCGCTCGAGGTCCGGGTGTTGTTCGTGCGACCATAAGACACTGTGGTAAATTTTCCACCCGAGGCCTTTAGCTCGGTCGAGACGAGTTTTAGACCCTTTACGATGGTCCTGCTGGTAACCGGTCGACCATTTGCTTGAGGATGGGCCACCGAGGTGAACTTTGTTGGATCCAAGCTCTTGACACCAATCTTTGAATGCCTTATCCGTGAATTGTGTTCCGTTATCCGAAAGGAGGATATGGGGATGCCGACGACACACTATGTTCTTCCATACGAAGTTGAGGCGTTCTTGCTTGTGATTTTCGCCAGGGCTCGACTTCCACCCACTTCGTGAAGTAGTCGATCGCAACAATTAAAATTGGGTCATCCCGGTGCTTTACAAAGGGGCCCACAATGTCGATCCCCATTGCATAAGCGGCCAAGGGCTCATGCGGAGGTGAGGTCGGTGCAGGGTAGCCTTGCACGTTCCCATGGATTTGACACTTGGACACTTTTTACGAGGTCCATTGTGTCTTGGAACATTGTTGGCCAATAGTATCCACATCGCATGACTTTCTTTGACAAGGCTCGGGGTCCGATGTGGCTTCCGCACGAACCTTCGTGTATTTCTCGTAGAACGTAATTAGCTCGGTTCGACCCAAGCACCTTAAGAGAGGTTGGAGATATGACTTTCAGATAGGAGTCCCCTTTCAATTGTATATCGCAGAGATTTGTTCAGATCCTCCTAGCCTCCGCCTTGCCGTGGGGCGATTCGCCTTCTCCGTACTCTCGAATGGGAGTCATCCAATTGGGTTCTTCATCCGAGACTATGTTGACCTCGACCCGCCTTCGCATCGTTTATGCTTCGCTTTGGACTTCCTCTGGCGGGCTCGTTGATGACGAGGCCAATTTACTAAGATGTCACCGGCTATTTTGCTCCCTCGATGCGAACTATCCGGAAGTGTGAAAGTCCGTTGCAAGCTTTTGCTTTTCAAGATACTTCTTCATTCACGCTTTTGCCTCGTATTTTCCCAACATTTGGCTTACGACGACTTGAGAGTCGTTGTGAACTTGCACGGCTCGTATCTCGAGACTTTGAGCGAGGCGAAGTCCTGCGATCGATGCTTCATACTCCACTTCGTTGTTCGTATTTTGAATGTGAACCGAAGTGAGTGGCGATCTCTTGGTCGTCCGGCCTAGGAGTAAGATACCGCCCGCTACCTTTTTTCCCAAGCCCGTCAACGTAGAGTTGCCAAGACCTCGGTGTTTCAACCATGGGTTCGGCTTCGCATCGTCTCGACACGGACTCGGTGGGCTTCGGTTTTCGGCGGTTAGCCTCGATAAGAAATCCGCTGGGCTCGACCTTTGATGGCTCGCGGGCGAAGGATATATCGTGCTCGCCCGGTTCGATTGCCCATTTCGCGATTCTCCTCGATGCTTGGGCCGTCAATACTTGCCAAGTGGGTAGTCGATGAGGACTTGTATGGGATGTGCATGGAAGTATGGACGTAGTCTCCTTGCGGCGTTTATTAATGCTAAGGCAAGCTTCTCAAGGTCGATACCTCGTTTCCGGCCTTTAGTGCTCGGTGATGAAATACACGGAGCCGACGTCCTTCTTCTGTACAGATCGCACTTATGGATTCGTCCGAGGCGGCGAGGTAGAGGAAAGGACATCTCCTCTTCGGGACGGATAGAGTGGGGAGCTTGGCGAGGTAGCTCTTGAGGTCTTGACGGACTGTGCACCTCATCCCATGAGAATTTCTGGGCCTTTTGAGTATCTTGAAGAAGGGTAGTCGCTATCCGCGGCTTTTGAAAGAAAGCGGCTTAGTGCGGCTATGCGACTGTCGACTTGTGTACGTCATGGATGGTCTTCGCATCTTCATTTCCAAAATGGTTTGGACCTTGGACGGGTTTGCTTTTAGCCTTCTTGTGAAACCCAACACCCTAAGAACTTTCCGGACCGGACGCAAACGTGCACTCGGGGATTTAGTTTTAGGTTGATTTTCGAAGAAGGCCGAGGACGATCCGAGGTCGGAAACACATGCGGCTTCTTCCTTGCTTTTGACGCGATGTCGTCTCGTATACCTCCACATTCGACCTATGTAGGGTGAAATATTTTGTCCACCATCCTTTGATAGGTAGCCCTCGCATTTTAAGGCGAATGGCATCTTTTTATATGCAAAGACCCCGAAGTCGGTAATGAAGGCTGTCTTGGCCGCGTCTTCGTCGTCCATCAGGACTTGGTGATACCCTTTGTATAAGTCCAAGAAACTGAAGACTTCGTATCCGACCAACGCGTCGACCTTCTTGTCAATGTTGGGAAGGGGATAGCAATCCTTTGGGCAATGCTTGTTGAGGTCGGTGTAGTCAATACACATTCGCCATCCCCCTCCTCCTTTCTTCACCATCACCGGGTTGGCTATCCAGGTCGGATATTTGACCTCGAACAGTATGCGTGCTTTTAACAGCTGGTTCACCTCGTCATGAATGACTTGATTCCGTTCGGCTGCAAAAATTCTTTGCTTCTGTCGAACTGGCTTTATGTTCGGGTCGATGTTGAGCCGGTGAGTGATGATACTCGGCGAGACTCCGGTCATGTCGAGGGGAGACCAAGCAAACACGTCCCGGAATTCCCTTAGGAGTTGGATGATCTGATCCTTCACTTCAGGTGCCGTGGTGAAACCAACCTGGACGACCTTCAATGGCTCATCTTTGTACAATGCGACCTCTTCCATCTGACTGTCAGGGAGTGGCGATGTACTTCCTGAGTCCAACTCTTCGGGTTTCCTTAATTGCTATGCTCAGGGTGCTGGGCGAGGTCCCAGCACCGTAGCGCAACCCGCATACATTCCTTGGCGCTCGATCACCTCGGATCACGGCTGCCCCCGTGGTGGGTATTTTTATCGTCAGGTGGTACGTTGAGCATACCGCCCTTACAACGTTCAGCCAATCTCGCCCTAGTATGATGTTATACGGCGAGTGGGCCTTCACTACGAAGAATTGCACCACCTTGGTCGAGGTCGTTGGTGCTTTCCCCACCGTGACGGGTAGCTCGATTATTCCTTCTGGGCGCGTCTCTTCCTGGACGAAGCTTCGGAGTGGCAGCGGTGCCTGTGCGAGGTGTGCTTCTTCTACTCCTAGCTTGTCAAAGCATTCCTTGAAGAGGATGCTCACCGACGCGCCGCTGTCAATGTAAACGCGTTTTACCAATTTATTGCGACTACTACCTGGATCACCAACGCATCCTGGTGGGGTACTATCGCCGGTACGGGGTCGTCCTCGGAGAAGGTGATCATCTCGTCCTTTCTGAACCTCTTATTGGTAGGTTCACCGGTTCTAGGACTTCGGGCATCGGCCTTCAGGGAGGACTTCGTGACTCCACGGGGGAGCCCCGTAATAGTGGAGACCACTCCGTCATATTGGGGCTCGTCATCTCCTTCCTCGTCGGTGCTGCGCTTTGTTTTTTTGTAGGGGGCACAATTTCCCCTCTTCCTTTGCTTTTTCTTCTTTTGACCTTGGTCGGCTTGGCGACTCTGTCCTTGGTATTTCTTCAGGGATCCGTCCTGAACTAGCATCTCTATTTCACCCATGAGCTCTTTGCACTCTTCGATGTCGTGCCCGTAATCATCATGGAATGAGCAGTATTTATCCATAGGTCGGCACCTCTTCCCTCCCGTCATCGGTCGAGGCTTCTCGAACAGTTCATATGGAGTGCGAGATTTACGCTCTCGGCCCGTCAACGGTGTATTGAGGTCGTTCGAGGCGTCGCGGACCGAGCTCGGACTTTATCGGGCGATGTAATCATCCGCGCGCACGCCTTGGTTCGATCTTCCTTCCTTCGACTCTTCTTCCTTTTCCGGTGGTCACGCTTGCCTCGCTTCAGCGCTTTCTTTTATCGGCCTCGTCCGCTTTGGCGAACCGGTTGGCTATGCGCCACAGCTGCTGGCAAGACGGGTTCGTGATTGACGATCTCTCGGTATAAGGCCCCGGCGAAGATGCCGTTTTGGAAGGCCGAGATGACTAACAGTCGTTCACGTCTTGACCTTCAAACACTCCTTGTTAAACCTTGTCATGAAGTCGTTGATGGACTCATTACGGCTTTGCGCTATGGTGAGGAGGTGTGCCGATGGCGTTTTGATTCCGCTTTGGAAGAACCTTCGTGGAAGGCGACCATCGGTCGCGATAGAGCCGATGCTTCCCACAGACGGCGCCGATGATCGATCTTAAATTGTAAGGAAATAAATGCGCAAGAACACTAAAGATTTACGTGGTTCGATCGTGAATAAGATCTACGTCCACGGGCGAGAGATGTGTATGAGAGTGTAGAAGCGATTACAAAGAGAGTGAATGAATCTATGTCATCTAATCTAGCCTCTATTTATACACAATGTATTGACCTAGATCTCGAATCCAAGTCTTCTCTAACTAGGATTCGAGATCCTATCCCTTCGAATTAGGATTCTTTTAGATATGGTGAGCTTCTGCGTTCCACCGACTTTAGAGTCTTCATGGGCCGAACTTGTCGGGCCGAGTTTGATGTCGTGGTTACTTGTATTGGGCACGATGCTTGGGCACAGTAGTTGGGCCGTATCCTATCAGAATTTTTTATAGATAATGCTTATATGTAGGATTTAAATGCCGATATTTGAAAATTGGTGTTGCATGCTGAAATTGTAGTCGCAAATTTAAATGGTACTCTCCTTAATCATCAAAAACTTGTATATTTCTCTTTTTGATATTTTTTTACATTTACAATGTGGGATATTTTTCTTCATTCATCAAAATTTATTAAAATACGTGCTATAAAAAATAATGCAAGTTTTTATGGACGAAGGAGTATATGTTATTATATATATATATATATATATAGGGAAGGGTTAATGTAAAAACCATTCTTATTGTGCGACGTGAGAATCGAATATACTATGAAAGTAAATGAATACACTGAAAGTTAATGAATAAAAAAATAGAATTTTCGCCTCTCATGGGATTCGAACCACGTGAAAATTCAATTTTGGATTCATTAACTTTGCAGAGTATTCATTAACTTTCATAACATATTCATTTTGTTATGGTAGTTCTTAGTTCTCACGTTAAAATTGGTTCTTATTTGAACCAAACTCTATATATATATATATATATATATATATATATATATATATATATATATATATATGGGGGAGTTAACGTGAGAACCATTTTATTGTGAGAACATGAGAAATGAATATGCTATGCGTTAATGAATACTGCTGCGAAAGTTAATGAATAAAAAAAAATAGACTTTTCGCCTCTCATGGGATTCGAACCCTGGTGAAAATTCCGAATTTTTGGATTCATTAACTTTCGCAGCGTATTCATTAACTTTCATAGCATATTCATTTTGTTCGTAAAGAATTTTCTTAGTTCTTAGTTCTCACGTTAAAATTGGTTCTTATTTGAACCTCACTCTATATATATATATATATATATATATATATATATATATATATATATAAATTTGTTGAGGATATGTTATAATTTTTATTAATTGTTTTAATGACATTCAAGAGTTAATTGTATCCAAAATCACAATCGCCACATCAAATTGCAAGTTTGACATGATTCATGAATCTATTAAAATTAACACCACCTTTTCATTTGGTGTAAATTACAAGCCCAGTATCTTTTAAAAATGAAAGGATCGAAATAAGGTATTGCTGGTTTGATATATACGAGTTCTTTTAATCAATTCAACTTTAAATACTTAGAAATTATTTCAAAATATGAATTAGGAACGTTAACTAAATTTATTAATCCAAATATAACATTTGTATGAGTATATATATTGTTAGTATATAAATTAGGAGCGTTAACTAAATTTATTAATCCCAATATAACCTTTGTATTAGTATATGTATATAGTCTACTATACATTGGAAGATAATGGATTGAGCAGAATCTGTTGAGAATAAATCCACATCAGCAATTTAGTTAGTACTGTACAACGTAGATCAACAGTTAACTGCAATAGTTGGTAAAATTAACAGTGTCGTTAAAAGTGTACTACGCTCCCTATCTGCTGATTAAATTATACAGCTTTTATCTGTTAGCTACGTGCCAACACTTCGAATATCTATCGATAAGTAAATATTTAATGCACAAGTATTTTAAAATCAAATAAATTATTATTATATTAGATGTATAAATGTATACTAAATCATTATTAATACGATATACAAATTTATAAAGTTTGCACTCTAAAACTTAATTTTCTCGTTTCATCACAATCATCACCTCGTAACTGATATAAATTATCATTATGTTAATATCACCTAATATATATATATATATATAGAGTGAGGTTAAAATAAAAATCATTTTAAAGTGTGAACGTGAGTACCAAATGAATTCACTGTGAAAGATGATAAATACATCGAAAAAAATTACTGAATTCACAATATTCGGAAGTTTTGCTTGGTTCAAATTCCATGAGAGACGAATATTTAAATATTTTGTATTCAGTAATTTTTACCTGAGAATTCATCAATTTTATAGTGAATCCATTATATTTTTAGCTCCAACTTTCACACTTTAAAAATAATTCTTACATTAATCCTCTTATATATATATATATATATATATATAAAAGAGTTAACGAAAATCATTTTTATTATGAGAACGTGAGAACCAAAAATAATGAATTCATGTGAAACTTGATGAATCCATTGGAAAGTTCTTGAATCAAAAAATGAAATTTTGCCTCTCATGGGATTCGAACCATGAAAATTACTTTCCCAAGATTCATTAACTTTCATAGCAAATTCATTTTGTTCGTAAAGAATTTCGTTCTCACGTTAAAATTGGTTCTTATTGAACTCACTCTCTCTCTCTCTCTCTCTATATATATATATATATATATATATATATAAGTGAGTGTGATTATTATAAAAATCCTCATAGAAACATAAATACAAACTCATGAAATCATTTGATTTCGTTGTGAAAGTGGCTGAATTCGACGTAAAACTATCTGAACTAAAAAAAAAAAAATCACTCCTGATGGGATTAGAACCTAGGTGTTTGAATTCATTAAACAAAATGATGAATTCATCGTAGATCTTCATTACTGAAAATGATTCCTATTTTATATGTTATGATTAATTTGTATTTGATATATATGGGCGAGTTATAATAAAAAACTTTATTATCATACGGACGTAAAAATAATGCATTCTCTTTGAAAGTTGATGAATTCTCTACTAAAAAAATCAAATTTTTACATCTTATGGGATTCGAACTGAGGTGATGCACCCATCAAACAAAGTGATGCATTCATCATAAATTTTTGCGATCAAATGCTGAAAATGGTTCTCATAATCTTAAACCTTCTCTCATATATATATATATATATATATATATATATAGGGAATAGATCAAATGAGAACCACATCTTTTTTGCGAACTCTGCGAACCATGCATAAGACATTGAAGATGATGCACAAGACGGTATAAAGTTGTGCATAACGAAAACTTTCTAAAATTATTTTGTTGTGCAATAATTTTAGAAAGTTTTGTTATGCACAACTTTATACTGCTTTTATGTATCATCTTCAACGCCTTATGCATGGTTCTCAAGTTCTCAAAAGATGAGTTTCATCGATCCAACCCCTATATATATATATATATATATATAGGGATTGGTTATGGCACATGTTAGTTTAATACATATTTTATCCATCCGTAGCACATATGCTAAATATATTAGATAAGCATATCTTTCATTCATAACAGAGCACAAGAAGAGTTCTAGTCTTTGCACAATAATCCGTGTAGCACACAAAACACAAAACCTGTAGCACACCCGAAAATTAAATCTCAACTATTGATATAGCAAGTCAAAGGCCCAAATTCATTCCTATTTCCTACCAAATTATCATTTCCTACCTATACATCTCATATATATATGTATAGGAGAGATTAAATAATACTTGAGCCTGAGGTAGTATGTAATACTCAATTTCATCCACTCATATTATAAATTCTATGGTGAGGATTTTTTTGGATTTTTAAGCTTAATTTCGTTGATTTCGCTACAGTAAGAGTAGATTAGTAATTTAATTTGTTATGTGATTGCGAAAATCAAACTATACATTTAGTTGAACTGAACAATGTATTTAAATGAACACAAAAATACATACAGTTGAACACAATAATGCATGTAGGTTGGAAGCGCACGCCTAGCGCGCTCGGGTGTCCCTTAGCGCCCGTTGGCCAACAATGTTATATTAAATGCATGAACGTGTTTTGTTAAATACATGAACATTTTTTATTAAATACATGAACATGTTTTGTTATATACATGTTTGTGTTTCGTGCCAACATGCAATTTTATGTTTTATTAAATGCAATTTATGTTTTTCGACAACAAATCTCTCATCCATCATTCTCCGTCAATTCCGTCGTCTCTTTCCCGATTAATCGAAAAATTTCTCCGTGAACCACTGACATAGTCACCATCTCTCTCGATTCTTCAATCCTCTATCAAATTCATCTTTTATTTTTTCTCAAAATCCATCAATTTTGTTTTCAAAATTTTTTATTCTTTTTTTTCTTTCAAAATTTGTTGTTTTTTTGTTGTTCGTATGTATTATTATTGTTGTTCGTTGCGGCCATTATAAAAAAAAATTGGAATAAGAAGAAGATAGGAGAAGAAGAGAAGAAGAAGGCTGATTGCTTTCTTCCCATTTTGCTCCATGCGAAAATTTTAAAAAGAAAAGAAAAGGAGTTATCACGTGTCAGCCTGTGGTGATGCCACATATTCAAAATGTGTGGTCTAGATTGGATACTACATAATATCTAAGAATCGGATACTACGAGAACCCAACTCTATGTATATGAATGAGATCAAATACAAACTAATCTTAAAGTATAAAATATGAACCATTTTCAGCTCTTGATTCGTGAATATATATGGTAAATTTATCACCTTACTTGATTGATTCGAATCCCATGATGGTCGAATTTTTATTTTTCTGAATTCAGATAATTTCAGAAGTTCGTAATTTATAAGTTAAGGATAATTTTTACAATAACCACCCTCTATAGATATGTACAAATGTATATGCTCGATTTCTCTAAAAAGAAAAAAGGAAGTTACACGCTCAGTGAAATTATTATAAAGATGAGGGGCCAAAGTGAAAACTCGACTATATATAAGAGTTATGGACTGTCTAATTTCAATACGTAGTCGCAAAGTTTCATTTTCCGTTTCCCTTTTTTTTTGCAAATCAGTTTACTTCTCTAAAATCTTGCTTTAAGGGATCGTTTGTTTGGTTAGGATTTCGTTCAAGAAAAATAATATGATTAAAAAAATTCAATTCCTAATTTTGATTGTATTTTTTCAAGATAAAGAAAGTACAAAGAACCTTAAAAATAAGAAAAGTAATGTAATATTTCATGATTTTTATTTCATAACAAATCTTAAATATTCTTTTTCTGAAGTTTTATGATTCTTACACTATTTACATATTTAATATTTTTTTATCGAAATTCAAACCATAATAATAATAATAATAATAATAATAATATATTATTATTATTATTATTATTATTATTATTATATCCGTCCACTAAATTCGTGCATTTAATTTCGTTTTGGTTCGTCCACAAAAAATGTTCACTTTCCTTTTTTGGAAACATCAACTTTATATTTTTACTCTAAACTTATCTACTTATTTACAAAAAACACATATGACCTACATTTTTACACTCACAATCTATTAATATATTTATTTATTATCTCAATAGCACACCTTTTTATACTCATTTACTTTACACTCATTACAATTTATTAAAACACGTGCCACCAAAATCAATGAACGATTTTGGTCGACGGATGGATTATGTTTCAATTAATAACTTATATCGAAAAAATATTAATTATTTTGTAAGAACTATGATCATACTTTGTATTCTATAATAATAATTTAAAATCCTAACAGCTTTCTTGATATTTTTCAAATAAGAATTAAAGAATTTAATTAAATTTATTTTCTTGTCGAACAAACGAACCACAAGGATTTTATACTTCAGCTTAAAAATTCGCGGAGATGATCCGGTGCATGCTACCACATTACGCAAGCTGGAAGCTAAGTACGGCGTCGGCATCGCCGACGATGCTCTGTCTTTCGCCATCCGACTTCTTCGAGATGCGTTAATTTCGACCCCCATTCATCATCTCTACCTATGTGTGTTTTTTTGCGTGTTTTCTAGGGTGGTTTTGGGTGATTATTCTGTTACAACTGATTGAGAAAACGGAAAAGAAGATAAGAAAAGTTGTCAGTTGAATTTTGTAGTTGGATGAACATCGCGCCTAATATTTCTTCCAGACTTTTTTCTCACGAGTTTGGGCCCATTTTACTTGTTTGGTGAAGTTTCCAGCGATCGTCTGAAATTTACGGATTGATACGTAATGCATATTGAAATCGAAAGCTTCATGTTTACGTGTTACTCCAATGGGTTTTGATTTCGGTTATTTTGAAGAAATCTGCTTCCCCCAAACTTATATGCCGTTTTAAGTTGCAGCTGTGAACTATTGAATATGGGAATTGGGTGAGCGAGCACACATATGTCATTTTTTCCTATTAATAGGTCTATTATGTTTATGGTGACATTTATTGTGGTTTCTTTTGGCTTCTACATAGCACATGAGAATGAGCCATCTATGAGAGACAAGGATGCTATCCATCTGGTGTAAGCAGTCAGCTTGATCATGAAGAAAGTCTTGTGGACTGGGACGAGTACTGTATTGATCGTGCTTTTGTTGAGGTGACATAATTGAGGAGCGAGAAGTCCATTGCTTGTCGAACAGATGTTTTGCCTTGCGTATGTTTTAGGCCCTCTCATGTATTAGAGTTCCCTATTTTATTATAAAATCTTGCTTTAGCTAGCTTTAATCATTCAGTTATTGGATTGTCAGCTTTCTTGATGTAGTACTATATGTATCCTCTTTTGGTTAGGATTTTGATGTATCGTGTTTTTTTGTTTTATAGTTTCTTGCTGATGATACCTTGGGTTTTATTTCTATCCTAATCAGGTGTAAAAGAAGTGGCTGAGCTCACAAGGAAGTGGGACTGTTATAGAAACAAGTGGTTTAGGGTGCTAGATCAGCAAATACATGAGTCAAGAAAGAGACCGAGTCTGTTAAGACATTTGAAGCATGAGCTAAGGAAGTTTAGGAAAACGAGATTCCAAAGGTTTGCAGATGCAGAGGGCCTTGCACATTTGCCTCCACTACTCGATAGTATTGTTCATCAACTTCAGCATACTGTCCATAGAGCATTTATGGGGAAGCTCCTTGTTAGATCACATGAAGTCGAGCAGGTTAAGTTAATTCCGTACTGTCAATTGATGGAATATATGTTGAAGTGAGACTGGTTCTCATAGCTAATATCTCTGTCTGTAAGAGGCAAGTAAGCTATCTGGTCTTCCTGAAAAATGCTTTTATCCACATTTTGAGTTAGGGATGATGGCGCTGCAAATTAAGGATCTAAAAGCAAGATTATCTAATAAATTGATTGTTTTGGATGGAGGGATAGATAAAGTAGGACAGGCCCTGTTGAAACAAAAATCTATCATCAGGGCCCTCTTGGATAATTTCTCTTGCTGGGAACTTACGGATGTGGAAGGTCAAAACTAGCAGAAGCTCTGGCTGAGGAAATTTATGGGGACAATGAGAGGTATATAGAATTGGATGTGTCTGAGGTTGAGGAGCCATATCTCGTCACCAACGCCTCCATCATCTTCTTACCAGGTTATACAGGATTAGTTATTGTGTTTTCTGATTTCCCCCAACGTTGGTGAAATGCTCAATGTTAAGACCTCAAGAATTGATTAATTATCCAAAGCAATTTTGTTTCCTATTCAGGTTCAAAAAGAATGGCTATGCTGTCGTATTTGAGAACATTGAAAATCTCCGTACTTTCACTGATAAGGTTCTTCCGCAGATAATAAAGGACGGTATATTGGCTGATAATGAACGATCTGTCAGATTTTGTAATACTATACTTCTCATCTCATCATATGTTGGCCATGAAGTGTTCTTAGACTTAAGGAATGAGGCAGGGGACACGCTAATCATTTATATTGATCAGCTAGTCGGTTTGGGGAATGAGTTCTCTTTCAGAGTTGAAAATGCCAGACATCTGCAAAATAAAAATCTTATCTACACTGAGGAGCATATACTGTCAAGAGAAGCTGCAATCCCAATATATTCACAGGCTATAAATAAGATGCTTCCATTTGTGTGAGTTACTAAAAGTGAAGTCTCAAGTAGATCTTCCTTTTGCTCATGATGAACCTTCGAAAGCTCTTACATTGATTGATCGTACAAGTGGCAATGAGGTGGAACTGGATTACTTCATTAGTGAGGCATTGGTTTCAGGAAAATTGCAGATATCGTTAAAACAGGAAGATAGAGCAACTCAAGCTGTTACCAAGTACTTACGAGCATCTAACGATGAGCAACCGAAGGAGCCTGCTGCATCATTCCTGTGCTTAGGTGTTATGCCTAATAGTAAGAAACAGTATACAGAAAGTCTAGGGAAGAATCTTGTCATGGATGTTTGGTTCAAGTTGACTTATCTCAATGCAGAGAAGCAAGATCGTTTTACCAGTGAGTTTCTCATTTTTTGTAAACTTTGTTAGTTACTCTCTTTGCTGATGATAAATGGATTGATTTGTAGGTGCCACACCTACACTGACCTGTGTTCGTGTTCCATCAGCTAGAGACGGCAGGCATGTCTGTTTTCAGCACCATACTCTCCATCCTTGACAGTGGTGTGGCCGTGGACAGTGAAGGCAACAAAAGAAGCTTCGAGAAATGTGGTGATTATCATCTCAGATCTTGGAAACAAAGAAATCATCAGTAAACTCATCAGAGACCAAATGGAAGATGAATCCATATCTGAAGAAAAAGCAGTTGGATCATCGCAGTTGATATGGAAACACAGAAGGCAGCTGAATCCTCACAGTCAGTGAAATGGTAAAACATGAAGCAGCTGAGTCCTCACAGACAGTTAAAAGGGTAAAACATGAAGCAGCTGAACCCTCATCAACCAATCAAATGGTAAAACAAGCTTGCTCTTGGCAGTTTCTTTTTCTGTGATTACAACGCATGGTTCTTGTTGATGAGCTTCGACTTGTTGGTTTGGCAGGGGTTGAGATATGAGGTTCTATACCGGTTGGATCAGCTGTTGCTCTTTGATCCTTTAACTGATGATCAGCTCAACTGATTTGGCATGCTGCCCATGAAACCATTGGAGGAAAAAGATCACAGTTTTTACAAGGCATTTTCTGATTTGATAAATATAGTGTGCGTAAAGGTACTTTAATTCCCTGCTAATTGTTGCCTCAAATTTTGTTATATGGCGCATTGGATTATGTGGTTCTAGAAATCCAATGTTATGTGTTTGTTAAAATCGAGTAGAACCACATTTAACATAATTCAGCGAGTGCTACTAATTACGGTTAATCATGTATTTGTGAAGTATGTAAGATTTTAGATGACTTTTATAACTGCAAACTCAACGTGATCGTCCATTGTAAACAAATCCAAGGGATGCTTCAAATCTTCCACCTCTCTGTCTCCTAAAAATGTGCCAGGTTTTATTTTTACTTTTAATGAGACAGCTTTTCAGAAAAAATTAAAATAATGAGACCACTAATGCGTTCGTGTTTGGATGAGTTTATGGGTTTGATAACCTTGTGACAAATTCATCTAAAGCTTAATGCATTTAAATCACATGCATAAAATAGCACAATAATAAATAATTATATATATATATATATATAGTTAGTTAGTCAAACACTTTATATAATATAGATCCGAGTGAAATAACTTTAGGCATATAATGAACTAGGTTTGTAGCTCCTTGTCTTTTTCTTGTTGCCCGAATATCTTTGTGATGGAAATGCTCAAAATGCATCAGAAAATGTGCAAATAAATGCAGCCTCCAAGAAAACACCAACAAAGTTTGGGCATAACTGCTCAAGGCTCGAAGCCATTCAAAATGGAATCATCTTTTCATGTTCAAATATAATACGCATAACTTCGATAATATCATTGTCTAATTAAGCAGGGGTAAAGTGTAAAAGTAATTATAAACGTTTTAACTAAAATCACATAAATTTATTGAGTTAAATTTTGTGCAACTTTATTTTTAATGTACTTAACGTAATGCAGAATGCCCACATGACATATGCCCTTTACATGCCGTTTACAGAGATTCGATTATTAGTCAAGTTCGTCTTCTTGCATCTCCTTCTCTATGCTTTCAAATATTGGTCACCTCCCAGCCTCTCTATTGACTCCATTCTAACATCTCTGGTAGTCGATCAGAATCATGATTCTGCCGAAGAAGACGATGCAATTGCTTTTGTAATTAATCCATGCACTCAATTATCCTACAATTTTTCTTGGACGCGTGCGGCGCACTGTGCCATTATCTGGACCTTGATCAAGTTCTCCCTGTAGGGACGAGGCCCACCGGCGAAGCAGAAAAAACTTTCGACTATGAACTATGATATGCAGAAATTTTGTATGCAGAGAGTGTTGATGCAGATGCAGACAATCTTATTTATAGGTACAGTATACAACATGGTGAGCTTGTTGGAGTTGAGCTTGGAGTTATGTCGGTTGGGGAGTTACCAACGGTTTTTTTGGGGGACATGAAAGCCATTTCTCCATGTTTTTCATGGTGTCATCATATCGGGATGTTACTTGACTGTTGAGGGATTCACATGGTTGGCACCTACGTTCCGGTTTCAGAGCCTATGCTATGCAAAAATTTTGTATTCATAATGTTTTAGCAATATACTAATGTAGATGCGAACTCCTCTATTTATATGCAAACTTCACTGCATAGGGAGTCTGCTAGAGTTAAGCTTGGAGTTATGTCGATTGGGGGTTTAGTGACGGTTTCTGGGGGACAGAGCAACCTTCCTCCATGTTTCCCGCAACTTCATCAGACGTTACCCGATCATTGCGGGATGCACCTGGTGAGGTGAGGGGTCCCATGAACAAGGTGTCATTGTATTGGGGGGGGGGGTAATACACCTAATAGGAAAAAATTCGCGCGTATGCGGATAGTAGTGGGGTTGGGCAAATTCGTTCATCAGACACAACAGAGCAGTAAAGATAATATATAAACATAAGATTGAGTTTGTGCGTGAGTCAGTCAATGAAGCAACATATGGATTCTATGTTCAGCTGAGTGTTTTGTTCAGATATTGAAAAAAAACAAAGCAATAAACGACACAAGGATTTAACGCGGTTCGAATAAACCCCTCCTATATCCATGACCTGTTAAGTAGGTGAATTCTAATTCACATTATGAATTTCTTGTGTTATAATTCTAAGGAAAGTGACTTCAAATTCCATGAACTTGAGATCTTTCGTTCATGGATTATTAGGTCATGATCTATCTCTTTCTCACTTTCACCCAATTTATCTTAGGACTACTCGTAGCCATTATTTTCGACAGCTACATCTTTGCTGCTTACTGAGGGCTTCACCTAAAACCTTCGTTCTCACCCAGACTTGATAGTAGGCTACGATTTCAACTAAGATTGAGTGTGCATTTACAATAAAGAACAAATGTAAATTAACATAGGCATCTTTTATCTAAGCTACACTACTGATTTTACAAAGTAAGACCAACTTAGACATGAGAGACTAGATTTATGAAAGATCATTATATACGAAATGGTGAAACCTTTATCACTAGAAGAACAATGTTCTATCCAAGTCTCGCTAGAGTTGGAACCGAAAGTTGGAGCATGAAACAACCAAACAACCGATAGTGCTTTCTAGCACTCTTTTTGCTCTCTCAAATGCTCTCTTTGTTCCAACTTGGAAGCCCTCGTGTTTATAGAGATCTGAATTCAAACTAGTTGTTGGAAATGAACTAATTTGAATTTCAAAATTCTATCTGACAAGTATGGCCATTGGGCTTGTCGTCTTCAGCTTTTGCACTTTGTGAGTGATGTGATTTACATTCTATCAACATATCTAACTCTTCTTCATCTGCTTCTGTCTTCAGTCATCAGCTAAGTCCAGGTGTAGCTGTCATACGTTAATTTCTGTTGACTTCTTCTAACTTCGATCTTTAGTATGTGGTCTACGACAAGACTACGATTAACTCTAGATTCCTCCTTGAGAACTTCATTTGGATCTTGGAGTCCTTCAGGATCTAGTAGCCTTCTGCCCGTCTGATTCAAATTTACTAAATCATAGTGATCATCAACTCATCTGAAGTCAGACTTGCCGAGTCCTTTCACTATACTTGGTTCTTTTAGTTTCCTTCAGATTGATATGTTTTGCTTGTTATTTGATGTTCTCTAGATCCTTCATTGAGCTCGTTGTCTAATGCTTCTGACTTTGTTGACTTATTCTTGCTTCTTGATAGTTTTGAAGCATGTCTTCAGCTGGTTTCTTCTCAGATTAAGACCTTTCTAAGCAAAGTTCAGCTTCCTAAAAAGTAAGCTGACACCGACAATACATCAGATGATCATCATCAGGTAGATATTGAATATCATTTTAGTTGGTTTTGGAATCTAATCGAAATATTGCTTTGACCTCAAATTCCTAACATGAGGGGAACCTTAACCCATGTTTATCGTGGCATCATCATATTGGGATGTTACCTTGACCATTGGAGATGCACCTAGTTGGCTCTCACTTTCCAATTTCAATTCCTATTCGGACGAGACAGGTGGATACGACAGATTGCACAGGCTTCACGACTCATCACTTGTGCATATAATTAGTATAAATGTTAATGAATCCACTCATATACTTGATTAATTGATGCTAATTAACCAATATGGAATATGTTTACCCAATTTATCACATAGCTCCATAATCAAGTAAACAACTTCAATCCATTATTTCTCACTCACCGAAAATCGAATTTGTTGGTTTCGTTCAAGATTATCACGTAACTTTCTTGCGATCACTCGCGAATTAAGATCATGCAAGATGGAATAATAATGCGAAGACAAAGGAATTACGTGGTTCGATCTTTAGAAGATCTACGTCCACGGAAGGAAGAAGAACTATATATATTCAGTGTTTGAGAAGCGATACAAGAATCGAGCTACAAGAACAAAGGATAACAATATACGAAGGTTAACTCCAACTTCCGCACCCATTTACCCTTTTCTTTGCTCGACTATTCTTGCTTTCTAAGGAGATATTATGAATCACTACCTCTTGCACGGATGACAAACGTATATATATGTGGATTATGCTTTCAATCAATCTTTGGCCGTTCAATCCAACGTCCAAGATCACAGCACAAAACAGTTATAACCAACTGCACTTCACAACTAAACCTTTCACTTTATCTCATAAAGAGGTTGCAACTAACTATTTGAATAGCTAACTGCTCTGCATACCCGTGAAGAGTTTATATTCACTTCACTCCACAAATCTCCACCTTGAATGTAAACACTTACAAACAATACATAACAGTATAACTCCCTTTATCCAATTTTTCTTTATTCAACATTTTAGCAGTCCCTTTTCAGAGACATCATATTAACCAAATCGCAGCAATATCTAAATTTGGCAGTAGGCAAACCTTTAGTTAGCATATCCGCAGCATTATCCTCGGTATAAACTTTGATCAGTTTCACTAATCCCTTTTCAACTAGATCTCTGATAAAATGCAATCTAACATCAATGTGCTTCGATCTTTCATGGAACACTTGATGCTTGGCAAGGTGTGAAACACTTTGATTATCACACATGACCATAACGATCTTGTTTAAGACCAAATTCACTCAAAATTCTTTCACCAAATCCTTCTTTTATCGCCTCGACCATGGCAAGATATTCGACTTGGTTGTCGATAATGCAACCACATTTTGTATATCGATCTCCAACTTATGGCTGCACCAAATAAAGTGAATATATATCCTGCTTTGTGATCTTACATTGTCGAGGTTCGCACCATGATCTGAATCGACATAGCCCACCAGAGGATATTGATCAAGCTTTTCCACTCTTTCAAACTTGATGCACATATCAGAAGTTCCCTTCATATATCTGAGTATCCATTTAAGAGCTTCCCAGTGAGGTTTTCCAGGGTCAGCCATATATCTACTCGCAACACTGATGGCATGTGAAAGATCAGGCCTTGTGCAGACCATAGAGTACATTATACTTCCTAACAGATTTGCATACGGTATTTTCTCCATTTCCTTCCTTTCTTCTTCATTTCTGGGTTTCTGTGAACTTGACAGTTTAATCTGTTGTCCCAAAGGAACAGACACAACCTTGGATTCCTGCATCTTAAATCTAAGAAGAATTTTCTTAATGTAATCCTCTTGTCCCAAACACAGTTCACCATTGGTTTCATTTCTCAGTATATCCATGCCTAAAATTCTTCTAGCACAACCCAACTCTTTCATTTCAAAACTGGAATTCAAGTCATGTTTCAGCCGTTTGATCTCTTGCATACTTTTGCTCGCTATGAGCATGTCATCCACGTAAAGAAGCAGGTAAACCACTGGTACATTATCAACGGACTTGATATATACGCAGCTGTCGAACTATGATCTGGAATATCCCATTCCTAACATGTGTTCATCGAATTTTTTATACCACTGCCTCGATGATTGTTTTAGTCCGTATAAACTCCTTTTTAATAAGCATACTTTACCTTCATTTCCTGGTACAATGAAACCTTCCGGCTGAACCATGTATATCGTTTCCTCTAGTTCTCCATGTAGAAAAGCTGTTTTGACATCTAACTGCTCTAGTATCAGTCCATATTGAGCTACCAATGCCATCAAGATTCTGATGGAGCAGTGTTTTACAACAGGTGAGAACACCTCATTAAAATCAATCCCTTCTCTTTGCGTAAAACCCTTTGCCACAAGTCTTGCCTTATACCTTATTACCTCGGTTCCACCCTTTGTAATTTCTAGCTTTCTCTTGAAAATCCATTTGCTGCCAATGGCCCTTTTAGATTTTGGCAAGTCCATCAAAATCCACGTATCATTTTTCTTGAGTGAATCGAGTTCTTCCTTCATGGCATTGATCCACTCATTTCTTTCTTTGCTCGAAATTGCTTCTTTATAAGACTTTGGCTCTTGGTACTCAATTTCTTCAGCAATGGACAAAGCATAAGAAACTAAATCAGCTTGTCCATACCTTAGTGGAGCATGAACATTTCTTCTGGTTCTATCTCGGGTAAGCCAGTAACTTTCTTGCCCTTTGTCTCCTTGACCTTCAGTTGCATCATCCTCTTCTTCTGATGACAGTGGATCATTTGATATCGGTCGATCTTGTTGTTGAAACTCCACCTCAAGCTCTGCTACATCAACTTCCTTCTGACATAGATCATCATTTATATTTTTCAGGAAGGGCATCATCTCTTCTCTGAACACTACATCTCTACTGATGATAACCTTTCCCTTTTCATAACACCAGAGTTTGTACCCTTTTATTCCTGTTGGATATCCTATTAATACACATTTCAAAGCCCTGGACTCAAGCTTGTCCTGCCTTATGTGAGCATAAGCTTGGCAACCAAATACTCTTAGATATGAGTAGTCTGGTGTCTTTCCACTCCAGAGCTCATTTGGAGTAACAAAATTCTTAGCAGATGAAGGACACTTATTTATCAGAAAAGCTGTTGTTGTTAAGGCCTCCCCCCAAAATTTCTTTGGCATTCCTGAGTTTTGCAGCATACATCTTACTCTTTCCAATAAGGTTCTGTTCATTCTTTCAACAATCCCATTTTGTTGGGGATTCCCAGGTACGGTTCTATGTCTTTTCATACCTTTATCCATACAAAACTTGTTGAATTCTCCGAGATGAACTCAAGGCCATTATCTGTCCTGAGGCATTTGATGGCCATTTCCTTTTCAGTTTCAACCTCTGCGCTCCATTGTTTAAATCTTGAGAAGGCATCATCTTTATTTTTCAATATGTAGACCCAGACCTTTCTGCTGTAATCATCTATTATACTTAGGAAAAACTTACCACCACCTAGACTTTCTGTTTTAGTAGGTCCCCAGAGATCTGCATGAATATATTCAAGTGGTTTTGATGTGGAAAATTTACTCCTTTCGTAAGGCAACTTAGTACTTTTACCAAGTATACATTGTTCACATGTTCCTACTTTGAACACTGTGGGATTTTCCAAGATTTTCTGCCTCTGCAGTTGTCTTAAACCTTTCTCTCCAACATGCCCCAATCTCTTATGCCATAGTATCGAATCATCCTTTCTAATGTTGTAGCGGATCCTATAATAGTTTTGGCATCGAGTGTCTGATTACTCACCCTTTTTCCTTGTAGCACTATCTTGTTATCTTTTATAACCGATAATACTCCATTTTCACAGCGCCACAGACAACCTCTCTTCTCTAAAGTTCCTAGAGATATCAGATTTCTCTTGAGTTCTGGGATATACCTGACGTCGGTAAGAGTCTTGATTGATCCATTCTGCATTTTGAATCTTATTTCTCCTATTCCTTTGACACTACAGGTATCATCATTTCCCAGAATTACAGATCCAATTCCAGATTCTTCAAGATTATGAAACCAGTTCTTGTGTGGGCACATATGAAACGTACAACCTGAATCGAGTATCCATTCATCTCCTATTTGGTGGTTTACTATATTTAGAATTTCTGCATTTTGACACAACTCCGTAAGGTCTGTTTCATCCCTCTTCTGCATCCTTTCCCCTTGTTTTCTCTTCCAAGCAAAACAATCTTTCTTTAGATGTCCCGGTTTCTTGCAATGGTGACATTTTCTTGTTTCCTTTTCTGTAATTTCTCTATTCCTTGGTTGAGAACTTTTCTTGTGCTCAGTACCAAATTTCCTTTTTCCTTTTGGGAATTTCTGCTTTATGTATAATCCTTCTCCAGCTGAATCACCCTTGTTCTCGTTTATCTTCTGCAACTCCTTCGATCTTAGAGCTGATTGAACTTCTTCTAAAGTGATAGTACCTTCTCTACCGAATAGCATAGCGTCCTTGAGGTGCTCGAAAGATTTTGGTAAAGCGTTGAGTAAGATAATTGCCTTATCTTCATCTTCTATCTTGACATCTATATCTTCAAGATCGTCCATGGATTTGTTGAATTCTTCAAGCTGATCATCCATACTTTTATCTTCCAAGATTCTGTACGAATATAATCTTTGTTTCATGTACAAGCGATTGGCTGGGACTTGGTCATGTATAATGACTCAGTTTTTCCCAAACCGCATCTGCAGTTCTTCCTTCCACTTCTCTCAAAACTCTATCTCCTAGGCAAAAACGATAGCGCTATGGGCTTTTCCCATCATCTCATTCTTCTTATCTTTGTCTTCTTCTTTAATTTGTCTTTCAACAATGCATCTCCCACCCTTGTTGAATGAGCACTGCTTTCATCTTGATTTTCCAGAGCCCAAAATCATTTTTTCCCGTGAACTTTTCCATCTCGAACTTTGCTGCCATTTGGATCGTGGGTTCGTTTCCCACAGACGGCGCCAATTGTTGGTTTCGTTCAAGAATTATCACGTAACTTTCTTGCGATCATAATTAAGATCATGCAAATGGAATAATAATGCGAAGACAAAGGAATTACGTGGTTCGATCTTTAGAAGATCTACGTCCACGGAGGGAAAGAAGAAGCGTATATATTCAAGTGTTTGAGAAGCGATACAAATCGAGCTGAACAAAAGGATAACAATATCTGCTCCAACTTCCGCAACCCTTTCTTTGCTCGACTATTCTTGCTTTCTAAGGAGATATTATGAATCAGCTACCTCTTGCAATATGGAATAATATGTCCAACTTCCGCACCCCATTACCAAATTTATCATCAATCTTTGGCCGTCCATCCAATCAAGTAACCAACTATAACCAATCACAACTAAACCTTTCACTTTATCTCATAAAGAGGTTGCAACTAACTATTTGAATAGCTAACGCTCTGCATACCCGTGAAGAGTTTATATTCACTTCACTCCACAGAATTTGTGAAAGTTAATATATCATGATCATATACTAGAAAAATAGATCAATCATATGACATTTAATTCCACAAAATTACATATTTCTTCACTCGAAATCCGAGTCAAAATAAGTTGTTCACTTGATATATATAAATACACATACACGTAACTAGGTTCTCAATGAGTGGGTGCATTTTGAATGAATATCCACTCCAATAAATCGAAAATTTAACAAAACTAATTGGGTCATAAAATGAAACTAAGTTATAAATTAAGTCAGTTTGGCGTAGAAAAAGCTCCTTCTTTGGTGGTAAATGGATTATACTCGGTTTGAATTTAAGGTGCCGTGTATGTCTTTTTATCGTGTCGTAGATTGACTAATGATAAAATCAAAGGAATTAGTTGGTTTCTTTGTCGGCTATAAATAATCCTTTCCATAAGTAACAAATTTGACGTTTTCACTGTACATGCCAATTTTTCTAATTGCATGTATCGCCCGGTCGTCTAGTATAGGCATTTTCAGAATTAATAATTTCTTTTATAAAAACAAAAACCTAATATATATAACTAACTCCAAGTAATTAAGAATAAAACGTCAAAAAAATAAAGAATTAATAATAATTATTGTTCTTATTATAGCTCTCTTGAAAATATATTTATATATTAATTAAAGTTTAAAGATTAAAAAACGATTGGAACTTTTCCTTTAATTTCTTTGTTTAACTATCTTAATTATTCACCTCATATGATACAAGTACACCGATCATTGTATACGCCAAAATTAGTACAAACAACACTCAATTACGAAAGATATTTATTAGGGGGAAAAGTACCATTTGAATAAAATAAAAATGAGATAAAAATCCCAACATAGTATGATTAAAAAGTGGGAAATAGTTGTCTAGGATGATTGAATAAGAATAGTGAAATGAAATGATGAGATCAAGTTGGATGAAAACTTAAGGAAGACGATGTTCCAAAAGTAGACGATCGAAGCTTTGATGGTTTGGTTGGTCTCCATGCAGACTCATTTTTTAACCTAACATTCTTTTTTATATATTTAAATAAAAGAATAATGCGATTTTGAGTCCCTGTGCAGCTGTGCTTGCACAATTTTCTTGAATTGGATTTCTATATTTTATTTGGTTGAAATCGTTTTTGTATTGCCATTTTACATCTTTTCCTTCCGTTTTTTGAGGGTTTTTCTTTCAATATATCTTAACAAAGACGGGTTGCCTAAAATAATAGATATAGACTATAATTGATAAATAAGAGAATATTAAAGATCTAAGTCATAGAACTTAAATTATTATTAATTCTAATACATGTACTTGTTTGATCGAATATATTTAGGAGCGGGGCTACCTTATGTCTCTTGCTCCCATATTCCCAACAAATTTGAGCTTTATATTATTCTAGTTTTGTTATTTTTATTATAAAAAAAGTATTAGTACATAGATTAGGAGGATTTTTGGGTAATTTTTTCAAAAATTTCACAAAACATTTAATTTATATTTCAAAATTTAAAATCTTACTTTATATGTATATGTTTATATTCCATATATTATTTCAAAAAAAATACATATACTTAAATTTTAGTTCTAATGGTTTGGTTTGGTTTGATATCTTATTTTATGTGTGAATTATTTTTCTAATATAGATAAGATTTGGATTTTATTTTTATTTTAATTGGATTATTATAGTTATAATTAGGAAAAAGAATTTGGTTCCCCTAGTTCAAACTCTGGCTTCGTAACTGAGTATATTTGTTCAATCTAATAGAATGATTTTGTCGTATCCAATCTAATGTTATTTTTACTAATGATATTAGTTTGTAATCTGTCCAATTTTTATAGAGAATATTTTACGTTGTATTTATGGTAATAGTAAATGGAATAATTTTTATATCAGGGTGATATATCTAAGTTTCATATGTATAAGTTATGTTCCGTCGGATTTTGATGGAAAATCACTTTATATTGTAATTTATATGTACAAAATTTAATAGTTGTAGGCATGTTGATAATTGTTTGTACCCATCTAGAATGTATATACCAGCACTTCTTAAATCTGATTAATTATCCGAACTCGTTTAAATTTATAAATATTATACCCATTGCCCACCAAATATGTTCATTTTTAATTTCGTTTTGTTCCGTCGACAAAAAAAATTTACTTTTCTTTTTTGGAAACATCAACTCCATAATTTACCCACTTAGTTACAAAAAAATCGACGTGAGATTCAAATTTGTACAAAATATATCATTCTATTTATGTATGAACTAGGGAAATCTGACAAAAAACTAAGAAATAATATTAGTTAAATTACATAATTTTCTCAGTGAAAAATATAACTAGTTATTTGGCTAACTAATAAATTCATTAGCCAAATTAAATTTGGGGCAAAATAGTTATGAATTGTATAGGTTTTACTCAGGGTGGATTTTGATTAAAAAGCAAAATGGGATAAGAGATATAAGGAAAATAAGAATAAAAGAGATTAGAGAAATATTAGTCAAATTAAATTAATTTTTTCAAGACAGCAATATAACTATTTATTCCCCACTAATTAATTAATTTGTCAAATTAAATTTGTGGTGAAAAATAATTGTGAATTGTTGGATGAAAACATGCACAACTATTTATATAGGTTTTACTCAAGGTGAAATCTGATTAATAAAGCAATGTGGAATATGAGATGTAAAGAAAATAAAAATAAAAAAGATTTAAAAAATTAAAAATAAAGAGATTATATGATGCCATGTAGGAAATGGATTAAGTAAATTCATAACCATATTATAGATAGTCGATAGATAGGGATGACAATGGGCTGGATCTGGACCGAATCTGGCTAGGTCCAGATCCAGATCCGATCTTTTGCTTTGGTCAGGATCCGGTCCAGATCCATTGGATCCAAAAAAATTAGATCCAGATTCAGATCCATAAGATCCACAGGGTCCAGGGTCTAGACCCGGATCCATATTTTTTCGCATCTAAAATAAATTCTAAATCAAATATAATTCACAGTAACACCATAATAATTTAAATACACAATAATATTATAATAATTATTTAAAATTTCTACAATTGTCACTATATTGGAAGACGTTAGTTACAAATTTACTATAAAGTATGAAACAACAAATAACTCGATCGTCGGTGATGTAAGTGGCACGACCCGTCGTGAATGCCGATTGATACATAATTGAGAGAATTTGAAATGAAATTGGGAGCATATTTTTTTTGGAAGAATTTGAAAAATTAAATTGAAGAGTTTTAAGTTGGGATTATGTATTTAATTATAATAAAAATAATATATATATATATATATATATATATATATATATATAAACTAAATGGATATGCGGGCCGGATCTGGACCGGATCCGGATCTCAAAACTAAATCCCGGATCGGATCCAAATATGGGAGTAGAATCCAGATCCGGTCCAGATCCATCGGGTCCAATTTTTTGAGGATCCAGATTCTAAAATGGATCTGGATCCACGGATCTGAACCGGATCCGGGATCCATTGGCATCTCTATCGATAGATGATCCACACGTACGAAAATCAAATGATATTATAGGGACATGGGATCTTAACCAAAATGAAGTCTAGGGATTTAAAATAGGGCCGCGCTTTGCCGGTGGACGGCTGCATGGCACGGCTAATTTATTAACTCTAATAGTAGATTATTAATCTGATTAATCAAGAGCCCCATTAAGAATTAATTAATTTTAATTATGAATTAATAAATTTTAATTATTTAAGTTTTTAATCAATAACTAGGCGTCCACACCAAAATTTTCCTCTTTAAAGTATTTAAACTCATTTTAAAATAACCTATTT
The DNA here is from genome assembly GCA_036937905.1 of Salvia rosmarinus. Lineage (NCBI taxonomy): Eukaryota > Viridiplantae > Streptophyta > Magnoliopsida > Lamiales > Lamiaceae > Salvia > Salvia rosmarinus. The sequence goes on from CM072823.1 coordinate 32,042,940, forward strand.
TATCTTGAATGCACGTGTTAAAATGTGCTGTAATTGAACCGAAATGGACATAAATAGAACAAATCGGCATAACATTAATTAGTCAGTCATATTTCCTTTTTTCTAATTATTTCTTGTCCCAAATGTTTAGGGTGGCAAAGAGAACAATTAGGCAACAGCCCAGTTAGGGGTCAAACAAGACAGAAAGCACATTCGAGTTTTTTAAAAAATGTCGTATTTGATGGCATAAAGTTTTCCCCATAAAGGTGTTATTGCATGTGATAAAACACGGTTATTTACACATTTAAGCCTTTTTTTTTCTTTCCATTTGATGCATGCTAATATGTAGAAATACATTTTCCAATGTGAAATCCATCGTCACGTAAACAAAGCACCTATATAATCACGTACACTTCTTGAAAGGTAGTTATTTGTGCACCAAATCTATGTAATTAATCCACATATGATAACCAATCTATATATATAAAAGCCAAATGGTGGCCAATTGGCGCCTAAAACTTAGCTTCTTCTAGAAGATAATCAGTTTAATTAATATATTATTATTATAACTTAAATTTATATCTATATAAATATAAAAGCCAAAGAGTGTCATTTTGGCTCCCAAAAATTGAGCTATAAAACTGGCTTGCGCAATAAGATAAGAAACAGTGATTTGCATAAAATGCTTTTCGCCAACTACTACATCAAAAAATCTGTTGATTAAAGAAAAGTTTATTGGTTAATACATACAAAGATTGTTTACCGTATTATCTATGAGATAAAGCATTGAAGACTAAGAATTGGGCTCCATGAAATCATGTATCCCCAATTTCAATCTATAAATACATTTATAAGTGAGATTTTTTTCTTAATCGTCATCTCTACCCATCTCCTTTAACAAAATGTAAAATTTCTCTCTCTTCTTCATTGTTCATATCCACCGAATAAAGTTGAGTCCAAATGGAATTGTTAATATGTAACTATTTCCACATTTTCATTTCTTCAAATTTTTAAAAAAGGAAATACTTTTTGTTGAAGATGATTAAATTAGGACTCGGGCATTACAGAAACTCCAAAGCTTTTGTTGTTGATTAACTTCATTCATCAGCAAAGCAAACCAATCAATGTGGATCCCACTTGATTGGAAATAACTTGGTTACTAGGATGCAATGTGAACATGCACATGAGGTGGAAGAAAATTGCCAATCTACCGATAGTGATTGTAGATTCGTGAAAATATATTTGTGTCCCAAAACCAATATATATTCTGATTACTCTAGAAGATCTATTGTTTGTTGTATCTTCTAAACTGTGCGAATGAGAAAATACTTATTTATGTTTATTTTACCTTAATAGACATTCTTGCTATTTTTTCTCTTTGGTTTGGAGTAAATCTGGTAGAGGTATTAGGATATGACCATTTACAAAAGCTAATGAACGAATTGAATTTTGGAGTAAGATGTTGATTTGCAGAAGCTTGGAAAAATAATAATGGAGTTTTAAGGAGATTCTGTTGTTTGGGTAGAGAGGGAAAGATGGGTGACAACTGAAACTCTCTTCTTTCAATAATTGATTTAACTATAATATATGAAGTGGTGCGTTTTTGATGGCTTTGGGGGAGGAACCATAAAAATAATTAAAAATATATACATATAATTGACTGATTAAATAACAAAGTCTCAGATTTTTAAATGATTTAAATAAGACTTCACATGTTGTACTGGAAAAATCAATAAACAACCTGGAAACATTATGAAATACACAAGCAAATGACAAACAATTTGAGGAGAAGCAATTTTTTGATCCATTAATCTGATGCGTCCAACATAATATATAATAATTCATTTTTATTTTTCAAAATCTACAACAATTTAATTTAACAAAAGAATAAGATATTTTTCACAACTTCCAAAGAAAAATAATTCTTGAGGGTATGTAAAAAATATTATTTAATTGATCTTATAAGTTGTTCCATCTAAATTAGTTGGTGGTCACTTTATTTTTGTTTAAGTTGTTGATGGTCATTTTAATTAGGTAAGTAATTAAGTATTTTGTTCTTGAGTAACTAAACTTTATCGCTAAAATTTAATTTTTTTCTAATAGTATTTTGTAGTTTTGTTTGTTATATATCAATTTGATATACTTTCAGTTACTTTAAATTGTGTGACTTACTTTTAAGAAAATAAAAGTACACTAACATACTAACATATTATTCATATATAAAATCATGAATTATGAATGCAAATAAAATAATCTAATTTTATTAATGAACGAGCCAACACATAATTTAAAAATAATAATTGGGAAAGTAGATTTTGATGCAAATCAAAATTCATTTAGTTATGAACTCGGTGAACCTATTTGTACAAGGCGAATAAATTAGAAATTCATTAACTATCCAATGATCCATCTCCCCTTGGTTAAAATAACAATATTTGAATAAAAAGTTATATGGATTTGGTCCTTACAAATAAAAAATAAAATGATTTAATATACAAAATAAACTTATAAATTTTTGAATTAAATAAAGAGAGTGCATGAATAGTACTATTGTAAGATTTTTAAAATTCTTCATAAGACTTAATTGTTTATTCGTTGAAAAAGACGTGGTTTCAATTTAAAATAAGTAACAAACAGTTCATATTAAAAAAATACTTAATTGAAAAAGAATTCATGGGTCCAAATATATAAGTAACAATAGTCAAACTTTTACTATAATAACCAATACACCTTTTTGAGATTTAAGTTTACATGTAGATAAATATTATAATAAAAAAATAAACTTTTAATTTATTCCACAATTTATAAATCAAAATTGAAGATACATAACTGTAAGTAAGCAACATAGTTTTCATAGGTTTAATGTGTTTAATAATATCATATAAGTATAACTAAAGGATTTGTAAAACATATGTTGTTTATCCCTACCAAATTTTTGCGTCGGAACACTGTGCTTATACAATTCTATCTGTATATAAAGAAGTATTCTAAAATTTATAATACAAAATTATGTTCTTTGTAATTATTAATTGTTTTACAAAATTCTTACTTTACTTACCCTCAAAGATATCGAGTTAACTCAGAATCTCTGAGTCAACCCAACCAACACATCAATCCAATTAGTCTGACCTATATTTTTTGGGTTACAAAAATTTAATCTTAATAGTCCATTTTCAATTTATTTAGATCAAATTATAGATTTCAAATTAGATTAAATTTTTACGTGTACGTAAGTTTATTAATTGAAATCTATGTGTTAAATATATGTACCGTGCATTGCACGTGTACAATACTAGTTTTATAATAAAAAAACGTGCTAAGATACACTTCCACAATCGCCAAAAACTTTTATATGTTGGTAAACAATTCATTTTAGGTATGGATAATGAATTTACAAAATAAAAAAAGACGTAGACTTATATTCAAATGTTTGGTTATAACCATATTGATTAATTAAGGAATCCGATTCTCTTGTCTGTATTTCAATTTTACGGTTTAACATCATGTATATGTTTTATTCATGTTGGTCGTAATAGTTACTCCCTCCGTTTTTTATGTAAGTGTTATTTTTTTCATTTTGTTTTAAATAAAGTGTCATAATTTATAATGTAAGAGTAGAATAGTGATATATTCACTCGGTTCTTTTTTAAATGTACCACTAGCATTTTTTTTCTTGTTTTTTAATAAGTGTCATAATTAGTAATTTGAGAGTAAAATTATAATATATTTTCTATATACGCTTATTTAATACTATTAGAATTTGATAATTAATTATATGAATGCATTTATCATGATAATTAATGAGATTATAAATATAGATTTATATATTTTCTTGGTTTGTGTGATTTGATAACAGTGGACACTTAAAAAAAGCGGAGGGAGTACGTTCTATCTTACTCTTATGTAATATTTTTGGAATTTGATAATTAGTTTTGTATATACGTTTATTATGATAATTAGTAAGGTTATAAATATAAATTTCTCTATTTTCTTGATATGTGTAATTTAATGATGGAAACACTTACAAAAAGAGAGAGGAAATATATTAATTAAATGAAAAACAAGTGGGAATAAATTGTGTGTGCAATTTTGGAAAGTAAATGAAATAAATAGAAAAAGCAGTTTTCTGAATTCTGATTGCCGAACACAGTACATATTCAAGCAAAGTCAACCTAACTTTCCAATTCCATCTTTTTTATCTTTAATAAAACTATAAAAGTGAAAGTATACCCCTCTATTTTCTTTGGTTCTTTATGTAATATTCATATTCTTTCATATATTTTAGGCAAAAATTTAAAGAAAGTCTAATTATTGATCTTGATATCCATTTACCAAAATGATTATAATAATATATAAATATAACATAAACCTATCGCTGATTTGATATCTACTTTCAAAATTATATGATTCCTAATCATTCAAGACCATTAATTACATTAACATTTTTTCATTTTATTAAGGAAACCATGACACGGAATCAACAAGAGATGCAAAAACATATGATTAATTGCAGAAATCATTGAATGTTCCACCATTAATTTTGATCGACAATCCACAAAACGATGTATTTTTCCTTAAATATTTCTGGCATTTATGAACCCCAACTCCTAGCGACTCCACACACAGTAAATGTATTCCCCCCTCCCACCAAAAAAAAAGAAAAGAAAAAGAAAAAGACTGTAAATACCCCAAACCCCACATAGACTAATGACTGTAACCCACCATTTTTATTGCACTAAAAAATGACTATTTGATAGAAGTTCTGATATTTCTTTTTCACTGCCCCCAAAGAAAAATCAGTCAGTTAGAGCTGTTTGCTTTCTTGCAAGAAAACCAGCACCTGACAGGCAGGTATGCTTATTCACCCTCTTCTCTTCAGAGCCCAAACATTTTCTCTCTCTCTCTGGTTGAACTTTAAATAACATTCTGTATAAGACTCTTAAACTTCACTGCTTATCTGTTTTCTGGCGGTGGCGGTGGTTGTGCAGAAAAATGGCTACATATGCATTGATGGTGCAAGATTCTTGGCCTTGAAAGTGTGAAAGCCAGGCCTTTTGGAGGGAAAGATTTGATTTTTTTTCTTTGTTTTGTTGTGTGGTTTAGCCATTTCGCACAAAATGGGTGTTGGAATCTTTGGTTATACTTTGGTGGTGGCTCTCCTATTTAGGCCTTTGGTTTGCCAACAACCAAATACAGATGAGACATTTCTCCTTGAGTTCTTCGCGAAAATGGGCTTAAACCCACCCCAAAAATATGGATTTTCTGGCTCTTTGTGTTCATGGAGGGGTGTGGTTTGTGATGATGAGGGAGAGAATGTTGTGAAATTAGAAGCTTCTGGAATAGGCTTATCTGGTGTGATTCCAGATACAACTATTGGGAAATTGACAAAGCTTGAATCTTTGGATCTTAGCAGTAACAAGATTACTACCTTGCCTTCTGATTTCTGGAGTTTGGGTTCCCTCATAAATCTCAATCTTTCACACAACCAAATTTCTGGGAGTCTTTCTAGTAACATAGGCAATTTTGGGCACCTCCAAAATTTGGACCTTTCATTCAACAAATTTTATGGGGTTATGCCAGAAGCAGTCAGTTCTTTAACCAAGTTACAGTCTTTGAATCTCAGTCACAATGGGTTTGAATCCACTGTCCCATTGGGAATCTTGCAGTGTTCAAATTTGGTTTCTGTTGATCTGTCTGAAAACAGTCTCAGTGGCCCTCTTCCTAGTGGTTTTGGTGCTGCATTGCCACAGCTCAAGTTCTTGAGCTTAGCAGAGAATAAGGTTCTTGGTCGGGATTCGGACTTTACTGGGATGAAATCGGTGAGGTATCTGAATCTTTCAGGCAACTTGTTCAAGGGTTCTGTTTTAGGTGTGTTTGAAGGGGCGTTGGAGGTGGTCGATTTGAACAGGAACCAGTTTCAAGGCCACATTGCTCAGGTAAGCCTTACCTCCACTTTCAATTGGTCCAATTTGCTGTATTTGGATATCTCTGAGAATGAGTTGAGTGGGGAGCTTTTCTTCACTGGATTGAATCATAGGGTGAATCTTAGATATCTTAATCTTGCACACAACAGATTTAGCAAACAGCAGTTCTTGAATGTTAATGTTGATGTGTTCACACATTTAGAGTATCTGAATCTGTCTGGAACCAATTTGGTTGGTGAAATCCCTAGCAATATCACACGCCTAACTAGCTTAGCAACCCTTGATCTCTCTGATAACCATCTCAGCAGCCACATTCCGCCTCTCGTTTTGAAAAACCTCAAATTTCTTGACCTCTCACACAACAATCTAACAGGAGATATTCCTTTAGTGGTGATTGATGAGCTCCATGATATGGATAGATTCAATTTCTCTTATAACAACCTTAGCTTTTGTGCATCCCGGTTTTCCCCCGAAACCCTTCAAGCATCCTTCATAGGATCGACTAATAGCTGCCCGATTGCTGCCAACCCGGACTTCTCCAAGAAAAAGCCTCCAAAGCATAGTGGGCTGAAGATTGCCTTGGCCTTAACCGTGTCCATGGTGTTCTTGCTCGTGGGGTTGCTCATTCTAGCCTTTAGGTGTCGTAGAAAAACAAGAATGTGGGCAGTGAAACAGGATTCCTACAAGGAGGAGCAGACAATCTCAGGCCCCTTCTCGTTCCAGACGGATTCAACCACTTGGGTGGCTGATGTCAAGCAGGCAACATCCGTGCCTGTTGTCATCTTTGAGAAGCCGCTACTGAACTTCACATTTGCGGACTTGCTGTCTTCGACTTCTCACTTTGATCGGGGCACGTTGCTGGCAGAGGGAAGATTCGGCCCTGTATATGGTGGATTGCTACCCGGGGGGATCCATGTTGCTGTTAAGGTTTTAGTCCATGGCTCCACGATGACAGACCACGAAGCTGCAAGAGAGCTCGAGTATCTTGGCCGAATAAAACACCCTAACCTCGTACCACTAACCGGATATTGCTTGGCCGGTGAACAACGGATTGCTATCTACGATTACATGGAGAATGGAAACTTGCAGAAGTTGCTCTACGATCTGCCACTCGGGATTCAAACGACGGAGGATTGGAGCACCGACACGTGGGAAGATGAGAACAACGGGATACAAAATGTTGGCCCCAAAGGGACACTAACAACATGGAGATTCAGACATAAGATCGCGCTTGGGACTGCTCGTGCACTTGCGTTCCTCCACCATGGGTGCTCGCCTCCCATCATCCACAGAGACGTGAAAGCAAGCAGCGTCTATCTTGACTCAAACTTAGAGCCCAGATTATCGGATTTTGGGATTTCGAAGATTTTTGGCAATGGGGCTGAAGATGAGATTGCTCGTGGATCACAAGGGTACGTGCCACCCGAGTTTCTTGAGCCGGAAAGCAGCTCACCAAAGGCGCCAACGCCCAAATCAGACATATATGGATTCGGAGTCATCCTATTCGAGCTCATCACCGGGAAGAAGCCGGTTGAGGATGTGTATCAAGATGAGAAAGAAGCAAACCTGACTAGTTGGGTGAGGGGGCTAGTGAGGAGGAACCAAGCAGCACGAGCCATTGACCCCAAGATCCGTGGGACAGCACCGGATGCACAGATCGTCGAGGCTTTGAAGATCGGATACCTTTGCACGGCTGAGATCCCTTCCAAGAGGCCAAGCATGCAGCAGGTAGTTGGCCTACTCAAGGATCTTGAACAAATTACACTACAGTGAAAGACATTTGAACAAAATTATGCTCTTTTTTCCTTCTCAATTCCTTTTGTTTATTTTTAGTATCATGAGCTCTATGCTGCCGTGAAGTAGATTGTATAGCAGCCTGAGTTTTTGCTTTGCCGACTCATCCAAGTTTCATTCCAATGATTGTGTTTGTTGGCTAAAATGTGTAATGTTACTATCCCAAGTTTCATGCATTACCATCTTTTCAAGAAACTAGATTGGTAGACATGAACAAGGAAGATATTTGTGTGCATATGTAAAACTAAGAAGTTGTTGTGTAAGAAATTGTTTGTGGCAATGCAGTCGCTCTGAATTAGTATCTGTGTACTGGTAGATTTGGTGGACCTCAAAAAAATGTCACCTTTAGGAGACATTCTGCAAATTCAAGGATGTGAGGACCCTCAAACAGTGAGTTGCAGATGAGACAAATATATACATGACCTCAAACTGATGGACCTATGCTCACCACTCTTTCATTGTGCAAACTCTGTTATTCAGCTTGGAAATTGAACGCCCAAGAAAGATCTTGGAAATGTTACCACGCTAGTTTCACCACGGTTGAGCAGACACGTGTTTAGCTTACATTTTTTCTTATCGCGGTGAACCACTCTAAATACATTTGTTTGAACAAATCTCGTTAATTAACCAAATTTATAACATATATATCAAACTTAAACAAATTCATAAAAATATATAGAATTTATCTATTTCATGTTTTTTGGACCAAATTATCCCTTAATTCACAATTCTTCACATTTTACTTTGTTAAAACATTTCACATTTATTAATGGAGATTAAATATGCATAATTATCATGCCCAACATACTTTCGTATAATAAAAATAATCAACCGAGTACCTACTTCATATTTTTTACTAGAATACTTTCGGATCGTTGGAATTTACTAGCTTGAGCTACCTCCGAATTTCTACCAATCACACGATCGTAATCGATAGGCTCTTCTCTGATGAACTCCTTCAGTAGTACACAACACAATCCTCATTTGTTTCCAACCCAGAGCGTAGAATACTTAGCTGATTCTATGGAAGAAAATTTCTAAGAAAGATACTAGAATAGTTGGACAAAAGCATGAACTTTTATTAAGGAAATATATAATACTTGAACGTGGCGACTACTGAGAATTCCGATGATGGAGTCTTGATATTGTTTAAGTCTCTTGTGTCAGGTCATCGAAGCCTGATATAGTGGAAGGTCTCACGACCCCCTTTTCCAACTGGTTAAGGAGCAACACTTATGAAATAAGCTCCAAAACATCTCCTCGACTGAGTCCTGAGTTATTTACCCAAAAATCATGCACCACCTCTTACATCCATTTGGGTAGACCCTTGATTTCGGTGAACGTTGGTGCAACAATATAGATTGAGGCTAATGCCCCAAAATCGAACCATTGTTTGACGTCTTGTGTATTGGCTCGGGTGGACATCCAAACTCGGGGATATTTTTTCGAGATATCAACCCGGCTGTGATTAAGGTTGATTCTCTTCCTTGTCTGCAATTTCTCCCAGATCATCATTTTTCTCTTGGGCTGGCAATTCTGAAGAATCCACCAACTTAGAGCTCGTGTTAGGGGTACTAGAATCCCTTACTACAAGTTTACCGCCCTGTACAGGAAATGACTTATTTTTTAGTAGACCGCTGACAGCCCGAAGCAATGGCCATTGTATTACAGAATGGAGCGAGCTCGAATTCTGCATATATACTCCTATACGGTTTGTGACATTAATCACATCCCCATCTTATGATCTCCCTGCCTGTTTGGCATGAAGCACACATTCGTCTGAGTCCATCTGAAGCAATTTCAAGTTTTCTCGGAGTTTTCTTTGGACTGTATGATAAAGTCAATGTTCTTTGGCTCAATCTCTTGTTAAGAAATCTACAATAACATTCTCATGAGATTTTAGAACGAAAATATCATAAATATAATATTGGCATTCAGCTTGTCATCTAAGTAATCTAGCATTTTTCGGACTTAAATTCAATCTTGTTTACTAAAAAGGCTTTAACATGTGTGTTATCAATTTTTAAAGTAAATTTCTTTACAAAGTAAGAATAAAGGCCATTTTTTGAAGCCATGTCTAACTGTATGGAATTCATTTTCGTTGATGTGCCAGCATATAATATTTTCTTTGCTAAAGAGACCACTGTAATATCTGCATGGTTAATCTCCAAGTGGAGTCATCTTTGTGAGCACTACTGTCCACCAATAATCACTTGCATCTGTGTACAGGACCAAGTTGTCTTCTTCCTACGGTATTGAGAGTTTCGGGAGGGTTTTGCAAACCTCTTTTAACTGTCTTATTCCCTCTCGATGTTCTTTTATCCAAATAAAGGGAACATCCTTCTTTAGCAACGGGCTAAAGACTTTCATTTGCTTTGCAAAGTCTTTGATGAACATCCTTGCAAAATTAACAACTCTCAAGAAGCTTTGAAGTTATTTCTTCACCTTGAGATCCTCTGGGAAGTTCTGCACCTTCTGAACAATATGATCCTGCAGAATGATTTCCGTCTCGTCGATCTTGATACCCAAAAACTTAATATTCAGGGTAGCAATGATTGTCTTCTTCTCTGACAATACTAATTCATCATTTTTATAGACATCTGCAAAGATCTTCAAATGTCTTATATGTTCATCCATATTTTTTGATGTTATTAAGATATCATCAATATAGACAAACATGAATGAGATATAATGTTTAAAAAAATTATCCATCTTTCGCTAGAATGCTTGCGGTGTATTGGCCAACCTCATAGGCATCACATCCGGACATAATGCTCCTGAGGAGTAGAGAAAGTTGTGAACTTCTCTCTTTTCGATACTTGTTGTACCTTTTCAATCGGGCTTTCATCTTCTCGAATCTTTCAGTCATTAGCGTGTATTGAGTTAGAAACTCGTCATTGTTGCCCTCACTGTTGTCTTTGGCTGTCTTCTTGGTTTCCTTACTCTTGTCAGCTTTCAGGGCAACGCCTTTGCTTGAGCTGAGTTGGGCTTCTTCTTCAGATGCATCGGCTTTGGATGACTCTTTTGTACGTTTGATGTCGTACTCATAAGCTTTTGGTGCTGAGAAGAGTTTGTCAGTTGACATCTCATTCAATCCAACTTTTTTGTGAAGTGCTACTGTATAGACTTTTTAGTCAGTGGTTAGGAGTGCCCATAGGACTTTAAGGTTGATCTCTCGTTGTGTTCACTTGTCCTTCCACAGGGCTGAGATTTCATTGCTGATGGTTGCGAATCTGCGTTCCATAGTATCAATGGATTCTCCCTTCTTTTGTTTGAAGTTGTCGAACTTCTAACAAGCTATCGTTAGCTTGTTCTCCTTGATTTCCTCAGAGCCAGTATAAAGGTTCTCAAGCGCGTTCCACATCTCTTTGGTTATCTGTAATACCCCGTATTTCTGTAGCAGAGATTAGCTCATGATTAAGAGCTTAATAAGAAGGGCATTGCATCCTTAAGAAAGAGTTGGTTAAGTTAGAAGCTTTGACGTTAAGCTTCGAGTTGAGACAATAGAATTTCGGCAGATTTGAGATAGAATCTGAGATAAGATTCCTAGATCATATTTAGAATAATAAGACCTAGATTGCAATAATCTTGAGATGATAGATACATGCTCAAAGAAATCTTGATTTCAAAAAATTGAGAATTTCAAAATTTACGTTTTTATGACGTCGGCGTTTGCCGATTAAGCTCGGATGAAGAAGAAAATATTTAAAATGGTTTTTAAGATCAAAAATATTTTTAATATTTATATTTTGATGTTTATGGAAATTATTGAGTTTAAAAATAGAGATTTAAATAGAGGTTGTTTTATCGGATAATTAGTGTCGATTTCTCGCTATAAAAACGTTGTACATTATTCTACAATATTTATAATGATTTTCTATAACAAAAGTAATTTTTATATATACAAGAAAATGAGAAAAGAAAAGAAAAAGAAAAGGCTTCTAGAGAAAGGGTGATTAATTACCTAATAAAGAAAAATCAAAATTTAATATAATTATTACATAATCTAAAGTATTAACTTTAGACTTTTCAAAGCTCATTTCTTCTCCAAATTTTCAACCAAACTCACGACACACACACTCACACACACTTTCTCACACACAAAATTTCGTGCACCATGGTCCAAAAATAGGAAGATCCGGTCGTTGAATTTTCGATCGGTCTTCGAATAGAGGTATAATCTCGTGCCTAGAACACATCTACGGTTTTAAATTTTTAAAATCATGCTCTTATGAACATATCAGATTTTCGGTCATTTGGGGATAGTTATGATTGATTATGTTTTGTTGATTATTTATGAATATTATGATAGATTCGACGTCTACGTATTGTTTAACGTTGAATTTGTAAAGCATATGTTTATTTTTTGAAAATCATAAAATTTTCGAAAAAGCGCATGCTTGGATCTTGAATTTATGATGTTGTTATGATTGAATTGTCTTCATATATATGTTATTGTATTGATATAACGTGTTTGGAACAAAAAAAACGTTTGAAATCGAAAGTATACAAAAAAGCCCAAAATGGCCGAAAAACCTAAGTGTCATATGTTGGATTTTTGATTTTATTTGATCATTTTGACTTCATATTTGGATTCTATAATATGAATTCAGATTTTTTCGCCGACGTATTCAAAAACTGTAAAAATTTAGTTTGTCGTGAAAATTGGTTAGTTTGTTGGCTTTAAAAAATGATGATATTTAATTATAGTTGAGCATGTATATAGGTTCGTTGGTGTTAGATGACGTCTCACGTGAATTTTCGACGTTAGACCTAAAGTGACGTCTTAAGGGGATTTTCGGTTATTGATAAAGATTGGATAGTTGAAGCTTGTTGTTGAGTCTTATATGATCATTGAGACATATGGTGATGAATTGGTGGAGTTTGGGCTATGTTTGGATGGTTTGGTATTGATATGGCGATGCGTTTATAAACGTTACGCTGCCGGAATTTCGATAGAATTTGTTTGTTAATAAGATGTTAGAGGATGAAATGATCCATGTTTTGATAGACCTTAGTGTCTTAGTTTTGATATCAAGAAGAAATAGTCGTGTCGACGACTAAAGATGAGTAATGTTCTTGTTTGGTTCTTGATAGACAATTATGCCGTTTTATGAGGATAAAATATGGATAAAGAAAGAAATGGAATTGAGAATTAGTTCCTTAGCTCTAAGGAACATCCAGGTGGGTATAAGTATTTTCTATAAAATATGCTTATGCTTTTAAATGTTTTCAAATGACATGATATGATTATGCATGAAAGATTATATGAAATTTTATGATATGCATTGATTTGAAAAGTTGATTGACTTGCCAATGTTTTGAGCATGAGCATAAGCATAATGCACTACATATCCATGAAAAAGAAAGGAAGAAAGAAATTACTGACGTTGAGTATGACCGAAGTTGAGATCCTTCGGGACCAACTCGGGTATGTGAAGTTAAAGTGTGTTGAGGAGGAGGCCTACTCCTCGGATCAACATAAAGAAAAATACGTGGATATGGGAAGGAAAAGAAAGCTGCATGCAGATACGAAACATACATATGCATATGATATGATGATATGAGCATGCATGAACAGATTTTTGAGAAACCCTATGCAGGTAATTTCAATAAAAACCCTGCATAAGTTTATTCTTATGGCAAGTCAAGAATATAGCCCTAAGGGCAAAGTTTTAAATGTTTTTGGCGTATACCCACTGAGTGCATTTTTGTACTCACGACCTGCATATATTTCTAAATATGCAGGTTGAGCTGGAGAGAATGCTGGAATTGAATGCTACGCAAATGAGCTTCTCTAAGTAATTTGCTTCATGATAATATTTATAAATGAGTGATGTTATTCATTTGATGTTCACATGTTTTTAATGCCCAGAGAGTTATGTCTTCACATATAATTCTCAGCTACACTTTCCGTTGCCGAACTTTGGCCTTCACTTGTTATGTGTTATGCTAGAACAAAATGATCATGTTCAATGCTCGGTTTTAATTTGAATTGTGGATAAATTCTTAAAGTTTTCGAAGCATGCTCAATCATGTACATTCTTGATAGTGGTTATTTCTTTGTGATTATTGTCCTCAGTCGTTAATCTTCTTGTTCGATTCTTTATTGTTATTTGAGGATCATAAAATCATCCTTCATTCAACTTTATTTCATCTCTTAAACAATAAATATTCAACTCGTTTATGACGAAGGTTAATGTCATCTCTTCTCTTGACACGTGTTTGAGCCATTGTTGTAAAAAATTTCTTTTTAACCCCAAGTCACGGCCTAATTACCTGATTAGGTAGTCGGGTCGTGACATTATCTCACATTTCATCAGCTTCCCATTGTGAGAGTTGAGAACTGTTCCAGAGATGATATTCTTAGTCAGGTTGTCGAACTCATCTTGTTTCCGTTCTTTTGACGTGAAGTCAGCTCGACCCTTAGGACTATACTCGTAGGTATGATCCTTTTCTAGTTTGGAGCTCACTTTAGTGAACTTATCTCGGATGATGATTGGTCCGTTGGTGATGACCTCCCATATGCTACAGTGTTGGGCAGTGAGGTAGCTCTTGATTTTGAATTTTCAGATCTCAAGTTGTCCACCACAAACGTAGGGAGAGAAGTCGACATACTATAGTTAGTTTCCATCACAGAAATATACAGTAGTATGTAAAAATATATCAGTTTGAAAGATCTATTCGAAAATAACGACCTCTAGAGGAGTCAGTAGTTCTTGCGAACAACCTGCTCTGATACCAATTAATGATCATCGAGGGTATGTATTGGTGTATTGGGAGAGGCGAGTAGAAATACACCAGTACGTACCCATGAGGGACCATCAATTTTTATGAAAAATATAAGGTAGTAGTTATTTGTTGATAGGGGTGAGCATTCGGTCGGTTCGGTTGAAACCGAACCGAAAATTCAAAACCGAAAAAACCAAACCGTTCAAAAATTTTCAACCGAACCGAACAGAATTTTTACTCAAACCAAACCGAACCGAACCGAATTTTAAACTTCGGGGTTCGGTTTTGGTTAACCGAACTTTTAATAATTTTAATAATTTAATATATATATATATATATATATATGTATATATTAATTTAATAGGGTTATATATATATATATATAAATTATTTTAATAACTTAATATATATATATATATATATATATATATATATATATATATATATATAAACTTGTTCGGTCCGAACCAAAATTTCGGATTACTAAACCGAACCGAACCGAACGGAAAAATTTCGGTTTTCATTTTTTGGATCCAAACCGAACCGAAGTTGTTAAAAATCAATCCAAACCAACCAAATTGCTTCGGTTCGATTCGATTATTCGGTTTGGATTCGATTTTGCTCACCCATATTTGTTGATATGATGCTCATTTGTGTAAGCATTTGAAAGAAATTTGGCCTCAAATAGGCATCTTTAGAGCAGTTAATGTCAAATGTTTGATTGATACAAAAATTGTAGGGTATTTACTTTAAACTATATATTTTTTTCATCATAAAACTATCTCATATATTTGATGCATGTCAACAAATAATTTTTTCTTAAAGTGTAAGAAAAAATTAATTTCTTTTGTTATGGTTAACCGTAAGATAATCGGTTAATCGATTCTATTTTTAGGTTAACCAATATAATAGATTTTAGTTTTTATTTTTCATTTTTAGTGATTAATCAAATCAACTAAAAATTGTATAGTTGATTTTTTTTTTATGTCAGATGATAGGTTAACCGAGCTGTGTTCACATTTTTTCTACTAGCTAGATAGTAGATAATAGAAGTAATGTTGACACTTGACAACCTACAAATGCTTGTTATTCTTGTAGGGTTTTGTTTTTAGGACAACAATACTTGTGTTGTTTAATTACCCAATATGCTACTACCAAAATTTATCTTTAAACAATTACTTTTTAATGTGGGCTACTTTGTTTACTAATGTGTGTTATTGAAACAAAAGTTGGCATCTAGCCAGCTTCTAGGTAGGACTAAGGATTGTTTGGCTAAGCTTATAAGCTCTTCAAAATAGTTTATAACTTGTTTATGAACATATAAACTCATGCAAATTGTTTAGTAAAATAAACTCCTAAAAAGTTTATAAGCTGTGAAAATAAGCTCCAACAGCTTATAAGCTCTCTTGAAAATAAGTAACTCAACCCCAACTTATTCTTTCATAAGTTTATAAATGACAATGAATTTACCAAAATAACCTTACCATGGTTCGTTATTTTCTACATACACTCTATCGACTTCACCTCTCGTCATTTTTCTCTCTCTAACTCACGATTCGTTTTCTAGCTTATAAACTCAATCATCCAAACATTTTGACAACTTATAAGCTCTTCAAATATTATATCTTATAAGCTCTTGAAACATCTTATAAACTATTTAAATAAGTTAAGCCAAACACCTCTAAAAAGTTTTTCCATTTAATTATGGACATGTGGTCACACTCTTGAGATAGCTAGGTTTCCATCAGTCTCTAATTATTCTAATAAACTACGTATTTATTAATAAATCATCCGTACATTATTGCCTCCTAAGATCATTTTCAGTAATAGTGTTGTACACTACTTACACTTCAATATCAAAAAAGAATATTTGATTATTTATTTCATTTGTTTGATTGTACAGCGTATGTATGATGGGATAACTTTTTCTTCTCAAAAGAAAAAGAAAGATTTGATTCTTTTTGACTTCATGATGAAGGGATGGAGAAAACTTCCCATATTTCCAATAAAAAATTAAATTAAATTTGAGGAGCATCAAATAATTGGGTGCAGGCAGTCTCATGTGGTTGATGATGTGCCTTTTTTCTATCTTAGTTAATAATTGTTACAAAAAAGGGCCACACTCCAACTATATGAGAATATGAGAGGGAAAATCACGGTGACTCAACGGTTAAAAAACTAGAAGGATTTTACATAGTGTCTATAAGGAACCACCCTAAAGAGGGTAAAATTTTCATACTGCGACTGCTAAGATTCGATCATTGATCCTTATTTCAAATCTGCTAGCTCTTTACTAACTGAGCTAAATCAGTTGGGGCATCTTAATTAATAATTGTTTCTACATGTGGTAGCTTCGTCCCTCGATGCTTCTTCATCTCTCTCACTAGAATTATGGTTTTCACCTTAAAAAAGGATACCGATATTATCATGTTAATCGTATGCAATATTTAGTTCGAGACGGTCTAGTATATCGTAATATATGACATGAAAGATCCAAAGAATATTATTCATATAAGGTGTAGTATTTCTTAATAAGAAAATTATATTATTCTAAAAATAATACGTTCAAATATAATTAATAAAAAATATCACAAGTTTTTTACTATGTAATACCCACGTCTTTTAAAACATAGTCTTAAATGAGTAATAATAGTGAGTTGCGATTTTGTGTTCATAGATTTAAATTACGAACTTTAGAAATTCGACTCACTATTTTGTGTTCATAGATTTAAATTACGAACTTTAGAAATTCGATCAGATTTGAATAGGATTTCCAAAAATTCAGAAACGAGTATTCGAGATCTGGATTATAGCCTATTATCTGATACTGAGTTCTAGAAGGCATAAAAAAAATATTAAAATCAATAAATGATGAGAGGTTTAAGAATGCCTCAGTTGCTGATTCTGGATTATCCATTAATATCCTAAAGTGCCCAAAAAAAGAAAGAACGCAAATAGTAATAAAGAAAATCATTAATTTGATAAGTTTGAAAACTAATTTATCTGGTTGACTTTTATAGGGTAATACACACTTCATTTGTTAATTCTTTACTACCGTGGTTATAAAAGAAAATAAAAATGAAAGAAGATGGAATTTAAGTTACTTATAAATTATTCATTAGTTTCATTTAAAATATCTTATTTCTTTTAGGTATGTGTATTTAGGAGAAAATTATAAAATAATTAAAATATTAAAAAATGAATAGAGTCCATATTTTTTTAAGAGTAATTATTTTTAAAATAGAATAGAATATTTGTAATGAAATAATTCAAAAAAGAAAAATAAGACAAAATGAGACATGTGGAATAGTATATCTATTGGATTCAATCAAAGTTATACGTGTCAATACAAAACTATGTCTTTATTAAACCAAAACAATATATTTCTCTCTCTAGCATAACTTATTAGCCATTTTTCACCCTCTGTAGTCGAGAACCAGAGAAAGAAAGGGAAAAAGGGGAAAACTTCAATTTCTGATCTTAGAGGTCGAGTTCTTCACCAGCTTTCAATTAATCGACGTATCTGACTCGATTAAGAGGTGGGGTAACCTATCTAGCTATGTATGGATGCTTTAAAAACTGGTTTTTGGAGCATATGGGTGTGCGTAGATCTGCTGCCCTCTGCGAGTTTCTATAGGAGTCGAACTCAATTGATGAAAATTCAAGTATTAAAGTTGTTCGTACGTTCGTAGTGACCTAGATTTTCAAGTTTGATTCAAAGTTAAGCGTGATATCGTTTTCTCAGAATTTTCAGAATCTTACAAGTTTTTATTTCGATTTTATTGATTAATTCAAGCATGCATCGATGTTCTAGACGTAATATGGAGTATTGGAGTATTTATCAAAGTCTGCATGGATACTGTGTTGCGTAACTAATGCTGTTAGCAAAGTTAGTTAGAAGGTTGTTAGTTTGTTGATTAGCAGTTAGTCTGTTAGCTTTACAGTTAGCTTACAGTTAGCAGTTAGTTTGTTAAATTCTCTTCTCTATAAATACGTTGTAATCATCTTGCTGTAACCTTGATTCATTTTCAAATACAGAATATTTTTCACATTTCATCATGTTCAGTCTCTATCTTAACATGGTATCAAGAGCCTAAAAGTTTTTTTTCAATGGCGTTTTTTTCTGGTTCATCTTCAACCTCGACGCCATTGCCGAACCTTCATCCAATGTTTCTTCGTCTTGATAGAACAAATTATGCTTTTTGGCGCATACAAATTCTATCTACAATCAGAGCTCATGGATTTGATGATTTCATATCATCAACAGTCACAGCTCCTCTTCCATTTCATCCTTCCTCCTCGGCAACGGAGAACTAGTGCCAAATCCAGAATATTCACAATGGATTCGCAGAGATCACTTTCTCATGAGTTGGATGCTGTCTTCAATCAGTGAATCCATGCTTGGGCATGTTGTTCGCTGTACAACTTCGCATCAAATCTGGAAAATCTTAGAGCAATTGTTTCAATCTCAATCAAGAGCTCGTGTTCTTCAGTTAAAGAAGCAGCTGCATTCTCAAAAGAAAGGAGCTCTATCGGTGGATGACTATTTCTTAAAAATGCGTGGGTTTGCTGATCAGCTATGTGGCACTGGTCATGTTATTCCTGATGATGAGTTAGGAGACTCAATTCTAAATGGATTTGGTCCCGAATATGAATCTGTGGTGATAAATCTGATGCATCGTCCTGAACCACCTTCGTTACAAGAGATGCAATATGTTTTACAGTCGCATGAAATCCGTCTGCAACAATCCACTTACTCTATCACTGAACCTATGGCTCATTATGTGCAAAGACGAAGTACTAGAGGTGTTCGTGGTCGTGGTATGGTTAGCAGAGGAAGGCTCAGGTTTTCTGGCAAAACACCTATTGTGTGTCAACTCTGTGGGCGTACAGGTCATGTTTCATTAAAATGCTATAAACGATTTGATGTACATTTTACTAGAGCAGAGGCAGCTCCTAACACTTCAACACCACAAGCTCTAGTTGCTGAACATCAAGCACAATCTGACTATGAATTTGATGAAGATGAAGGTGTGTGGTATGTGGATAGTGGAGCTACAAATCATGTTACCAACACATTGGAAAATCTGCAGCTCAACACTCCCTATCATGGCACCGAGGCTCTCACCGTAGGCAATGGTAAGGTTATACCTATTCAGTCCATTGGTCATAGTAAAATACTGTCATCTTCTTCTAAAAACTCTTCCTTATTGCTAAATCATATTCTATATGTTCCTCAAATCACTAAAAACCTAATCAGCATATCTCAGTTTACCAAGGATAATAATGTTATCTTTGAGTTTCATGATACTTGCTGTCTTGTGAAGGACAAACACAACCTTCAAATTCTTCTGACGGGGAGACTCCACAACGGGCTGTATCAAGTTGATCTCTCAAAACTCTGTACTCGAGAAACTACCAAACTTACTGATTCTTCTTCTTCCTGTACTCCTAAGCTTCAGAATCATGTCTCAGTTACAAATAAAAGTTCTTTTACTGGTTCAGTTTTCCCATGTAATACCAGTTTGTATTCTCCTTGTAATTCCAAAAGTGTGCTTACAGTGAATAAAACTACCTCAAAGAAATAATATTGCTACTGGCATCAAAAACCTGGGCATCCAAATCTCAATCGTTTTAATCACATTCTTAAAATGCTACGTGTTAACCAACATGTTTCTTCTCTCAGTTTTTGTGAAGCTTGTAGTCTTGGAAAAATCCATCAGATTCCTCATGTCACTCAACCACTCCGCACTACAAAACCTTTTCAGCTTATTCACTCTGATCTCTGGGGGTCTACACACATTGCTTCAACTCAAGGCTACAAATACTATATCCACTTCGTTGATGACTTTACAAGGTATACATGGATATATCCTCTAGTTGTCAAATCTGATGCCTTTTCTGTTGTTCAAAAATTCTTTAAGATGGTTGCATGTCAGTTTCAAACCAATATTCAATCCTTTAGGTCCGACTGGGGAGGTGAATACAGAAAATTGGTGCATTTCTTTAATGATCTAGGGGTTAAATTTCAGCATCCTTGTCCTCATGTTCATTCTCAAAATGGTAGGGCCGAAAGAAAACATCAACACATAGTGGATATGGGTTTAACTCTCCTCAGTCAAGCTACTCTTCCAGTTGATTTTTGGTGGTATGCATTTGACGCTGCCACCTATCTCATTAACAGATTACCTACTGCAACTTTAGCTATGAAATCTCCCTATCAAGTTTTGTTCAACCGTATGCCTGACTATTCTTTTCTTCATGTTTTCGGTTGTGCTTGTTTTCCTCTTCTTAAGCCGTATAACTCTCACAAGCTACAATTCCGTTCCCAAAAATGTGTTTTTCTGGGTTACAGCAACAATCACAAGGGATACAAGTGTTTAAATGCTGAGGGAAGATTATATGTTGCAGACACAGTTCATTTTAATGAAGCTGATTTTCCTTATCCAATTTTATTTCCTCAACAAAATCCTGTGTCTACGTCTTCCTACATCTCTCCTTCTCCTCTTCCAGTTTTACCACTAAATATGTCTCCTCCAGTCTCACCATCTCCCTTATCTCATCCTTCCCCACCTTTTAATCCAGTTGTCTCATCTATTCATTCCTCTTCATCTCCTGCTGTTTCTTCTACTTCGTCTTCATCCTCTTCTTCCTCTTCTCCTCCTCCTCCCCCAATAAATTCTCATATAATGCAGACACGATCTAAGAATGGTATTAGCAAACCTAAGGTCTATACTGCTTTCCTTTCTCAACCTCCTGTTTCTTCAAATATTCCAGCTTTACCATTGTCTTTGGATGAAGCCTTAGCACATGATGGTTGGTATGAGTCTATGGCTAAGGAGTTTGATGCTATCCTTGGAAAAGGAACTTGGATTCTCATTCCACCAGATCCCAGTCAAAAAGTGATTAGCAACAAATGGGTGTTTCGAGTCAAATTAAATCCTGACTACACACTGGACAAACTCAAAGCCAGATTAGTTGCTCGAGGTTTTGAGCAAATGGCAGGTGTTGATTTTGTTGAAACCTTTAGTCCGGTTGTCAAGCCCTCTACTATTCGGCTTATGTTCTCTCTTGCAGCTTCGAAGGGTTGGGATATCAAACAAATTGATGTTAATAATGCTTTTTTAAATGGTGAGCTCACTGACACCATCTACATGGCTCAGCCAGCAGGTTTTGAGGATTCTATGCATCCAAACTATGTCTGCAAGCTTAACAAAGCTTTATATGGATTGAAACAGGCGCCAAGGGCGTGGTATGATAAACTTAGAGCTGAAATCTGCAGTCTTGGGTTCCAACGGTCTTCATCTGATTTTTCCTTGTTCTTCAAAAAGTTGGATACCTCTCTCACGCTTATACTTGTCTATGTGGATGATATCTTAGTTACTGGGGATGATCCGGATATGGTACAATTGGTTGTTAATACTTTACACACCAAGTTTTCAGTCAAGGATCTTGGTAACATCAGCTACTTCTTGGGGATAGAGGTTCATCGATCCAATAAAGTGTTTACTTTGTGTCAGCATAAGTACATTCAAGAATTGCTTGTGAAGACAAAAATGCTACACTGTAAACCATGTTCAACCCCTATGACTCCAGCCACGAAGTTGTCTAGAGAAGCTGGAATTCCCTTTGATGATCCTACACTTTATCGAAGCACCGTCGGGGCTCTTCAGTATCTCACGTTAACGCGACCTGACATCAGCTTTACGGTCAATAAACTAAGTCAGTTTCTTGTCACACCTACCACTTTACACTGGGCTGCTTGTAAACGATTGCTTCGTTACTTAAAGGGCACTGCTTCTCTCACGCTGAACTTTACTCCGTCGTCTTCTTCTCAGCTTATTGCATATTCAGATGCTGATTGGGCCAGCTGTTTAGATGATCGAAGGTCCACGGGTGGTCACTGTATTTTTTTGGGTTCCAACTTGATTTCTTGGTCTGCCAAGAAACAGGATGTCGTTTCTCGAAGTAGTGCTGAATCTGAATATAGGAGTATGGCTAATACTACTACGGAATTAGTGTGGCTTGCCTCGCTTTGCAAGGAACTTGGTGTCTCGGTGTCTTCTCCACATAAACTTTGGTGTGACAATGTAAGTGCTCTTGCCTTGGCAAGTAATCCGGTATTTCATGCGAGGACCAAGCACATTGAGGTGGATGTTCATTACATACGTGAGAAGGTGATTGACAAAACCATTGATGTGGGTCATGTTCCGTCTTGTGACCAATTGGCTGATATATTCACGAAAGCGCTCGCTGATACTCGGTTTATGCTGCTTCGTCGTCGGCTCAATCTTGCTGAGCTATCACGTTAGATTTTGGGGTGTATTGAGTATTTATCAAAGTCCGCACGGATATCGTGTTGCGTAACTAATGTCATTAGCAAAGTTAGTTGAAGGTTGTTAGTTTGTTGATTAGCGCTAGTCTCGTTAGCTTTACGCTAGCTTACGCTAGCGCTAGTTTGTTAAATTCTCTTCTATAAATACGTTGTAATCATCTTGTCAGTAACCTCGATTCATTTTCAAATACGTAATATTTTTCACATTTCATCATGTTCGCCTCTATCTTAACATGGAGCACCATATGATCTTACAGAATTTAATGTGGAACTTTATATCTAAAACTCAAAATAAAAGAATGTTAGCAGGAGTTACCTGAGATTTTAATTTTCTTGATTCATTTGAGCAAAGAATATTTGTTGTCAAATATTGGATAAATGAACAGATCATGCTGAAATTTTTTCAAAAATATTGTTTTGTTGTTTGATAAATCTGTATATGTTGGTATGAAAGATTTAGAGAAAGCAATAAAGAACACAGGAGTTTTAACGTGGTTCGATCAAGAAAAAGATCTACGTCCACGGAGGTGATGGTCCTCAAGATGTTCACTATAATTGTGTTACAATGAGTATCTCAAAGAGCTCTAGTATTCAAGAATTTGCAACCCTTTTACCTTCAATCTAACTCCTATTTATACATAAACGTAAACCTTGTAACGAATCCCTTGATTAGCGGGCTCACGATCCTCCTATAACCGACCATGATCTTCACCATAATTGCCCATGATCTCCACCGTTACCCCATTATCTTCGCCTCGACCGCCTTTAATTGTGGTTTGGGGTCGTGATTCTGCATAACCGAGTAGGCAACATTAGGTCGACCCACTGTTTGGGCTCGCTAGTGGGCCCGAGAGGTTGGGCCATATCCCATCATAGCCCCTCGAAAAGTCGAGGAATAGCCTTGCCGAGGCGAAGCGAGAATGTGCTTTGCCGAGGCGAGATGTTGCTCGCTCAAGTTGTTCGTTGAAGGTTCTCGCCTCTTGCCGCAAAAAAGTCGAATTATGACCGGATAGCGGTCTTTGTATAGGTTACACCGAGGTTTGGTCTCAAGCGGCTTCGCTCTATGGAGGACGCCGAGGTCCGAATCGGCGGAGAATCTCTTGTAAGGGGCGTTGTTCGTTGACGAGGAACCGAGGTCCGATTTGGGTGGTCGCTTGAAGGAAAGACGAGGTGCGCGACCGTATGGCTCCCGCCTTTTGGAGGACGCCGAGGTCCGACCGAATGACTTCGCCGGTCGAGGAGGACATGGGCGTAGTCCGATGTCCGAGCTCAATGTAATCATTACGTGATCGATCGGCGGTCTGCCTTCCATAGAGTACGCCATACGCGCCAAAGTGGTAGTTGGGTGCTTGAACAAGGGCCGATCACACATCCAATCGTAGATAGCACGTGTGATAAACGAACGGCAGATTTTAGCGCCATTTGTCCTATAAATAGGTCCAAATGAGGCAACTGCTCACTTTCTTCTTCGACGCTTTATTCCGGAGAGCATACTTGTAGAAATTCCCACCTCTTTCAAATTTTTTTTGAAGAAGTCGGATATCTCGCCCGTAAAAAGTAAGTATGTACTCTTCATCTTCTAATTCCTCTTCTCGCCTGATAACTCGGTTCGGTTTCGGGTTCGCCGCCCGATTCGATGTGAGGATTATATATGCCACAACCGCCTAGTAAATCTATAGACTTAGTTCTAGAGTTTCACGGTGTCACCGGTATGGGATGACATCGATTGGTGCGGCGAGGTCAACTTTAACGACAGAGGAGCTTTTGGAGATTATGGAGAAATATCACATTCCGTGAGGATGCATGGTGGTGCTCATTGAAACCCAATGATAGGGCGATGGTCTCCTATGGGTTTATTACCATTTTGTAGATAGTTTAATAGTCGGGCTTAGGTTTCCTCGCCCCTATTTTCCTTAGCCTTCAAGAGTATTTTCGATCCCCATATGCCAACCGACCGAATTCTATTAGGTCGGTTGTTGGGCTAGGTCACTCTGCATGGCATAGGCGAGGAGTTTTTTTGAAGTTTTGATGCGTTTTAGCATCAAGTCTATAGGGGTGTATTATCTATCACCGCCTGAAGTTTAAGATAGCGTCCCCTCAAGGTATCCCACCGCAAAATAGATATTTCTTCTCATGGCCGAGGGGTATCCAAGGTATGAGTGGGGCCTCGATGCGATGAAGGACGTGAAAATCAATCCCCAGGCCCCATGGATAAGATGTCGAACGATATGGGCGAGATCCTATCGATAAATTGTAGGAAAACGTATGTTAACCCTCGCCCGAGGATCCATCTTGGGTGTTTAATTCACCACATTGATTATAAACCTAGCATGCGCTATATAATTAAATCGCAACACGTAGGGTTTTCACGTGTTTACCTTTCGATCCGCCGAGGTGGATCGAACGGGATGAACGGATTGAACGGTCGAGACTGTGCTTTGACCTTCTCGGACTGTATCCCGGATACCCAAACTCCAACGCCGAGCGAGGACGAGCTATGGAGAATGCACCGAAAATCACCCGAGCTCTTCACAATTTTCGAGAATCTCAATATGTGATGGCCGAAAATTATGCTTGCAATATGCGAGCATTAGCCTGACATTATCTCATACCTTATATTTATAATGCACTACCTTAATCCTATATGGAATATTACCATAATCCTATATGGAATATTACCATAATCCTATATGGAATATTACCATACTCTTAGATTATTTCCATACTTGTGATTATTTCCATACTCTCAAGATTATTACCATAATCTTATATGGAAATGATCTATGCATATACCATAAATATAATTATATCCATGTGGATAAAGAGAATAAAATCTTGCCAATCGAGCAATAGGGCGCCGATTTTCCTCAAGCACGGGTTCGATGGGCCAAATTGTGGATCAAATGCAAGGAATAAAGATGGCCTCAAATAAATTAATTATCTTATGTTCAAATTTCGAACATAAATTAATTTATAAACATTCGATCATGCCACTAGAGAAAGAATGTCGACTTACCCTTTATTACCGGGTTGAGTCGGGCTTGCACTTAGACATTACGAATCCCCAGATTTAAGATATCGAACGTCCATTAATCATTTATAGCAATCGATCGCTAAAACGACAATAACTTCATTTCCTTAAGTAGTACCACTCAACCTTATTATTGTACTTGAGCTAACTCAACCTGCGCAGGTTTAGTACAATAAACCTTTGAGCTCCTTAAGGGACGCCATCATCCTTAACGGATACGGTGACTGACATGATAACTAGCGTGACATACAAGATCGCCACCACCCAAGATGCGGAGAATCTGGTTAGAACATATAACCTCACCCATAACAAGTCAAAGTGATGGACAAAGAACTCATACTCACCTAATACCTTATCGAGGTTTAGATCATCGTAAGTCACCGAGATCTTGGTTCTTCACGACGGTCGAAAGAAGAACTCATCTCATCGTGATCCTTCAATACGCCGAGACGCATCAAAGATAGACAAGCAACTAAGTCAAGTCACTTATCTATATCGCAGCCTAAACCGACAACTCGCCCTTAAGTCGTCTCACCGTGAAACTTTTATATCTCTTTAAGCTCGACCAATCATACGCACTTCTCGTGATCTTCTACGCACCGTATGATCTAACTTATATATGAGATAAGGGACATGATATATGCAATCAAGTATTCAAATCGATAGGAGATTGTAATAGTGGTAATGTGAAACATTGTATACAAGCTCAACCAAACCGCTTTCAAGATACAACCAACAATCTCCCACTTATACTAAAGCAAACTTTAGTATACAATGTGTCTTTCTACTAGCTATTACAAACAACCATCACTTTGCTTCTCCCACTTATACAAAAATTTCATTTCTGTGGGTGCCATCAAGCGCAACCAAGTCCTCTAACGTGTCTATCGTAGACTTTTGCGGCAGCTCTTCGTGAATGGATCCGCTAGATTTTCCGTCAGATCAATCTTTTCAATCAAGACGCCACCGCCTAACGATTGCATGACATGGTACTTTCTCTCTATGTGTTTAGTCGCCTTGTGGGTCCGTGGTTCCTTCGAGTTTGCCATCACACCGAGTCATCACAAGAAACTATGATACTCTTGGGCAAACCAGTACCACATCTAGATCCATGAGGTAGTTCTTGAACCATACAGCCTCCTTAGAAGCCTCAAGCGGCTACATATTCGGCTTCCATGGTAGAGTCCGCAATGCATCGCCGCTTGCACTCCGCCAGATACGGCTCCACCTCCCAAGGTAAACACATAGCCCGAGGTCGACTTTTTCTCATCACGGTCGCCTTGAAACCGAACCAGATAACCCAAAGGCATTAGACTATCTCGCATGGTAAACAGCCTATAATCTCGAGTCCTTTTCGTGTACTTGAGTATATGCTTTCATCGCAATCCAATGAGCTTGTCCGTGGTTAGATCGATATCTAGCTACTATGCCACCGCATAGCGTATATCCGCCTCGCAGCATAGCATTACAGCACACGAGACTTCCTACGGCGGAAGCGTAAGGAACTTGTCTCATTTCTCTATCTCCTTTGGTCATATAGTGATCGTGTCTTAGATAAAGGAACGCCATGTCCGAAAGGTAGCAATCCTTTCTCGGCGGTCCCGATACTAAAACGAGTAATTACAAGATCAATGTAAGACGCCCGAGATAAGCTCAACATTTTCTTCTTGCGATCTCGAAACCTTGATCCCAAGAATATACGCCGCATCTCCTAAGTCTTTCATTTGAAACCGATCGGATAGCCAACTTTTACGCCTCGATAATGCCTTCACGTTGTTGCCAACTAGAAGGATGTCATCTACATAAAGTGCAAGAAAACCACATCACTGCTGACATCTAACCGATACACACAACTCTCGCTAGGCAACTGGGTAAATCCATAGACTTTACCACCTCGCCAAAGCGTAAGTTCCATGATCGGGAGGTTCGCTTAAGTCCATAAATGGACTTCTTAAGCTTCCATACTAGATGCTCTTCACCCTTTACCACATAACCTTCGTGTTGTCGATATAGATGTCTCTACCTTCCTCAAGGTAACCGCTTAGAAAAGCGGTTTTAACATCCATTTGCCAAACCTCTAGTTCAAGTAGTCAGCTATGGCTAGAAGAATTTCGATGGACTTGAGCATTGCTACAAAGAAAAGGTCTCATCGAAATCGATGCCCTCAACTGAGTGTACCCTTTTCGCCACAAGCCCGGCTTTAAAAGTCAAACCTCTCCATCGAATCTCTTCCTCTCAGATATCCACTTACTACCTATGGCTTCCTTGCCATCCGATAGAGTGTCTTTTCATATACATCCATAGTCGTTATGGACTCCATTTCTAAGTCCATAGCGGTGTGCCATGATCTCGCATCAATATCTTGTATCGCCTCCTCAGTATGTCCATGGGTCGATTATCGCATGTTCGTCACTGACTAAACCAAGATTCACCCACGAACATAAATCGCTCGGGTCGACGAACAACCCTCCCACTACGACGAGGTTCTACAGCACAATGGCAACGGTGGGTGCAGATACTTGTGGTTCTCTAACTTGCACAACTTGTCAGTGTAGGTACCACTTGTACGGTCCGGTATCTCCAAGGGAACTCCACCCACTTCAATTTCTTGAAGTATCTCGTGTCGATCCTCCCACTAGACTCGACATCTCGCACTTCGCCTAATCGGTGGTGGAATACGATCATCTTCTAATTCTCAAGAATGATTTCAACTTTGGATTTATGATTTTCATATAATCCTCTTCTAAGAATCGGGCATTAGTGCTAATAATGACCTTCCGATCCTTAGACTATAGAATAAACCACCTTCGCTCCTCTAGATAGCCAATAAATGCCTTGCATCGATCTAGCCTCCAACTTGTCGCCTTTCTTGTTCAAAGACGCAGTCCGGATCGCCCATATCCTTATGTGGCTTAAACCGGCTTGCGCCCAAACCACAACTCGAAAGGGGTCTTTTCGACCGACTGACGGTACTAGATTTAGCAAGTATGCCGCTTCTAAGGCATACCCCGTAACGAAATAGGCAATGTAGCATAACTCATCATAGATCTTACCATTTCCAAAAGAGTCCTATTTCTTCGCCTCGACACACCATTTTGTCAGTGGTGTGCCCGTGAAGGCGCCGGGATGTAATCCCACACTTCACTAGATAGTCCATAAACTCGTTATCGAGGTATTCGCCACCGCGATCGTAACGCAGCGACTGATACTTTTACCTAGCTTCGCCTCCACTCCGCCTTAAACTCTTTGAATTTCTCAAAGCATTCTGACTTGCGCGTGAAGTGTATACGATCCGCACCTCGAGTAATCGCCAATGAAAGTGACAAAATACTGCATTCTCCACGAGCTTGTGGACATCGTCCACACAGTCGAATGGACTAAATCCAACATTTCGTGGCTCTATAACCCTTCGCTTTGAAGGGTCCGGTCGACATCTTACCTTCTATATGAGATTCGCAGATCGGGAACCGAGTAACCGTGAGATTACCCAACGCCCATTCTTAGCCGCCTTTGGATCCTATTTAGATTGACGTGACCTAATCTAAGATGCTAGAGAAAAGTAGAGTCATCTTCACAAGAAAACTTTCTTTTTAGGTTTGATGAAGATGCAACATAGTTATAGGTATTATGTTTTGCGTAAATAGTATAAAGCTTAATTATATAAAGTGCCAACACGTATAACTTCGCTATTTCTTATGATAGAAACACCACTATCAAAAATAATGTAATATCCATGAGTAAATACTCAAACAGAAACAAGGTTCCGTGAAAATCCGCACATATAAAACGCCTTTCAAAACTAAAACTGTTATCCCAAAACATAAAGAACATCTCCAACCGCAACAGCTCGACTTCGCCGCTGCCCATGGAGATCGTTATCTCGCCATCAAACAGCCCCTTGTCCGCTAGAACCCCGCAAGTGTAACAAACATGATCACTATACCAGATCTACTACCCAAGAACGGGTAGAACAAGTCGCTAAACATGTTTCACATTAAAGCAAACGGCGACTTGAGCCTCGAGCATAGGGCACTTGGCCTTCCAATGCCCGCCACCAGACTTGAAGCACTTGCCTTCTCCTTCGCTTCTTCTGCCTCCGTGGCAACCATGTTCTTGCTCCCATTACTCCCACTATTTCCTCGCTTTACCACCTTTGGCACCCTTTTTCTATTTCCATTTTGCAACGAAAATTTTGGGCCCTTAGATGTGCTAGCAAGAGCATGTGCTCCTTTTCCCATAACTCCTTCCGCAGAACGAGATCATTAAGCAACCGACTAAGTGTAAACTCGGTCTTGCTCATGATCGCATTCACGCCGAAAGTTCTCAAAAGACTTGGGCGGTGTATTGAGGATGATATCGACCTTGGCTCGCCGTCAATACCTCCTCCCAACCGATCAAGACTATCCATGAGACGAGTCATGTGGAGACATGTTCATGGACCGAACTTCCTTCTTCCATCTTACACGCCAAGATTTCTCTCATTGTGTGGAAGTCGATCGTCCGATCCGACCGCCCAAACTTACTCTCGAGACTCGACCAAATATCGTCAAGCTCACCATCGATCGATGTCATACTGCAAGCCTTTGGACATCGTGAGTCATCATATAGCATTTAGCCATATTGTTCGACTTATTCCAAAGTCCGCTGACTCGCCGCTCATTAGTCGACGCTACGAAGGGCATCGGGTTTAGAGTAGTGAGAACAAACATGTGTTCTTCAATGATAAGAACATATTCCATGTTTCGCTTCCACTCGATAAAATTTGGACCGGATAACGGATTTTGTGCGAGCATATTGATAATCGGCGTAAGAGACATATCTCGAAACGATAATGTAAACACATAAGCATACGATCGCATATAATTCGTAACAATAATATTGTAACCTTTTGATAAAACAATATTAATTGAAACCTCCAATCGCCAAGGAATTCCACACGCAAGCCACGCGTGTGACGCTATTACACTGAACCCCCGACTGCACTAAAAATATACCTTTTAGTCGCTTAATTTCAATCCATGTCAACTTATCCTTATGACAAATGAAATTAATGATCGGACCTTACTGACCACATCACTATCGCAAGAAGGACTTCATGGGAAGTTGTACTGAGGCGATGTCTAAGCAATGACCACAATTTTAACAAATAGAAGATGAATTTTAGAATTGGTATACTCACCTGACCATACCGCCCAATTCAAATTCTTTTGTTATCTCATTTTATATCTATCTCTAGAGAACTTATGAAAATCGCACATGCAAGCCACGCTGTGGACGCCACACATGAAACTCCCACTTCTCAATAGATTTAAAAGTTTTATTTAGAAATCTCATCTAACAAACTTATGATAAACAAGCAAGCAAGCCACGCCGTGGGACGCCATCACAGCGCCTCACTTTGTTTAGAGATAAAAAGTGGAGGTCTTGACATTTTAATTTGAAAATTAATATGTCGGGTTGCTTGCTTAGTCTTTTTATTCAAAAGGTTTGTCCATGCAGATCACGTAATCCTAGCATGCTTTTCTATAGAACTCAACATGTAAAACATGCTCGCAGTAATTCTAAAATATGCTTGATAAACGCGATAAACCTAGCATGCTTACTATGCGCATCCACCACGTAAAACACTTAAAGGTTTGTCAACGAATATAAACATACATAGCATGCTACCGCACAAATTAAACATCCACGACATGCATATGAACGATAAAAATAAAATAAAATAAAACGCTCATCGCGCCCAATCGTGAAACCCGCACATTTAAATCTAATCTATTACATAGATTTACAAAGTACGTAATAAAACATCGAAAACGGGCCTCGCGTGCACCCGCACGGACCGGATTCAACAAACGGGCCTCGCGCACGGGCACGCACCGGAAAATCTGAAAACGGGTCCGGGCCGGGTTCGACCCAAAAGAGGCCGGGTCGCGCCAGGGCAAAGCCCGCCGCGCCACCACCACGCCGCCGCCCGCTCCTCGCGGGTCGCCTCTGTCGCGGCGCGATCGCGACCCGCCGAAAGCACGCTGCGCGCTTCCGAGCGCCGAACGCTCGCCGAGACGCTGCCGCCAGCCGCCGAAACCGCGATCGCGAAGTCTCGCTATGCGCCGGTAGCTCGCGGCAACGCTGCGCTTCGCCGCTCGCTAGCTCGCCGCCGCTGCTTCGCGGTATACCGCGACCGCCGCCGCCGCGGGCGCCAGGATCTCGTCGCGAACGCACGCCTGCCGCCGCGCGCTCGCGATCGCTTCTTGCGATCGCGAGTGCTCGCCGCGAAATCGCCCGTGGCACCGCCGAGATACCGTTTTCCCGCCGCTTCGTTCTTCGCTCGCTCGCTCGTTCTTCTTTTTACGTATAAGATTTACGTAATAAAATCTAATCTAACCACGGATTTTCTCGTGGTGTAAAACAAAACCGACAAAAACAATAAACGAGCCACGATGAACTATGATCCACAATTAAATAAACGCACGAATAATCAAACGTGAATTAATCCAACAGAGCCAAGATTCTCGATCCTGTGCTCGATACCAATTGTAGGAAAACGATGTTAACCTCGCCCGAGGATCCATCTTGGGTGTTTAATTCACCATACATTGATTATAAACCTAGCATGCGTCTATATAATTAAATCGCAACACATGGGGTTTTCACGTGTTTACCTTTGATCCGCCGAGGTGGATCGAACGGGATGAACGGATTGAACGGTCGAGACTGCGTGCTTTGACCTTCCGGATCGTATCCCTGATACCCAAACTCCAACGCCGAGTGAGGACGAGCTATGGAGAATGCACCGAAAATCACCCGAGCTCTTCACAATTTTCGAGAATCTCAATATGTGATGGCCGAAAATTATGCTTGCAATATGTGAGCATTAGCTCAGACATTATCTCATACCTTATATTTATAATGCACTACCTTAATCCTATATGGAATATTACCATAATCCTATATGGAATATTACCATAATCCTATATGGAATATTACCATACTCTTGGGATTATTTCCATACTCTTAGATTATTTCCATACTCTCAAGATTATTACCATAATCTTATATGGAAAGGATCTATGCATATACCATAAATATAATTATATCCATGTGGATAAGGAGAATAAAATCTTGCCAATTGAGCAATAGGGGCTACCGATTTTCCTCGAGTTACGGCCCGGACGGGCCAGCCTGTGGATCAAATGCAGGAATAAAGATGGGCCTCAAATAAATTAATTATCTTATGTTCAAATGCATATAAATTAATTTATAAACATTCGATCATGCCACTGAGAGAAAGAATGTCGACTTACCCTTTATTACCGGTTGAGTCGGGCTTGCACTTAGACATTACGAATCCCCGTATTTAAGATATCGAACGTCCATTAATCATTTATAGCAACTGATCGCTTAAAACGACACAACTTCATTTCCTTAAGTAGTACCACTCAACCTTATTATTGTACTTGAGCTAACTCAACCCGCAGGTTTAGTACAATAAACCTTTGAGCTCCTTAAGGGACGCCATCATCCTTAACGGATACGGTGACTGACATGATAACTAGCGACATACAAGACGCCACCACCCAAGATGCGGAGAATCTTGGGTTAGAACATATAACCTCACCCATAACAAGTCAAAGTGATGGACAAAGAACTCATACTCACCTAATACCTTATCGAGGTTTAGATCATCGTAAGTCACCGAGATCTTGGTTCTTCACGACGGCCGAAAGAAGAACTCATCTCATCGTGATCCTTCAATACGCCGAGACGCATCAAAGATAGACAAGCAACCAAGTCAAGTCACTTATCTATACCGCAGCCTCTAAACCGACAACTCGCCCTTAAGTCGCCTCACCAGAAACTTTTATATCTCATTAAGCTCGACCAATCATACGCACTTCCGTGATCTTCACACATTGTATGATCTAACTTATATATGAGATAAGGGACACGGATATATGCAATCAAGTATTCAAACCGATAGAGATTGTAATAGTGGTAATAGAAACATTGATACAAGCTCAACCAAACCGCTTTCAAGATACAAATCCAACATAAATTATACCGAGGATGACTTGAACAATGTCAATGAGTGTTTATAGGTCAAGCTCGAGATCGTGGTCCGATTTGGGTGAGGGCAACCTTCTTATCTTTATCCTTCCCGTCTCGATTTCGTTGTGCTAACGAAATTTTATTCTCAGATGAAGATTGACCTTAGCAGAGAAGTCAATATAGCGGGCTCGCCGCGCCCTGCACCATCTGAGCGAAAGGAGCCGGCGAGGAAGAAGGCGAGGCGAGGCGAGTCCACCCAGCAGCCTGTGGTGGTGGTGGACACCCTGAGGACTTACTGACTGGCCCTCAGGCGACCTCGAGCCCGACGCTGGAGATCGAGGTTCATGGCCGCCCTTGCCGAGGTGCCGCCCAAAGACTCCTTTATCCTTCCCAAAGGTATAAGTCGCTACTCTTCTCCTTTGTAACTTTGTCGTTACGCTGCTAATTGTTTTATATTTAGGACGCGCCCTCGGTGGCAAAGTGAGACGCACCGCATGGCCGGTTTTGTTACCGAGAGCCCGCAATATGAGGCCATGGAGAGAAAACTGGCATTCCGAAGCTCGAGGGCCGCTTCTTGAATCCGCTACTGACGCCGCCAGGCGGACGCCGAACTTGCAAAGGCGAACGCCGGTTGCAGCGGCGCCGAGAGCGCAGCGATAAGAAGAAGCGACCGGCCTTACGGGTGGCCCGTGCGGGCTGGAGAGCCTTCAGAGGAGGTCGCCGAGGCGAGAAGAAGGCGTCACAGCATAAGCGCACTTTGCCGACAGGCAAGGACCTATGCCGAGGGCCTTCGCCAAACAGCTTATCGAGTCGGAGAGTTTTTCCTCCTTCATCTCCGACCGGCAATGAATGAGCGCCGCAGTGATATCTTCCCACTGAGAAACCGGCGGCCGAGAGACCGATTTGACAAGGCCCAAGACGGTTGGGTTGAGGTTGCACCTCGGGAGGTATACAAGAATTATGCCCGCATAATCGCCGGGCGACCTCCTTCCCGTGGTGGATGCCTTGCATCTTCTCGCCGCTCCCCGACGGCGGAGGTCAGAACTCAAAGCAAGGAAGATGAAGACGAGAGCTTCAAGCATTCCTTGTCGAAAGTAGAGCCGAACCGAGGAGGCGGGACCGAGCTCTGACGCCCTTCCGGAGATCGGCGGCCTGGAGGAGCAGCAGCAGGGTGGCGCAGCAGGAGGTCGGTGAGTCCGACAATGAGCCCGAGGTCGCGGACCTAATGAAATAGTCGATTTGGGGTCGATAGGACCGTGTTGTACAAACTTCTTTTGAATAATAGACACATCTTCTTAAATGCCTTTTCGCTTGTTTATTTCTAGATTCCACATCTCAATACTTCTGACTCGATCATGAGTTACTAACAAAGTCGAAAGAAGTCCGAGGTGCTCTAATCGAGAGGACGAAGAGGCGACGATCGAGGAGTTTGGTCCGCCGAAATGACTCAGTTCGCCAAGATGGACGCCGGCTCGGCATCGCCACCGAATCAAAATGTTGCATGAGGTCGATCATGAAGTGGTCCGCCTCCCGATCGAAATGAGGCGTTAAAGTTAAGGATTACACAACTCGAAGTTCGTGGGTGATTTATCTGCGATGTGATCCAAGGACGATCGATGTAATGCGAGGAAAGCTGAAATGACAGCAGAGGAGTCGGCTCGGATCTCGGAAGAGCATGCGTAGTATGAGAAGGTAATCCGCGGACCGGTGGAACTACCATATCTGAAGCCGATGATCGAGTTCGAGCTTGTTGGCGGAGGGCATGGTGCCGAGGGACGAGGAGGGCCAAATAGCAAGAAGTTTAAAGACCGCCGACTCTATCCCGAAATACATGCGGATGTACGAGATCGTTCAGAAACGACGATGCCCCAGTCCCCGCAATGAGTCTACAGCTGGCGCCGCTGGTCCAATAATTGAAGAACTCAAGAGGAGGCGGCTACCGATCACGCCAAGTGCTCCGTCCTAATGGGTCCACCAGGGGAGGCGCGTAGAGGCAAAGACTCGGCAGGTCGGAGGCGGGCGGCGGCGGCAAGCAGTCGACGGGAAGGGTGACGTCCGGGAAGAGGCGGGTCTTGGCCCGCCGCTCACGGGTCGAGGTGTGGCCTCGGCATGATCGCATCCCCGGCCGAACCCGCCTGCGTCGGGTCGATCGCACCCGAGCAGCCGAGGTGGTACCGCCCTCATTGATTGGGTGGAGGCACCGAGTTCATTCCGTATTCATCCCCGACTGGGATTTTGTTCGTAACTACCTCGCCTTTGGTGAGTCCCCATGAAGGTGCCTAAGCCCGAATGAGTTTGTATATAGCGTCGAACTTTGTATGTAGATATAAATGTATTTAGACTCGCTTCAAGTGTACGTTTTTCTCTCGAGAGGTATAAACATAGCTTAGGACTTCGCTTTGGTCGTAAATGTATTTATACCGATATGTGTTGCGTATATTTTCCCAAATAAAGGGCATAATTTGACGAGATTCGATCCGATGCCTTTACATGTAGATTTTTCAACTTAATGAGTAATCAGATGCGCATGTAGACTTTCAAACTAATGAGTAGTCAGTATGCGTTGCAATCGAGACGCTCAATTCAATGAGTAATCTACGAGTGCGGCGCGCGCTAGTGAGTACCCTACTTAGTGGGTTTTTCATCTTCGAGGGCATCCCCCGTGAAGGTTAAATGCGGTATATCCAAATAGATGTTCGCATACGAATAAAACGAGGCGAGATGAAATACTCATTAGAAAATAAATATTTTATTCAACAAGTATATGACATCGCACTTGACAAAGCAAGTAGCGAGGCTAACATGAGGTCGATCCAAATCGAAACTATGTAAAGTACCTCCTTAAATGAGAGATATGCCGAGTTCGGGGATAAGTGCACCGGATAAGTGAGATAGCTTGTAGGCCCTCGCCGAGGTCCTCGTGAACGCGATGGGCCTTCCCATGTCGGATCCAATTTGTTAAGTCGTTCGCTCACTGCTTCATTATTTCGAGGACTAAGTCGCCTACTTGCAGCAAGGAGGCTTTGACCCTTTTGTTGTAATATCGCGCGACCGCCCTCAGACTTAGCTTCGCTTATGAAGGCGAGTTCGCTTTCTTCGAGGGCATCAAGGTTGGCCCGTGTCGCTCTCGCTCCCCATCCGGGTCAAAGTGAAGAGTGCGTGGGCTTGGTGCGCGATTTCACCGGTATGACGGCCTCGGTTTCATAGACCAAGCCGAAGCGCTTCTCCATGCCAAGTCCTAGGTTTCGCTCAGAGGACCGAGGACTTGGGGATCTCAGATGTGCCAAGACCCGGTTTACTACGACCGAATCTCCAAATATCCGGACTTTGTCCACTTTCAATTCCTTTGCAAGGCGGAGTCCCGAGATCGGTGCCAGACTCCACTTCGTTGTTGGTGGTCTGGAAGGTAAACCGAGGGCGATGTCACTTCGCTTATCGGGCCGAGGAGGGATGCCGCTCACGCCTGCCTTGCATGAAGCTCCGTCCACATACATCTGCCAGCAACCAATGGGCGATGCAAGGACAGGTTCCTCCGCTGTGAGGGCGGGAGTCACCTCGTTGGTAGAGACGACCTCGGTGAATTTGACCTCCACTAGGAAATCAGCGAGAGCTTGCCCTTTTATGGCCGGCCTGGGGGAGTATGAGATGTCGTGCTCGCCGAGCTCCAGTGCCCACTTAGCTATACGTCCAGATGACTCCGGTTTTGATAAGACTTGTCTTAACGGTAAGTCCGTTAATACCGGACGGAGTGAGCTTGAAAGTAAGGCCGAGGCGTCGCCATGCTCACCTGCGAGCTACCTTCTCAAGGTTGGTGTACCTGCCTCCGGTCCTTTGAGAGCCCTACGATGAAGTAGATGTGGAGTTGTCGTCCCATCTCATCTCGCACCAAGATCAAGATCGATTGCCTCGTCCGAGGCGGATCGACACAACGATAGAGTTTCACCTGCTTTGGGCGGATAGAGTCGGCGGTGTCGGCGAGATATTCCTTCGCCTTGCCAAGGCGACTGGTGTTCTTCCCCGCCAGTGAAACTGGAGCTCTCCTCGGGATCTTGAAGAAGGAAGCTCGCTTCTCACTCGAGATAGGAATCACTGAGGCGGCTAGGCATCCGTGAGTTTGTGTATTTCACGGATGGTTCTTGGGACCTCGCATGTCGAGCACCGCTTCACCTTGGTAGATTGACTTCGTGCCTTCTTGAGAAACCCAAAGATCCTGTGAATTTACCTGTCTTCACCACGAATGTGCACTTCGGGATTAAGCTTGAGGTTGGCCGACCGAGGAGTCAAGGATAGTTTTGAGGTTCACAACAGCTTCTCGCCTTTTTGCTTTTGACTACTATATCGTCGACATAGACCTCAACGATTTCCCCTATGTGATCTTTGAAGATCGCGTCCACCATCCTTTGGTAGGTAGCTCCAGCGTTTTTCAGACCGAAAGGCATCTTCCGGTAGGCAAAGACACCGAAGTCAGTGATGAACGCTGTTTTTGGGGCGCCCTCCGGCTCATCAGACTTGGTGGTATCCTTGTATAAACCAGAAATCAAGATCTCATGCCCCACCAATGCCTCCACCTTCTTGTCAATGTCGGGAGGGATAACAACTTTTGGGCGGTGTTTATCGAGGTCGGTATAGTCGACACACATGCGCCATCCCTCCCGGCTTCCGAACTACAACGGATTAGCCATCCGTGTTGGGTATTTAACCTCATGTGATTTTAGCCTCCCGAGTCAGGTTACCTCGCTCTTACGACTTGGTCAGCCCGCGCAAAACTTCTCTTCTCACGAACCGGTTTAGTAGCCGGGATCGATGTTGAGACGACGAGTTATGAGCTCGGGCGAGACCCCACCATATCCAATGGAGACCATGCAAATACATCTCTATATTCCCTTAGAAGTTGCATGACCGTTGGCGAATATCGATCGAACTCGGTGCTAACCTTGACAACTTTGGAAGGGTCGTCGTCAGATAGTCAAGATTCTCGCCAAATCATCCCGAGGTGGCAACTTGAGGGTTCTCAGAATTGCTAGGCCCGAGGTAAGGCCGCATCTGGGTTGAGACTCGTAGGCATTCTTTAGCCGCTTGGTCACCCCGAATGCTTAACACTCCCACCGGGCGGGTATCTTAATGGCGAGGTGGTACACGGAGCGACGGCCTGGTTGCATATAGCCAATCTCTTCCCGTGATAATGTTGTATGGAGAGGAGCTCGCACTGTAAAAATTGAATGGCCTTGGTAACCGACCGGGAGCACGTCCCTACGGTAGAACCTGAAGGGTAATGACACCTTCGGGTGAACCGCCTCTTGAGTAAAGCTCCGAATCGAAGGTGCAGGTGTACCAATTCCTCAAACATCAAGTTTATCCAGCACTGAATATGATGCTAACGGAGGTCCGATGTCAATGTAGACCCGATGTACATTCTTGTTGCCCACCACAACTTGATAGTAATGGCGCCCCGCGAGGCATGATCTGGTACTGGTCGCTTTGGAGAACACGATGTTCTCTCCATCCCGAGTCGCTTATTTTTCGGCCCTCGGGGTCGGCCTCCGAGCTTCATTTCTAAGTGACGACTCGTCGCACTAACCGGCATCCGGTTATAGCATAGACTGCCCATTGCATTGGGACCTTCGTCCTCGCCATCTTCGTGCCGGCTGCCGCTGAGGTCGGTCCGCAGCTGTTACCACCTCCATTTTTCCTCTCGCGCTTTTATTACTCGGCCGATGTACTTCTTCGGCCCTTCCTTGACGAGCTCGTCAACTGTGAGCTCAAGGACTTGCAATCTTCTCAGATCGTGACCGCACCTCCGTGGTAGTCACAATACTTTCCCGCTGACTTTTTTTCGATCCTCCTTTCATAGGAGGAGGTTTTGGAAAGAGCTCGCAGAAGCTCAAATATTTCCGCCCGGATTTGAATAGAGGCGCCGCTATTACCGGTGGTTTGGCCGAGGTCCCACCTTGATTCTCCATGGGCCTTGATTCTTTCGAACGCACTTCGCGCTCAAAGACCTCGGCCCCGATCCTCGGCTTCCTTCTTTCACCGCTGCTCATCCCGCATCTCTCTCTTCGGTCCGACTCGTCCCTTTGACAAAGTTGTCAACCAAGGTCCAAAGACGACTAGTCGTCTTCTACTGTTCGCGGGTGATCTCTTTATTCGAGCACCGGGTCGGATCCCGCTTCGAATGCGTTGATGATGTAGAGATCGTTACTCTCATCTATTTTAAGGGATTCCATGATGAATCTTGAGACGAAATTCGACATCATCTCGTCCCGCCCTTGGCGGATTGTAAGCAGATCGGATGAAGGTTGTTGAGGCGGCATCTTTTGGTAAAAGCGCCATTCGAACCGATCCATGAGGTCTTTGAAGCAATGGATGCTGTTACGGCGAAGCGAGTGAACCAACGCCGAGCGTTGGAGATCACACCTCGAAAGACCTTACACATATGGAAATCTTCTATCCTTGGTTTGCCATGTTGGTGGTATAGCAAATAGGAAGTCGGGGATCTCCAAGGCCATCGTATGCGCCGATATTCGAGCCCCAGATCGCTGCAAGCGGGTGTATCCGTAATCTCCTTGAAAGGAGAGATAATTCGTCCGTGTCGGCCGAATCCGGGAGCTCGCTACCATCCCTCTCCTGAGGAGCGGGAGATCGATAGCGGCGTCGTCGTCTCTTCAGGGGAGTTCGACTGCTTTCCTCCCTTCTTTCCCGCCCATTCACATGGGTATCACGTCGAGGTGGAGAACGGCTCCGCGGAGGGCACGAGGGCGAATGAACCCGGTATTGGGGCGGTCATCATGCCTCGGTGAACGTTGATTATTTCGGAGAGGTGAATCCACCTCGATCGCTCAGAATCACCACTTCGGCACTCTTGAGGGCCCGCCCGCTTGTCCTCCGGTTGAGGAAACTCGAATTGATTGAAGTTGGCATTGAGGAATTCGGACACCGCCGACCGAGGACTCGTGGGAGCGGTGAACCTCCTGCTCACCCAGATCGAGGTCGGCATCTTCCTCCTCGCTGGGCGACCATCCCGAGGTGTATGGAAGCATTCTCCATGTAGCCCTCAGTGTATGATCACCGGTAGCGTCCGCGATCCTCTTCCCCGGCGCCAGTGTGACTACCGATCGTCCTCCGCACGGTTGTTACCGACATCACCGGCAAGATTTAAGGCTTGCACGTGTCCTTGCCATGAAATTGTAGAAAACACGCTTTTTGTTCAAAAGAAAAGAGTGTTCCCACGACGCGCCAATGATAAATCAGATATGTTGGTATGAAAGATTTAGAGAAAGCAATAAAGAACACAGGAGTTTTAACGTGGTTCGATCAAGAAAAAGATCTACGTCCACGGAGGTGATGGTCCTCAAGATGTTCACTATAATTGTGTTACAATGAGTATCTCAAAGAGCTCTAGTATTCAGTAATTTGCTAACCCTTTTACCTTCAATCTAACTCCTATTTATACATAAACGTAAACCTTGTAACGAATCCCTTGATTGGCGGGCTCACGATCCTCCTATAACTGACCATGATCTTCACCATAATTGCCCATGATCTCCACCGTTACCCCATTATCTTCGCCCTTGACTCCGCCTTTAATTAGGGTTTGGGGGCTGTGATTCGGGCGTAACCGAGTAGGGCAACATTAGGTCAGGCCCAGCTCGTTTGGGCCTGCTAGTGGGCCTGAGAGGTTGGGCCATATCCTATCATTGTTCTTAGGTAAAATTGAGATAACTTTTAGCTCGATAATCCGTTTTGACCATCGTCAGTTGCCACTTAAAGTAGACTCATGTGGCTTTATAATGACACCTGCCACTTTGTTAGATTCATCCTGAGCAAGGATCGTGGGGCGAGGCAAGTTGACTGTTGTCAGAGTCTGTTTGTCCAAAATTTTCGAAGTTTTCTTTTAGTCTCTAAAACCTTTTCTAGTGAGTAATTAACACATAGCTAAGCTAAATTAAAGTATTTTAGATAAGTAACCCTAGTTACCAATGCTTAAGTCAATTCTTGAAAACATTAAAGAACATTATTAACATGTAGTTGGATGCAAAACATGAAATTTAAAAGTTATAAAAGACATAATAGTTCATGTTCTTCAAAATGGCATCTCTTCTCGAAACGGCTTACTAAATAACTTACTTCTATGAAGGTCAAGTGAATGGATAACAACTAAAACGAGAAAAGAGGACATAATCAGCTTAACGAAAAAATTTGCAAACAGGTGGACTTTCTTATGTAATAAAACTCAAACTAAAATGTTATGTATGGGTAGTTAAAATTTTCAATTCAAACATAAACTATAAATTCTTTTTACACTTTGTCTTGTCATAGATGTTTTGGATTTAAGTATTATACCTATTTGCACTTCAGTTAATCGAATTCGGGTCTTGGTGGGATATTATCTCCTACATGGGCTAATGTACCCTTATGACCATGTGTCATTGAGCGGGTTGGCCGATCATCGTGTCCATGCGAGGTGATCATATCTCCAGCACATTAGTTTGAGATATGGAAGAATACTAATAGAACTTAGACCGAACAATCACTTTTACATAACGCAATCATTTAGTGAGTACGAGTCTTTTAAGATAAAACTCCCATATTTTACTGTTTTAAATGGCATGACAAATTTCAGATTTCAGTAAGACATATTTGTATGTAGCTTTTGGCATGTAACTGTTAAGTGTTTTTGTACTCACCCTGTATGTATTTTTAAATGTGCAGGTTAAGTTATGAAGTGCAATAGTGAAATGCAGGGTGGAGTTTTTGTCAACATTAGTTCTAGTGTAAAATATATGTCTTCACACAATGTTTTGTAGTCAATCTTTCGCTGTAAATACTTAATGTTTTTGTTAATAGTTTGTCAAATTCAGTAACCGTTTTGGTCAACTTACACAGGTCTGTGTGTATATTATAACTCTTTGCGATCTTTTATTTAACTTTCATTTTCTATTTTATAAGTGATTAGGGGTGTGCATCGGTCGGTCGGTTCGATCGACCGATCAAAATTTTTAAAACCTAAAACCGAACTGAA
Organism: Salvia rosmarinus; assembly: GCA_036937905.1. NCBI lineage: Eukaryota > Viridiplantae > Streptophyta > Magnoliopsida > Lamiales > Lamiaceae > Salvia > Salvia rosmarinus. Next base: position 32,085,800 of record CM072823.1, read on the forward strand.
AATATTTTTTTGAACCGAACCGAACCGATTTATAGTTTCGGACCAACTGAAAACCGAACCGAAAAAACCGAGTGGTTTCGATCGGACCGAAAAACCGACCAAAAAATATTATATATATATATTTTAAATAAACATATTTTAATCCTAATTATTTAATTAAAATATTAATTAATTATTATATAAAATATATAAATATATAAAAATAATATTTTCGGTTCGGTTCGGGTACCGACCGAACCTAAAATATAAAATCGAAAACCGAACCGAAAACCGATTTTAATTGAAAATTTGAACCGAACAGAAAATCGACTTTTTCAAAAACCGAACGATCGAAACCGATCGATTTTTTCGGTTCGATTCGGTTCGCGCACACCCCTATTAAGTGACTACTTATTTCCATTCTTACCTATGGAATAAAGGAATCGATACATTTTCCTTTCATATCAGATTGTCATTCGATGGTAACGACTCTCGGCTTAGCTGTTTCTAGCTGGAGTCTCCAGGTCGGCCGACGGGTCGTGACATACCATTTGTATGGAAATGTGTTGTTGGAATCTTCATGTCTAATGAATTTCAGTCTGTAAGTAGTAGCATTATGCATGATCCTCTTTTTCTATTTTTTTAATATTAAATCAAATGCACCACATTAAGTTTATATTCTATTTGGATTTTTTCATAAATTTTGATTTTGATTTTTCTAAAATCCTAAATCTCATATTGACTTTTTATGAAATTTCACTAAATGAAAACTTATATAGAAAGATACTTCTATTCTTTCAATCAAAATTCACATTTTAATATCATAAGAATCTCACTGTCAATTTAATATTTTAATTTTATCTAATAAATAGTTTTTGCTAAATAAATCATTTCTTCAATTTAGTTTGGCCATACAGGATATATCTGTCAATTTAAGTTATAATTTTTATAATTTAATAAATTGTTTTGGATAGATAAATTAGTTCCTCATAATTTGGCCTGTAAGGATATATATTCCGTATTAATTTTTTTCACAAGACTTCACAAATTGAAATTTTAAATAAAATGATACATTTTGAATCCATATTGATTTTACACTAGACTTCACAAATTCAAAAACTAAATAAATAAATAAAATACTTGAATCTCATATTAATTTTCATATGACTTAACTTAATGTAAACCAAGATGGAAAAGAATATTTGAATCCCTCATTGACTCTTCATTAGACATCACCAATGAAAACTTATATAACATGATATATCTATCCTGACCAAAAAATTCACATTAAATTGGCAGAGACGTTGATATTAATAACATTTGAACCGCATTACTAATTTAATCTGGCCAAATAAATTTGGTTAGATAAAAAGTTTATTTAATTATATTTGAATCTCACATTGATTTTTCATTAGACTTCACCATATGAAAACATATATAAAAGAATATACTTATTCTCCCAACCAAAGATCCACATTAATATGATGGAGTAGTGAAAATAATATCATTTGAATTGCACCGTCAATTTAATCTAACCAAATAAATTTGGTCAAATTAAAAGTTTATTTAATTTATTTCTTCATGAGACTTTACCAATTCATAACTTAATGTAAAATGATATATTTTGTACAAATAATTTTCTTAAATAAATTTTGAATATCACGTCGATTTTTCATGAGACTTTATAAATTCAAAATCTAAATAGAATTATGTAATTTGAATCCTACATTGATTTTTCACGATACTTCACAAATTAAAATTCTAAATAAAAAGGATATATTATTGAGAGGATAACCAATTATTTGAATAATTTAAGCAAAAAATTTATTAGATATTTGTAAATTAAAATAAATTCAGATAACTAGCAGATATTACTATATGAAACGAAATAAGAACATGTAGTAACATCACTTTTTAATTGGATTTGTGACAACTACAAATGTATAAATTCAAAATAGTTCCATAAATTAATCGACATATTCAAGTAAAATTTTTATCTTTTGTTATTTATATTATTTATTATTAATAATAACAATATAATGTTCAAGTTCTATTAAGATGGATAACTAATTATTATAACAACTTATATTATAAAATTAAATAAGTCATGTAATTAATCAAATTTAGGAAGAGTATGGATATATTCTAAACGAGTCTTAACATTTAATCACACCTACATGAAATTTTCTCTATTCTTTTAATCTTTTATTCATTTTATTATTTATTATAAATATTTACTCTATAATTAAACGGATTCTGGTGGCTGAATCATAACACCATTGTTTCCCTTAATCATCCTGCTCTGTCACTGTAAACAACTCAGGGTGCTTGAAGCCTTGAACCCTGACCTGACCAAATATGAAGTTGTTTTTTTTAAAATTTATACTTATCAAAAACAACGTAAAGCAATTTTACATCAAAAGTCGACGAAATATAATTTATATATATTAGATTCAAATGCATGCTCATATATAAAGATTATTTCATTTGTTATAACCATAAACACAACATAAAATGATTTTTTCTATCGATATTCAACATATTATAAGCTAGTACTCATATACATCAGAAATAAGTAGTAAAATCTAAACAAATCAAAATTTTATGTTAGTGAAAATATGAGATGACTCAAAAGAGATTAATAATTTCATGGTGGGGGGGGAGGTGGTCGATTGAGCAGTACAGTCGGGATGGAAGGAATTCGTGGCGTCGCGACCACATTGGACAATAAAGAGAGTGAGAGATTTAAAACAATGGTTGGAGATACATCGAGTCGAAGGTCAACCAGGTGGGGTGGAGGTGCTCAGACGGAGCAACTCCCTTCTATAACCACATCTCTTGGAGATAAGGAAGAATATAAAGATAAAGATAAAGGAGCAAGAACAAGATGGAGTGAGAGAGAAGTCGGGAAATGAGTTAGATTTTTGAAATTAAGTTTTTGATTATTTTTCTTTTAATTTCATAGTTAAAACGATGTAATTTTAATCGTGATAGTGCCACATCACTTTTGATATAAGAGAACTTAAATAATGATAACAAAAATGTTGAAATTCATATATTTATTCACTCATTTCAAAATTCATGCACAAAACCAGAAAAGGCCCAACATTTGTTTATTTTAATGCCAAGAATACTAGATAGAACAATTACCAAACAAAGTATCCACCAAAAATGCTCTATCTATTTTTGAATAAGTGTCTCATGCTGTAAAAAATCATATCCCATCAAATTGGATAAATTTACTTTTTTTTAGCCTGATTTACTAGATAGAAAACCAAACAACAAAAGAATATTAAAAGATTTGCATTTAGGAGGACAAGGTAAAATGGAAAGTTTCATGTCATTTTTCTATAAAATTATGAAACTAAAGAACAACTTTTACTCCCCAGTATGACACTATTCGGAACAGAAAGAGTATACATATACATACATAAGATAAATATTGCATCATAAAGTATCTCGAAATAGTTACACACGGCAATAGTAGCAACTTTGTTTGAGCGGATGTCAACTTGGAATCATTATTCTCATCGTGGGAGGATAATGTTGCAACTCCAGAGAGTAGACATCTTAGGAAATTGTGTTTTTCATTTTTTGTCCCACCACGCAAGATGAAAGCCTTTTACGCTCAATGGCTGCATTAAAATTAGAAATAATTCATAGTTTTTTTTTTCCTGTGACATCACTCCATGAATAATGACACCTAACCTAACCAGCAATTATCGTGGTGATTTTCGGTACAATCTCATATTATATAGAATAAAAAAGAAATGAGTTTGTTTGATTGATTCAGACTATTCAGTATCAAATTAGATGGGATCATAAATTATTGGTATAAAGCTTGAATGGGAGGAGCAGTCAACTAAGAACTACTTACGAACCCTACTAATATGTGCGGTCTGAGTAGCTCGACCTAAGCAGCCTAATCAGAAGTAGCAAGATAAAGTGGCTAGTGATCGATCAACCATTGCCGTTGGGCCTCGAGTTGAGACATCATGAACCAAACCAAAAAAGGGCAATATGAAACATGCTTCCGGGTGGCATAACATTTGAGAAGCAAAAGCATTACGAACCATAATAATTTGTACGCATTACAGAATTATTTGTAATGTACATTCTGACCTCATATTCTTTCCACTCGGGCATATCGGCCCGACTGTTAAGGGGCAATACATAAAACAAGTCATCATAAGATTCGGAAATGGCACCTGCAAGAATCAACAAATTAGAACTCTAGCTAGTGTACATGATTGTTTTCAATAGGTGCACAGTAATGCACACATGAATGTCAAAACTTGCGCTTAGCAGAGGACTAATGAAGATGAATACTAAAGAAACAATATATGAATTGACATTAATAGATTGTTCATAAAGACTGTACCCATAGAAAATAGTAATATTACTAAGCAACAGGATTAACATGCAAAACAGAGATGGTGATTCTAATAATACCAACACATCAAGAGAACAAATATGATGATCCATAATTGAACAAGTTATTATGACAAGACCTCATAAGCTGTCTATATTTGGATTCTGCAAATTGAAATAGCATGTTTGATATCGCTGTTACCATGCAAATATTTACTATCAGTTGAGAAATATTCCTTATAAATGCTTGCATTGATGCTTTCTTAAACCTGTCTATCATTTCTCATGAATATTACCATGATCCATATAGATATTTTGTATCTTGATGTTTTACTATATTGAAGAGGAATTCCTCAATCCTCACATATATAAAAACTCTTCAAACATCCGACTAAATATATTAACAATAACACTTTTCAACGACTTGTTGAGGGTGTATGCCATACTTGCAGCAATGAAAGGTAAAGCTTCAAGAGGTCATGCCAAAGAAAATCAATTGACAATGATAAAGAGCAGAGACAGAACAGGACATACCCCAGTAAACCTCGACCAGACCATGTTCTAGGAGTTACAGTCAGATTAACCAGAGAACCTTGCCTCGCCACAACCAAGGGGACTGCTTCACCTTGTTTTTGTTGAGCTTCAGCAGCAAGCCGCTGCAGCAAGTTCTCACCTCTTTCCACATTCCCAAATTTCAAAACCTGATCCCCCAGTTGTAAACCATCTTCTGCAGCTGGAGACAGCTCAGTAATCTCATCGACAACTGCAAAGGGTCTGCTGATGTTGAAATCGGCATCCATTGCACTAAAAGCATCTATGGCAACAGAATCGCTAAGGGACGACGACATGCCAGTACCTGGCCCTGCAGCACCAATGTGAACATAGTTAATTCTATGCCACTAAATACTGAGAACAATGGGAACAAATTCCAGTGCGTGTTTTTTATGAAGGTAGCAATTAACTTTTGCGTTCATGTCCATCGCTTGGTTAGGCTCATAACTGATCGTGTAACTAACCTGAGTCTTTAAGAGATGCAGTGGTTGTAGTATGTTTTGCAGAATGAAGAAGCTGAATGTTTTGGCTCATCTTCTCCGTTATATCCTTGTGATCATTACGCAACTCTGTACCAGAAAACAAAGTGAGTAAAGAGAGAGCTTCTACCTGCACTTAACACCAATTTGTTAACAGGAAACAAACGATAAAGCCCATATACACTCTATAGTTTAGAATTTAAAACTAAGAGACTGTCATTCACCGAACAAGTTTCACCCCCCTACATTCTATAGTTTAGAATTTACAACTAAGGGATTGTCATTCAACGAACAAGTTTCACTCCCCCCTCAAATCATATCGAACAAATTCAGACCTTATTTACAAACATAAGCACCACAATAACATAAAAGATTGGCTGAAAAAAGCATAAAGAGCATTGCAGACACCTGATTCTGCTGCAGAAAAGGTAGGAAATAGTGCAAGAGCTGAAAGCAGGTAAGGAAATGCTTTAAACCAATTCTTGCTTTTTTAGCAAACGATGTAAAACTGTCTTTTACACGCGAAACCTCGTGAATAAATCAAGAAAAATTACATTTTTGCTATCTTCACAAAAAATATCATCTCCTAAACGCACAAGCATGAGAAACTAGCTTAAGTTTCCATCACAACTACCACAAAAATACTTCTGTCACAACAAAAGTGTAGTTCAGCCAATTACCAGCAAGCCTATGCCTGTCAGCTCTGACAGTCGGAATGTCAATATCTGTCCTCGGAAATCCCTGCACAACCTCAAGTTTCAAAACAAGCCGCTAAAAAAATCTTCATATTCTAGCATATTCAATATACTGGTGCCGTAACAACTTTCAATTTTATTTTCCTTTCCCTTGAACGAGCTAAATAGAGAAATAATCAACTATGGAGAAGTAAATGAAGCGAAACATACCTCGGAATCGACGAGGTTGCCGGAGAGGCCAGGGCCACCGGGCTGGCAGAGGCGTTCGATGATGACATTCATCTCCTCCTCTATTCCGCTCCGCTTCTCCATCAGCTTCATCGTCTCCGCTTTCAGATTCGTCGCCACCATCTTTGCTTATTCTGATTTTCCAATCAACAGCAGCTGAGAAGTGATGATTACTATTTACTACTCTATGCTAAATTTCTATTAGGGTTTATGATTGCAAGGGTTCAATCAAAATAGTTTCTGGAATGGGACAGAGATAGATAGCTTGGTGAGGAGTTCACCGATTTTACGTTTCTACCCCACACTTTACAGTTATCGCATTTGCTTCGCCTAAATTTTGGGGTCAATTTAGCAGAAATTCAATAAATTAGATAATGGACACAAGTTTAAGGGAGAATTGAACATCCAACTTTGGCCATATTCTAATTTGGCATATTATATATAATAAAAAAAATTCACCTGTAAATATTATATTTTAAATTAATTATAATTTTATGATTAAAATAGATTTACTTTAAATTAGGGTTTTATGGTTCATAATTTAGATTTTTTAAGGGGAAATCATCTGTCATTAGTTATTTTTTATATAAATTTTAATTTTTATCATGCAAGTGTATTCTACATGCATATAATTATGCCAAGTTGGCAATGATTCAATTATAATTTGCGGATGGATAAACTGATTCTGGTAGTAAAAACATAATTAACTAAAAATATATGATTCAATTCTAATTTGAGGATAAACTATCGTAGATAACGAACATGGACTGGACTGCGTTGTGCTCTTCGACCACAACGGAAGGGGACAAGAAGCCAAAAGCGTTAGCGTTGGGTTCGTGATCGAGACGCATCGTATTCTACGTCCGAGAGAGGAGGAACAAGTTAAGACATGAACCATCGAGCAATGAAACTCGAGATGGAACATGTATTATTTCATTCAAAATGCAACTTTGAAATTGCAATCGCCGGAATCACATGACTCAAAGCAGTAAACCAAAGGACATAAGCCTTCTTGTTTGGGAATCGATAGTCGAGGGAAGCGGCTCTTTTTTATGAATGGCTTCAGCCCTATTGCTCTCATTGCAATGTCATCGGCCGCTGGAAACAAAGACCGAGGGAGGCAGTGGACGACAACAGGCGAGGCGGGCCCTTCGAGTGTCATATTTTGGCCGAGTTTACCGTACCTCCGGCCCGGTTAGGCGGCCGTAATATTTTGTTACGACGAGCGCACTAGAGCGAAAGCCGTTGCGCGTTAGCCTGGTAATAAAAACATGATTAACTAAAAATATAATAATTTACGGATATAATTTTTTTTTGTGATGTGTAATATTAGAATTTGGACAAAGTTCGATAATTTACATGTTATCATTCCTAAATTTAATTTAAAAATGTTAAGGAAACCATAATCCATGTACATGCAGCTCTAATTATAAATAGTTACTACTTAATTCTCATTTTTAATGACAAAATTATCTCTTGTAGAAACATGTCTGGTCACTTACTATTATATGCTATCACAGTTCCAAGGTATAACATACAGCATCCGTTTATTTCTTCAAATGCTAAATATGGCCGCCATTAGAGTAGTTTCTACTTCATTCTCTATTCGTGCTCGTGCCTCGAGGCCCTCGACTTCATCTTCATCTTCGTTTCCGTCTTCTTACTATAATTTCTGCCCCTCTGTTTTCACCACGTTCAGATTCGGTCTATCCTATGCGGCCACACCCCTATCTTCTTCGAGAGGAAAGCGCATGGCGCATTCCATTACTCGAGCAGCTCTTGGTCTCACCGAACCCAAAAAGATCGATTCACCAAAGGTATATTCCTTTTGTGTGTTTAATATTTTGTTGAATTTACTGATGATTCATTCTCTATTTGATTTGTGGGATAAATTATGAGATGATTTGGAAATTGTTGGAGTGTTTTTGGAGCTATGATACATTTGGAATAATGGGGTCCGATTATATTGAGAGTATTACTGTAAAGTAGGAATACATTTGGTTGTTGTTTTCTGTACATTCTGGAAATTTTGACCTTTTTCTGTATCTTGATTGATGTTTCTAAATTATGTTATTTGTATAAAATGATTATCAGACCATTGGTTTCTTGCTAATTCCTTCTAAACGGTATCTTTGTTCATTTGATTGGATAGTATATTCACTTTAGTTTTTAAGTGATTTGACTGCTTGGCACTAATTTGGATAAAATAAGACTCCTATATGTATCTAGACTAGATGTGTTTGCCTTGTTAATTTTATGGCGATATCAGCTCTCGCAGCTTAACTAATTTGATGTGTTGGTGAAATGATGCAAGATCGTGTTTGCTGCAAAAGAGATCGACTTGGTAGAATGGAAAGGAGACATACTTGCTGTGGGCGTCACTGAAAAGGACATGGAGAAAGATGAAAATTGTGCATTCAAGAATGTACTACTGCAAAAGCTGGATTTGCATTTGGGCGGGTTGTTATCTGAAGCCTCATCTGAGGAAGATTTCACCGGGAAGGCTGGACAATCAGCAGTGCTCAGGCTTCCCGATGTTGGTTCCAAAAGGGTCAGTTTAATTGGGCTCGGAGCAGCATCAGCAAGAACGGCTTACCGCAGTCTTGGTGAGTCTGTTGCTGCTGCGGCGAAGTCTGCCCGGGCTAGTAATGTCGCGATCGCACTTGCTTCTTCTGAAGGGATTGCTGCAGAACTGAAGCCGAGTACTGCTTCGGCTATAGCTACTGGTATGTAGTTTTCGATATAGCTTGAGTTAGAATTGCTATCCTTGTTTCTAGTTCATGTGATTGCTCCTTGGAAATTTGTAAATGAAACAGGAGCTATATTGGGGACGTTTGATGATAACAGGTTCAAATCAGAATCGAAGAAACCTTCTCTACAATCAATTGACATTATTGGTCTTGGTACTGGGCCTGAGATTGAGAAAAAACTCAAATATGCTGAAGATGTTTGTTCGGGGATCATTTTAGGGAAAGAGCTAGTAAATGCTCCAGCGAATGTACTCACCCCCGGTTTGTCATATTGTTTGTTTTCTTCGATCTCATCTGTTTTTGGTTATTACCCTATTCCCAAGATATTCATACTGCTAATTAGACTTCCATGGTACGAGGTTTTGCCTATCTCACTGGTTTTTTGGATTTTGCTGTAATTCAGGAGTACTAGCTGAAGAAGCCACAAGAATTGCATCAGACCACAGTGATGTTTTCACGGCAAAAATATTGGATGAAGAGAAGTGCGAGGAATTGAAGATGGGATCCTATTTAGCTGTTGCAGCAGCGTCCGCCAATCCTCCACATTTTATCCATTTATGTTACAAGCCTTCAGGTGGAACAGTCAGAACCAAGCTGGCCTTAGTAGGAAAAGGCTTGACATTTGATTGGTATATTTTGTACCCAAAGAATGTCATTTATCATCTCTCTTTTTTTATCTTAAATGTGAATAAGAAGAAACATCTTGTCTGCTCGTTAGATCTTCTTGTCTTGATGTTTTCTTTACTTTTCAGCGGTGGCTACAATATCAAGACAGGACCAGGCTGTATGATTGAACTCATGAAATTTGATATGGGAGGCTCAGCAGCAGTATTAGGTGCGGCAAAAGCTCTAGGACAAATCAAGCCTGATGGAGTAGAGGTGGATTTGCTCTTTCTTGGTGCATTTCAATATGCACTGTTTGCTTGACTTGGATGATTTACTTCTTTGTCAGCTATGTTGTTACAGATTAGAAGAGAATTTGACAAGTGACAGTATATGCAGGTTCACTTCATTGTTGCAGCTTGCGAGAATATGATAAGTGGAACAGGTATGCGTCCTGGGGACATCCTCACTGCCTCAAATGGGAAGACAATTGAGGTAATTTCTCTTCTCTGTCTAGTTCATTGCTGAATCATGGTATATTACCTTTGAGCTTCTTTGTCCACTTTGTGTCAGAGGTATCACTCTTTAATTATTTTTATTGTCAATATGTTTTGAGAAGATCATTTATTTACCAAGTCATGTTACATCCATCAAAAAATGGACATGGTTTTCATGGATTTGGATTTCTTAAATGTTCCTCAGGGCTGATCTTTGTATTTCTTTACGTTCTTTTTTTTATAATCATGTTAAATAGAGAAAAGTAGCCTAAACATGTCTTTACTTCCTAGTATGGGGTTCTGCATGCTCATTTAGTTCATAATGACAACTGACAAAGTATGTTCCACTACAAAGCATGAACTATAAAATATTTGTACTTGTACGAACTTATGATGGGTTTGCGCGTAAATATTATTAGACTTTGATTAACAAGATACAAAAAAAAATACTATAAAATCAGCAAGCTTGCATATCCTGAATATGGAGGTCGGACTGTTGCGAAACACACACCACAATCACGACAGAAAATTAAGAACATAAGAATTGTTTACCCAGTTCGTCTTGCGACTACGTCGGGGGACGATGTCAAGTCATGATTTCATTATATTTTTCGGATACAGATTACAGGGAGAAACGGCTATTATATAGACAATAATCAAACCCTAACTCTAAGCCCATTAGGGTTCTGTCTGGGCCGAAAAACTTAAGCCCAAAAATTTGGCTTGGGGCTACCGCCCCCGAACCCCCGTCGTCAGTTGGATCACCGAAATCGGACTTGAGTGTACAGTCCATTCAGATTTCATACTCCAACAATCTCCCACTTGGAGGACTGAATTCCGAAGTAATTGTACCTTCCTACTTTCTCTCCCGTATACGCTTAGCATCGCCTAGCCTCATCTTCATGCTCCAAGGCCAATTGAAGCTATGCATAGCTTCAATTTATCTAAGGTTACCACCTTAGTAAACATGTATGCTGGATTTTCACTTCCAAGGATCTTTGTTAGCTGCAAGATCTTCTACAACAGGTGACGGATGTAGTAATACTTCAACTCAACATGCTTTGTCCTCGAATAAAACACTAGATTTTTTGCCAAGAGTATAGCACTTTGATTATCGTTGTAGAGTATTAATCTTATGCTTCTTCTTAATCTAACCCAAGAAACTTTGCAACCACACCATCACACCATCTCCTTACTCGCCTCATTACAACTGCATACTCAACTTCCATTGTGGACAAAGCAATGACTTTCTGCAACTTAGAAGCCCAAGAAATAGCAGTACCACCATAAGTAAAGACATACCTGATTGTACTTCTCCTTCCATCCAGATCATTTGATGCCAAATCCGCATCAACATGACCTACCAGCACGATACTTTTGTCGTTGAAAAATAGAACTTTCTCCGTGGTACCCATGAACTTACTCACTACTCCCACTGCTTGAGCAATATTTGGTCTTATACACACCGTGGCATACATGATGCTTCCAATTGCCAAAGCATAGGGGATTTTTATCATTTGGGCATGTTCATCTTTGCTCTTCGGCGGCTTCTTTCTCGAAAGCTTGAAGTGACTGTCCAACGGGACACTCATAGGCTTCGATTCAATCATGTTGAATCTTTCCGGACTTTCTGAATGTAGCTCGCCTGTGAAAGATATACATTTCCCACCATATTGTCGCGTTCGATTCTCATATCCGAAATCTGCTTTGCCTCTCCAAGATCCTTCGTAGAGAATCGTTCGGACAATTGCTTCTTCAATTTATCCACCGCATTTATGTCAGTTCCTACGATCAGTATATCATCAACATATAAAAGAAGGATAATAGAGCTCTTGTCGAACCTATTATAATAGCAACAATGGTCAATGTGGCATCTATGATAACCAATCTCCATCATGAAACTATCGAACTTCATGAACCACTGTTTCGGAGTTTGTTTCAAGCCATACAAACTCTTCTTCAACTTGCAAACAAGTCCTTTCTTTCCTTTTACTACGAACCCCTCAAGTTGTGTCATGTATAATTCCTCCTTCAATTTACTTAAAGGAATGTTGTTTTCACATCCATCTGATGTAGCAAAAAGTTTTCTTCAACAACCATACTCAACACCATTCGAATAGTGGTTAGTTTCACAGCAGTAGTAAAACGATCAATATAATCAATATCTTTTCGTTGCTCAAATCCTTTGACAACCAACAGGGCCTCGTAGCGTCTGCTACCATCATCTTCAATCTTGATCCGATAGACCCACTTGCAGTTGCAATGCAGGGCCTTATTGCCCTTTGGGAACTCAACGAGGTCCCAAGTATCATTTAGCAGAAGAGATGACAACTCATCATTCATAGCAACTCTCAATTTTCGTCTATCACCACCCTGCTCTTCTTCAACATAGCACTCAGGTTCCCCACCATCAGTAAGTAACAAATAATAGTTAGAGGGCGAATACCTATCGGGTGCACGTTGGTCTCTAGCTGATCTTTGCGGTGGATCGTCTGGTTGTGGTGTCCTTGGTCGTCGATAACCTTTTTTTCATTCTGACTCTCCTTGCTCCCACTCGAGTTTGAGATGTCTAACTCGACCTTTTGGGATTCGAAATTGTCAGAATTCGACGCCTCCAATATGTCCTTGTACATAACCTGATCTCTACTATGTATAATTTTTCGTTATGCTCATCCCAAAGCCTATAACCGAACTCATCACCTCCATAACCAATGAATGTACACTTAACAGATTTGGCATCCAACTTACTTCTTTCAGCAGAATTAACATGAGCATAAGCAACATAACCAAAGATCTGTAGGTAAGATAGATTTACATCTTTTCTTGTCCATTCCTCCTCGGGTATTCGATTTTCCCACGGAACTGATAGACCTCTATTGATCAGGAATACTGTGTTGATTGCATCTGCCCAAAATCTCTTAGGCAACCCATTTTTCAGTCTCATACACCTTGCTCGCTCATTCAACGTTCTGTTTATGCGCTCTGCCAATTCGTTCTGCTGGGGAGTTCCTCTCACGGTCTTCTCTATGCGAATCTCATTCTCAGCACAATACTTTTTGAACTCACGGAGTTCGTACTCTCCTCCATTATCGGATCGAAGACACTTCACTTTTCAACCTGTTTCATTTTCTACAAGAGCTTTCCACTTCCTGAAAGTATTAAAAACGTCAGATTTATTCTTCAAAAAATAAATCCATACCTTTCTAGTGGAATCATCAATGAAGGTCATGTAGTGCTCTGAACCACCAAGGACTTTATAGGGGCTGGTCCCCATAGATCATTGTGGACCAACTTCAATTTTGCTTTTCAAAGGTCGACCACCTCTCGAGAAACTCACTCTTCTTTGTTTCCCAAAAAAACATTCCTAGCACAGTCAACTTTAACAGTTTTCAGACCTGGCAGCCTATCCTTCGAACTCATTTCTTTCATCCTTTTTTTTGCTATGTGGTCTAATCGACAATGCCACAAATCAGCATCGACAACAGCTCCTACAAGATCAATACATTCTTTTGAGTTAGTTGGTGTATACAACGTACCCTCTTTCTTACCTCGAGCAACTATCATGGCTCTTCTGGTGATCTTCCAACTACTGCAGCCAAACGTTACAGAATATCCTTCAACATCAAGTTGCCTGATTGAGATGTTATTGCACCGACATACCCTCTGACATCTTTAGGTTGAATAACCATCTCATCTGATGAACCTTGTTCGCGGTTGATGGCTTCTGGTACATTTGTTCCAGAATCGCCAGCATTAGGGCTGCTTATTGGATAATGGGTATTACCGAACCGAACCGATATCCATCGGTTATCGGTATCCAATAACCGATTAATTGGATATTTGGTTCGGTATTGGATAATGAATTCATGTTAATTTCGGTTATCGGGTATACCCGAATAATCGAAATTAAATAATTATTAATTTATTATTTTATTATTATTAAATTAAATACACAACTTGTATTAGATTTTTGTTTAATGTTATGTTCTTTGTATTTTTATATTAGATTTTTGTGTAATACGCAAGTTAATTTAATATTATATTATTAAATTAAATACACAAGTTAATTTAATATTATATTAAATAAATATGGTGGGTTTTTTTTTTCTGAATTGGATAATTTTGGATATCCAATAACCGAACCGACTAACCGATCGGTTAACCAATTAACCACTCGATTTCGGTATCGGTTATTGAATTTGGTAGATATCGGTTCCGGTTAACCGAAATTTCGGTTTCGGTCGATCCAATAAGCACCCTGATAGAGAGCAGGAGCAGGGGCTGGGCGAGACCGAAGGACCGCAGCCCCTGCTGGTTTACCGACGACGGGGACGGGCTTAGGTCCACTGTTCGTGGGCTGGGCCTATTTATTATTCTTTTATTATGTTTTATTTATGTTCCTGCTAAGCCCACGAACTCGTGGGCTGGGCTTTTTGCTTAGTTATATTTTCAGTAGGGTTAAGGTTAGGATTTAAGGAGTGATTATGTTTTTGAGAGGGGATTCATTAACGTTAATATTGAATAAAGGAGCCTGGTGGCTGGCAAGCGGGGGATTTTCCGTTTGATTATTTTCGTTCTTATCAATTGGTCCGACCTGCCGGATCCCGTTCCCGTCGCCATGACGCGTACCAACAGTGAGCGCATTGAGAGGTTGGAGACCGAACAGACAGAATTGAAGGAGCAGATGCAGGCGGCAAATCTGCAATTGAGCGAAATCTCGGCCACCTTGGCCAACATAGCCCGCGCGCTCCCGAAAATTGGGGAGACGTTTGACACATCCCACACGGCGAGCGAAGAAAGGGTACCCCTTTCTGGACCAATCCAGCTTCCCACGTTTGATGGCTCGGATCCCATTGGGTGGTTGGCCCGTGCGAACCAACAGTTTGGATTACACGACACAAAGCCGGAATCGAAAGTGGCTACTGCTGTGGTTGCGATGGATGGACCAGCCTTGTACTGGATCACTTGGTTGCGATCTCGCAAGCCGGGGTTGACGTGGGACGAATTTTCGCAGGCCCTGGTAGCCCGATTTGATACGCGATTTAAGGGCAGCCCTTTTGAACGTCTCGCTGACGTGAAGCAGACCGGGTCAGTGGAGGATTATGTCAATCTTTTCATCCAGTTAGCTAGTCAAGTGCCCGGGTTGACCGATGCACATTACCTGGGGTATTTCATGAAAGGCTTGAAGGATTCGATTCGAAGTTCACTGCGCCTTCTGCGGCCTAGCGACCTGGAGACGGCGATGGAATTGTCTAGGGATATTGAGGATAACATTGCTGTGCAGGCTGGGGGACGTTTGTTTCGGAGTTTTAGTAGCCCAGTCCCAGTGCAACGATCAAACACTTCTTCTCGGCCAGTTACCACGCATCAGGGTTCAGCAGTTGGCGGTAACCAAGGAAGTGCAACTGGCAATTCTCTCAGAAATTCTGACCGACCCACAGCCACACGATCTCGGTTCACTCGCCTTTCGCCTCAGGATTTTGCGGATTTGAGGGCAAAAGGGTTATGCTTTCGCTGCAAAAAGCCTTACACACCAGGACATGAGTGCCCTCTCAAGCAGTTACGGGTCATGCTGGCAGAAGAGGACGAGGACATGGACCTCCAGAATTCAGAGTACTACGAACCCACGGAGCTAGACTCGACGGATGAGCGGGAGAAGCCGTCGGAGGAGGATGGGGCCTTGTCTGTATACTCTATGGCGGGCATATCAAGTCCCCGAACTATGCGACTACATGGGGTAATGAGAGGGCGTACCGTGACTGTGCTCATTGATAGTGGCGCTAGCCACAACTTTATTTCATCATCTTTGGTCACTTCCTTGAAGCTCAAACCGGACAAGACAGGGAAGTTTGGGGTTCAGCTAGGAGATGGGCGCCGACGAGAGTCTGAAGGGGTTTGTCGTGGAGTGGCACTGTCACTACCTGGTTGTGAGATGTTGGCAGACTATTTTGTGTTCTCCTTGGGGGGAGTTGATATTATATTGGGTATAGCATGGCTGGCCATGTTGGGCGAGGTCACTACAAACTGGGAAACTCTAACCATGAGCTTTGAGTGGAAAGGCAGCACCGTGGTACTACGAGGGGACCCTACCCTCTGCCGCAGTTCCATAGGGCTTAGGACCCTCAGTCGGACCCGAGAAGCTGAATTTTGGGCAGTAGTTTTGGAGGCAGAGCCGGCAAAGCTATCTGATCCGGATGTGAGTCGTTTGGGAGGGGTGCTCGAGCAGTATATGGAGCTTTTTGGGGAACCACAAGGTCTGCCCCCGCGGCGAGTGACCGATCATCGCATTGAACTTGTTCCGGGAGCGAAACCAGTGTCTGTGCGGCCATATAGGTATGGACATGTTCAAAAAGATGAAATAGAAAAACTGGTAAATGATATGCTATTAGCAGGTATAATTCGACCGAGCTCGAGCCCGTTTTCAAGCCCGGTTTTACTAGTTAAGAAGAAAGATGGTAGCTGGCGCTTCTGTGTGGATTATCGAGAGTTGAATAAAGTGACTGTTCCAGACAAATACCCCATTCCAGTTATACAGGAGATGTTGGATGAGTTAGCCGGGGCCGTGGTATTTTCTAAGATTGATTTGCGCTCAGGATATCATCAGATCCGAGTAGTCGACCCTGACATACATAAGACAGCGTTTCGCACACACAGCGGGCATTATGAATTTCTAGTGATGCCTTTTGGATTGACGAACGCTCCCGCCTCCTTCCAGTCAACCATGAATGATTTATTCCGACCTTATTTGAGAAAGTTTGTATTGGTCTTCTTTGACGATATTTTGGTTTATAGTCAGACATGGGAGGAGCATCGGACACATCTAGTGCAGGTTTTACGAGTGTTGAAGGAAAATCAGCTCAAGGCTAACCAGAAAAAGTGTGCTTTCGGTTGCCTTAAGGTGGAATACCTGGGCCACATAATCTCAGCAGCCGGTGTGGCGATGGACCCGGCAAAAGTTAACGCCGTTGTGGATTGGCCACGGCCGCGCTCGACCCGCGAGGTACGTGGGTTCTTGGGGTTAACAGGCTATTATCGGAGGTTTGTCCGGGAGTATGGTCTCATTGCAAGACCGCTTACTGCACTACTGAAGAAGACAGCTCCAACGGCCTTCGAATGGCCCCCGGAGGCAGAGACGGCATTTGAGAATCTCAAACGAGCCCTGACAGAGGCCCCAGTTTTGGCTATGCCGCAGTTTGACCTTCAGTTTGTCGTGGAGTGTGATGCCTCGGGCACTGGTGTGGGTGCTGTTTTGATGCAGGAGAGAAGACCCATTGCCTATTTTAGCAAGTCATTGGCGGATCGCACCCTGACCAGGTCGGCGTATGAGCGTGAGATGATGGGGCTCGCCTTGGCAATTCAGCATTGGAGACCGTATTTAGTGGGGCGGCGGTTTGTCGTGCGAACAGATCATCGCAGCCTCAAGCATCTTCTCACACAGAAAATCGTTACTCCATCGCAGCAAATATGGGTAGCCAAATTGTTGGGCTACGACTTCGTGATTGAGTACAAGACAGGGGTTTCAAATGCTGCGGCGGATGCCTTATCCCGACGAGGAGAGAGTGTATCTTTGGCCGCCATAAGTGGGCCAGAGTGGATGGGGTTGGCGGATGTGGGGGAAGAACAGCAACGAGATGCCTATGTCCGGGATATTGTGAGAGCAGTGGTCGAGGAATCGGGTAGTAAACCAGGATTTGAGTTACAGGGTGATCGGTTATTCTTTAAAAGGCGGTTGGTTCTGGCCGCAGACTCTAAGTGGATCCCACGGCTGCTGCACGAGTTCCATGACACTCCGACTGGGGGCCACGCAGGGGCGTTACGCACTTATCGGAGATTGGCCATGAATGTTTATTGGAGGGGGATGTTCCGACGTGTGCAAAGTTATGTATCTCAGTGTTTGGTTTGTCAGAAAGCCAAGTACGAAGCTATGTCGCCGGCGGGCTTGCTACAACCGTTACCGATTCCAGAGTTGATCTGGGAGGATATTTCAATGGATTTCATTACTTGTTTACCGAAGTCAGGGAGTTACACTTCGATAATGGTGGTAGTGGACCGATTGTCCAAATATGGACATTTTGTGGCGCTGAAACCGCCAATCACAGCGCGTTTGGTGGCTGAGGTGTTTATTCGTGAGGTTGTGAAATTACATGGAATTCCTAGATCTATTGTTAGCGATAGGGATTCCCTCTTTGTGAGTGCCTTTTGGAAGGAGTTGTTCACGCTGTCGGGTACTCAGTTGAAATTCAGCTCGGCATATCATCCGGAGACGGATGGCCAAACGGAGGTACTAAATCGTGTTGTGGAGACTTATCTCCGCTGCTTCACATGCGAACAGCCAAAGCAATGGCTGCGTTGGTTGCCATGGGCTGAGTATTGGTATAATACGTCTTACCAGACGGCTGCCCGGATTTCTCCGTTTGAAGTGGTTTATGGAAGGGAGCCTCCATCTATTAGAAGGTTCTTACCAGGGGAGTGCCGAGTAGCGGCGGTGGCAGATGTGTTAGGGAGCAGAGATGTGATAATGAGGCATTTGAAGGGAAATTTGCAGAAGGCGCAGCAGAACATGGTCAAGCAAGCTAACAAGCACCGCCGAGAGGTTGAATATCAGGTGGGTGACCGGGTATTCTTGAAGGTTCGCCCTTACCGTCAAACTACTGTGTCTCGGCAACCTTATCATAAGTTGTCGGCTAAATTTTACGGGCCTTTTGTCGTGGAGAGACGCATTGGACCCACGGCTTATCGATTGACCCTACCAGCCTCTAGCCGAATTCACCCGGTGTTTCATGTGTCACAATTGCGGCGAGTTGTAGGAGAACACCCTGTGGAAGTGGATTTGCCGGAGAGCTTAGAGTTGCCAGTGGGTCCTGTGTTTGAGCCGGAGACAGTCTTGGCTTGGCGGAATGTGCAGGAGGGAGAGCAGGATGAAGAGCAGATTTTAGTGAAATGGTTGGGTCAGCATGAAGATGATGCTTCGTGGTTAAGCGTGGCTAGTTTCAAGCGTCAGTTTCCAGACTTCAACCTTGAGGACAAGGTTGTTTCGGGGGAGGATGAAGTTGATAGAGAGCAGGAGCAGGGGCTGGGCGA
The DNA here is from genome assembly GCA_036937905.1 of Salvia rosmarinus. NCBI lineage: Eukaryota > Viridiplantae > Streptophyta > Magnoliopsida > Lamiales > Lamiaceae > Salvia > Salvia rosmarinus. The sequence continues at coordinate 32,105,035 of CM072823.1, forward strand.
GACCGAAGGACCGCAGCCCCTGCTGGTTTACCGACGACGGGGACGGGCTTAGGTCCACTGTTCGTGGGCTGGGCCTATTTATTATTCTTTATTATGTTTTATTTATGTTCTGCTAAGCCCACGAACTCGTGGGCTGGGCTTTTGCTTAGTTATATTTTCAGTAGGGTTAAGGTTAGGATTTAAGGAGTGATTATGTTTTGAGAGGATTCATTAACGTTAATATTGAATAAAGGAGCCTGGTGGCTGGCAAGCGGGGGATTTTCCGTTTGATTATTTTCGTTCTTATCACACCCCTAGCCAGCATCTCCCTTGTCGACTTGGCTTCAGTCGTTTGATAGGCTACGTTCCTGGACAGCGATAAACGTATCATCTTTCTGTCCAATAGCCCCCACTCCTCCGGATCCATCTTTTCGGGTTTTTCCTTCAAGGGCAGATACAAATCTTTATCATAGATGTAATCCTCAATCTGCATCTTCCAGAATCCGAAATCTAATCCATCAAATTTCTCGATGAAATCTTCTCATCTATCGTTTGTGATTGTTCCCTCCGAACCTGAAAGCTCTGATACTAATTGTTGCAAAAAAGACACACCACAATCACGACAGAAAATAAAGAACACAAAAAATGTTTACCCAGTTCGTCTTGGGACTACGTCTGGGGGTGATGTCAAGCCATGAATTTCACTATATTTTTCGGATACAGATTACAGGGAGAAACGACTATTATATAGACAATAATCAAATCCTAACCCTAAGCTCATTAGGATTCCGTCTGGGCCCCAAAACTTAAGTGTACAGTCCATTCATGCTCCATACTCCAACACGGGCAACTAGTCTTACTTGCTTTAGAGCTCACCTCTCATTATTGAAGATCCTGTGGTGTTTTTCCCTATAGGTTATGTACCAGCACTCTATTTAATGCTATTGAAGTGTTTTATAATGCTTAAGATACATTTATGTGTCATCATGTTTCAACAACAACAACACTAATAATAATTCTATTGTGAATGGAATCATTGAAATCTTACTTTTAAGTTAGCATTAACAGCAATTCTCGTCATCTTATTTTGATTCCATGCTGTCTGAACTATTCCAAAATATTAATCTGAAGCACTATTCTGTAAGCATCTAATACGGTTCATATCCTTGCTCATGGTTGTCTACCTCAACCAAAATTATAGGTAAACAACACTGATGCTGAAGGGAGACTTACACTTGCTGATGCCTTGATATATGCCTGTAATCAAGGTGCAGAGAAGGTATACTAAGGTGGTTTTGTTTATCCATGCTTTCAGTGACATCTTCTCACAGATACATGCAACCTAAGACATGATTATCCAATAGTCATTGGCTTATGTTCAGATCTATCAAAAAAAATTCCCGGTATCAAACATTAGGGTAGTTCTGGAATAAATGCTTATAGATGTTTCCATGTTCTTTTGTTTGGAATTACATACACAGAGGATCTGCATATGCTTTTACTAGTTGTATTATGTAGTTGAGTAGCAAGCATTTTAATGTGCAGATATTGGATGTGGCTACACTGACGGGGCTTGTATAGTGGCTCTTGGACCCTCAATTGCAGGTAGGTTCTATAAGTCCACATTTGGTACACATTTTATTTCTTGCTTGTGTGTAATGGATGCACATCAAAGCATGCAGTTGGAGCAGATACATACAGTCAATTATTTCCATTTCAGTAATATACATAAACTAGTTTGAGATGCTACAACTTTTGAAATAAATTTGGTGTAGCCTGTGCATAAATAACAATATGCCAATACAAAAAAAAAAAAAAAGAACAGGTGTTTTCACGTCGAGTGATGACCTAGCAGAAGAGGTGTTCAAAGCCTCAGAGAATAGTGGGGAAAAACTTTGGAGGCTGCCATTGGAGGAAACTTACTGGGAGTCCATGAAGTCAGGTGTTGCTGATATGGTGAACACCGGTGGTCGTCAAGGCGGCGCCATCACTGCAGCTCTTTTCTTGAAACAGGTAATGTTTTCACTATCAGCTCCATTTCTTGCAAAATGAACCATCAATAATATGAACGCCAAACTTGCTAAGACTGTTGTTTCGAGATGGACCGTGTTTATACAGTCCACGAACATGATGTTGAAATCTGACGAGTAGTTGTTTTCTGGGATAGTTTGTTGATGAGAAGGTGCAATGGATGCACATCGACATGGCTGGCCCTGTTTGGAATGACAAGAAGAAGAGCGCAACTGGATTTGGGGTTTCAACACTTGTTGAATGGGTGCTAAAGAACTCTTCCTAATTTGCATATTGATTACGTTGGAACCATAAGAAGTAGATTCCTTTTATATTTTTTATTTTTTATTTTTTTTGTATCTATTTTTTGGTTGAGCTATAATCCCAGTTTGTAGCCTGTTTGTAGGATTGAACTTGTAGCAGCTATATTCGTTATGGTTTATTTCATTATAAGCACAGTGTTTTGAATTTCCAACAATTTTTCGGCTAACATACTTGTCTTATAGTATTTCTTTTTTCTTTCTATATTTTTGTTTTGTGTTAATATACATATATAGGCAACTAAGGCAAGCCCGAGGAGTGGCTTGGATTTTGAATTATGAGTCATGAGATTGACACCCCCCATCTATTTCAAGAAGAGTCTTGTGTGAGTATTGAGACGGTAGTCATAAACTATATGATGGGTCCAGATTCGACTCAAATACAATTATATATATATATATATATATATATGTAAGATGGATCGGTAGGAAATGAGAATGAATCTGGCGCTGATTCACTTGGATCAATGGTTGAGATTTAATTTCGGTTGTCTTCAGCTTTGTGTTTTGTGTGTTACGCGGATTCTTTATGCGTGACTAGAACTTTTCTTGTCTTCTGTTGAATGAAAGATGTGCTAAACTAATATATTTAGATATGTGTTACGAAGAGATAAAATATGTACTAAACTAACGTATGCAAACATAGTAATTCGATTGTCTTATACAAATATGAAAAATATTCTAGACTTACATATCTATTCTTATTTCCTACACTTATTTTCATTCTATAGAAACCATCACATATATATATATATATCAATTTGGAACAAGAACTTTACAAAATGTTCAAATCTCGCTACGCAGATTCGGAGCAATTACAAAGGTTACATAAAGACAACAGGTTATCCTTGATAATCTATGGCATATTCAAACATTGCCAAAATTGGATACCAAATGCCCAATATGAAGGAGAATCTCGAATAATTGGAAAAGGAAAAAGAGCTCAATAGGAAAATTATATGGTGGAGATATGTTATATATAGAAGAACAAAGCCCGCAATTATGGGAGATGAAGTTTTAGTTTGGGAACAAACGGTAGTAAGAATATATATATATATATATATATATATATATATATATATATATATAAGATTTGGATCATATAGGATTGTAAATATAAGTGAGAAATATGAATAAATGTAAGTCATTGATCATGCTAGATTTATGGTTCAGATTAAATATTGACGTATTGTGTGTGATCAGTAACTAAATGTGCTAAGCTTTACTATTGCAGGCGAACTTATTAAGGTTTCTTTTAGTAATTTTAAGTATATGGATCTTTTAATTCCTTTTTATATGGGATTTGATATTCTTTTAACATGGAACAGTTTTACACTTGATTTTCTAGCATTATCGTATTTTATTCATCATTTTCATCATATTTTTGTCTCAATTCTTATTTTTCATATTTCTTTATGAAAAAACATATTTCTTTAGTAATTAACCTTATGTTTCGTAAAGAAATTAATCGAAAACCGATATAACAGAAATTAACCGATATAACAGAAATATTACAGAAGTTATCAAAAATCGATACCCGTTTAAGCACCCCTATGAAATATGTTTTGGTTAATTTCTGTAATATTTGAAATAATCTCGGTTATTTTCGGTTAATTTTTGTATTTTGTATATTTTTTATTTAAAAAAAAATTAATTTCGATTAACCGTTAACCGAACCGACTAACCGATTGGTATCGGTTTCGGTTAGCTATTTTGGTTGATTTCGGTTTCGGTTAACCAAAATCGAACCGAATCTCACCTCTAGATGGAGGAGTCATGCAAAATTTTATATGTTTGTTCATCGTTTGCTCCAGAATTTTGCTTATGTATGTTGCATCGTTTTGTTATTTCATTGCTTATTCATTGTTGTTTATAGCACACTCAGGCTTTATGCTATCTGCATATATTCATTTAGTTTCATAGAACTATCAGGGCCGCCCCTGAGGGTAGGCCACCCTTGGGCGATCGCTCAGGGCCCACCATCTCAGGGGGCCCAAATTATTTCAAAAAATTAATTTTAATTATAGATATATAGATTTATTTGGATTCAAAATATTATACCATGTAAATATTTTATTTATTTTAAAGTCCAAAGTATTATATTTTACTTATAGATATATATTTTCATTTTGTCTTAAAATATATTAGAAAATATTGATGTTGATGTGATCATTAATGGTTTTGCATCTGTAAATACTCGAATAAATTATTTTTTATGATATCTTATCTACAGTTGAGATATAGAAATATAAGGATGGTAAGTAAGTTGTATATGTTTTTAATAATTTTTTATTATCTATTTCTATTTGTATCTCATTTGAATTTTATGTAAATTTACAAATTTAATTTATTTTATAAGTATAATATAAGGGACCCCTTTGGACGGTCTAATAGTTAAGTGAGTTCATGTGGCCAAAGATCACGAGTTCAAACATCACTATCGCCTCTATAGGTTCAAGCCAGTCACATCCGATTTTCAAGTGTAGTTTATTCGTCATGTGTCGTTTACAAGTTATTGTAAAGAAACATAAGTTTTAACTAGTACGCATATAAGATAATGACTAAGGGTTTTATGTGAATTTTTTAAAAATTGGGCCTATATTCTTTATTTTGTCTAGGGCCTATAAAATATCAAGAACGGGGCTGAGAACTATCTCTGTTAAATTGTGCAGAGTATTTATTAATTATGCGTAACATATGTAACAATAAATTATGTAGAGTATATATTACATATGTGCTACAAAATGTCTATTTTGTGCAACAAATTAAAATATGCAATCCAGTACAAAAATGAAATGCTAAACTTGTTTCAAAGTCTGGCTCGAGTGCGACAAAAGGCTGGTTGAAGTGCGACAAAACTGGAACAGAAGATTCCAAAGCATAACGCGAGAAACCCCTAGTTTTTCATATTGGAATAATGAACTTGGAATGAGTTGTGCAGAAAAATCGAAATGAGAAAGGCAAATATTGTTTGGCTGTTAGGTTTACATAATTTTGGAAGATTTGGAATCACCCAAATCTCATAAACAAAAAATCGTAAATGGGGAAAAGAGGGGGGATTTTACTTTTCTACCCATTTGGTGTAAAGGTTTGGTAACTCAGGTGCTAACGTCAGCTATCCGAGTACAACACATGAAACAAATTTGCACCATTCATTAAAAAGCAGATATACGACTAATATATATTTCTATTTCTTATATATATATATATATAGGGATGGTTCCCATGAGAATGGAAATAAGTGTAGGAAATAGGAATAGATATGTAAGTCTAAGATATCTTTCATATTTGTGTAGCACAATCGAATTACTATGTTGCACATATTAGTTTAGCACATATTTCATCTTTTCAGTAGACATATGCTAAATATATTAGTTTAGCACATTTTTCATCGCAACGTAGCACAAGAAGGGTTTTAGTGTTGCACAATAATTCGTAGCACACACAACACAAAATTGCAAAGACAATTAAAATTAAATCTCAACCATTGATCCAGCGAATCAAAGGCTCAGATTCATTCTTATTTCCTACCAAATTATCCATTCCTACCTGATCCATCTCCTATATATATATATATATATATTCATGAATCGCCATAACCAATCTCTCTGTATATATATAGTATGTCTTCAATATATGTCTGGATATGAATATTGACATGTCTAGTGGATTTTGACTTATAAGATGATTTCATACAATTTCCTCTATTGTTTTAATTTACATGAGGTGTGTAATGTCCCTACTATACAGCGTCTCTTGTTTATATGAGAGAAGGGATCTAACTTTTAAGAGTTGTTCTAATATTTCAGGGGGGAAAGGACAATTTATATGCAAATGCAATATACGTTAAACTAGTGTATAACCCGTCGAATTTCGACGAGAATCACTTTACATTGTAATTTTTAAATTAAAAATAAAAATTAGTCTATAATTAATTTCAAAGTCATAATACTTTGACAATTCATTGAAAGAAGTATTAAAAGATAAATAATTATAATAAAAAAATAGGTCAATGATGGAATTTTTTCAATTTTCTTTCCGTTTTCTTTAGCTAAAATAAACTAACAGGAATTAAATTACAAATATATTTAAAAAGATAATATTGACAGATTCCTATAAATGTAAATGAAGACAAATTTAAATTTAAAAAATTTCCAAATATAATTTAAAATTATACAATGTATGAAATTCGTTTAGAACACACACACACACACATATATATATATATATATATGTGTGTGTGTGTGTGTGTGTGTTCCTAGTTCGATTAAAAAGTAATCTTACTACTCGTTTGCGTATCAGTTGCATATAGTGAGACCCACTAATTATCCGAATTAAGGAGGTCATATATTTAAATTTAGAAATATTTTCAACCAGCTAAACAGTTTAGAATATATATATACATATATATATATACATGTATTTTGGATCCAATTAAAAAGTGACTATAAGAAATATTAGAAATTAAACTCAAATCTTAAATTTTAAAATATACGATCAATGAAATCAGTTTAGTATGTATGTATGTATGTATGTATGTATGTATGTATGATTTATATATCTTAAATATGATTAAAAGGTAATTTTGCAACTCATTCTCATAGTAGTCTCATATAATAATATATGTTAATTATACGAATTAAATAGGTAATATATTTAGATATAAAAAAATTCAATCATTCTCGTTCCTAGTGTATAACCCGTTGAATTTTGATGGGAACCATTTCACGTTGTAATGCCTAATTAAAATTTGAAAAAGAAAATGTTATTTTATTTTAAAGTATTGGTAATTGAAGGAACTGTTATTTGACAGATAATATTATAATAAAAAAATAAGTGAATGAAGGTGTTTCTTTTATTTTTTTCGCCTTCTTCATTTTGAAGTAATAAATAAAATTAAACTAAATATATATATGAAGTAATTGAAGGAATTGTTATTTGACATATACATATTGAAGTAATTAAAATTCAAACATTACAAAGTAAACATTAATAGATTTTAAAATAAATAACAAAAGACTCAAAATGAAAAAAATTCCACAAAGGTTGTCGACTAATGTTTGTAACCCTTTTGGAGTTTATATACTTACCTATCTAAAATCGTATTAAAAAGTGATTTTATTAATCACACTTGAAACAAAATAATAATATATGGTATACATTTTTTATTTAAAGTAAGTTTCTGAATGAGACAACAATTAGTATGTAACCTATCGAGTTTTGTAGTAGAGCAAGACGATGGTTCGAAAATATGACGCTATAGTTTAGTCAAGTGTACCCGTCTAGAATGTATATACTCGTCTTTTACTACATGTTCTCATCTCAAACTCGCATGATGATATTCGTAACTACCCAAAATCATAAATTTATAAATATAACTTGTTACAAGAATTGGTTATCCATTTCAATAAAAACCTCCATATGATAAATTAAAATCAATAATAAATAGTAGAAACAACAAAATATTAAGAAAATGAATAATAAATAGTAGAAATAAAAAAAAAGATCTAAAAGTGAGAAAAATTCACATAGACACGTTGATAAATGATTGGACCCGTTTAGAATTGTTATACTTCTAAACACATTTTAATTTATAAAATATCTAATAATCAAATATAAGTTGTTATAATAATTGGTTGGTTGAGGCTATCGTTCAGACACTCGGAGTCGTTCGGTAGTATTGATGCAAGACGATAGACCGGAATGATGAGGCTAAGATTTAGCCATATGGACCCGTCTGAAATTTATACATGTTCATGTTCCAAACACATTTAGTAATACCCGTTAATCACCTAAACATGTTTAACTTTGTAAATATAAGTTATTACAATAATTGGTTAATTGTCTCAATAAAGACTCGAACGTTGTAGAATAAATATTAGTAATAAATACCAAAATATTTAGAAAATAGAGAAAATAGTTACACATAATTTATCTAAATAATTAAACATAAGTTATTACAATAATTGATTATTTGTAGGAATAAAACTTGAATAATATTACAAGTTTAACATTACTAATAAATACTATATAACAATAATTTTGTTTGTCCTATGTTCGAGCTAGTGATACTTCTGAATTTAATAAATAAGTGTCCGTATCATTTTACATAATATAATATGAACAAATACAATTGTTTAGGTCAACATATTAAATATATTTTTATGATGCATGTATGTATACTTAATATAAACACATATATTTTCATAAATATTGATAAACTAATAAAATCTATGGTGTAAACTCAGACAATATACATTTATGAAATATAATAAGAATATTGAGAAGTATCAATGTATTAATATATCAGAAAATATATGCATCCGGAAAAATATCTAATATATATAACTGCAACTAACAAATTTATAATTATACAAATCAATTAATAATTAGTAAATATTTAAGAAGAACAAATTTTATACATTCACCATATTTTATGGAGTACATAAAAATACAAGAATTCATGTAATATTTAATAATTTTCAGACTTTCTCATAATAATTGAGATAAAAATGAATTATTTGGTGACAAATATAAAAAGAATCATAGCGAAACAAATATGGTCATATTCATATTACTGTTTCTATATATGTACAAGATATATGTATACTAATATAATATTCAAAAACTATTGTATTGTAGATATTAAGTTAATTAGGCCAACTTAATTTGAATAATTCTTTTTGGCATTTGTAATGTATTAAATGCAATATTAGTTAATCCAATATTTCTTTAATCACAATTTTACTTATTGCATGGAATGTAAATTATGAGCAACTAATAGTCATTAATTGTAAGATTACATACCTTATTTAAACATTGAGAAAGTACATATTGGAGGATTTTGATAAATAAGAATAAAATTTTGTGGAGATGCCACATAGGATTGAGGATTAATGTGGTGTCTCCAATGTGTAATGGATAATGTGGTGTCTCCAATATGTAATGGATTATATAATTAATAGATTTTAGCAAAAACTTAAGTGCCTTAATATTTTCTGAGTTTCGGTCGGTTATATAATAATGTGGGTCTTAAATGTCATAATATATGTATTTTGTTGTATTTCATGTTTGTATTATAAACAAAAACTAAACCGCAAAGTAAACAGAATATCCAAACTCATGGAACACAGTGTTATGTATATACAGTACTATCTGCCAGTAATATTGTTCTTCATCTACTATATGATGAAATTAAGTATTGAGATCGTGGACACTTTATTTTTGTTTGGGTTATTTTACGTACTTATAAGTTTTAGTAATTTTACGATGATTTATATTTCTTTTTCGAATTTAAACAAACGTGGCAAGCCGAAATATTGATATGGACAAATTGGACGTTAAAAAATAATATCGTATCTATCGTCTTAAAACATCATCGTTTTATTCATATTGTATACAATTAAAATTCAAAAATCTTGAAACAATTGAGAAAAAGTTAATCGTGACACACTGTATTTGAATATTTTATGCTAGTTTCGAATTCAGTGTGTCATAATTAACCATTTCTCAACCTTTTTAAGATGTAAGATGACATAAAAAGACGATATTTAATTAAGATTATATGTAGGATATTATTATTTTAAACGTCCAATTTGTCCACATGATATCAGCATTCCGGCTTGCAGTGTCTGTTCAATTTGAGAAAAATAAAACCGTGGTAAAATTACTACAATACATAAATTTGTGTATCTATGTACTCATTTTAAAGTTCGAGTACAAAACCAAATATATCCAAAATCTGTATATTTATATACTAATAACTTGTGTTTTTTAAGGGAGTGTTGTCAACATCTCATATATTAATCAAAATAGCAATCATTTTTTTTAATAAAAAGTAGGGACAATAATGTAGATTGTTTTTTTTTCATTTTTCTTAAATTTGCTAAATTGGGAATCGTCCAATTCAAAGATGCCTTATTTTTTTGACACAATTATTTAGGAGAAAAATAGAATGTGGTTAAAGTAATAAAAAATGGGTGGTCTCCTGTGCATGCCGCGCACTGGGGCTGACAATTTTCGACACGACACGAGAACACGACACGAACACGTACGAAATTAACTGGTTAGTGTTCAGCCTTATCGTGTCCGTGTCCTTATCGTGTCGACACGATAATTTCGTGTCGTGTTCGTGTCGGATCCGTATCGTGTTAGTGTAGCCCGATAATTTTCGTGGTGTATTCGTGTTCGTGTGGATCGTGTCGTTTTCGTATAATTCGATAATATTTATATATATTTAATATTAATTTAATTATATTTTATATATATATATATATATATAATTTTGATTTAAATTTATTATTTCGTGTCGTATCGTTATCGTATCGTGTCAACACGAAAAAAATCATGTCATATTCGTGTTCGTGTCGTGTCCGTGTCAGTACATTTCATGTCGTTTTCTTTTTCGTGTCGGACAGATCCTTAACGGTTCGTTTTTGGCCTTATCAGGTCGTGTCATTATCATGTCGACACGATAATGACCCGACACGCACGAATTGTCAGCCCTACGTGCACACAGTGAGACCCCTTAATTAATTTTTTAATTAAAAATAATTAATTTAATAAGCCTATTGTAAATTAATAAATCATAATTATGAAGTATTAAATCCTAATCATGAATTAATAAATCTTAATTTTCAATTAATAAAGCCTAATTGGAATTAATAAATCATAATTGTGAATTAATAAATTAATAAACCCTAATTGTGAATTAATAAACCCTAATTTTTAATTAATAAACCCTAATTGTGAATCAATAAACCAGAATTTGAATAATAAATCCTAATTTTCAATTAATAAGCCCTAATTTTGAATTAATAAACCCTAATTTTGAATAATAAACCCTAATTATGATAATAAACACTAATTATAAATAATCCAGAATTTTGAATAATAAACCCTAATTATGAATTAATAAACCATAATTTTGAATAATAAACCCTAATTTTGGATTAATAAACCTTATGAATTAATAAATTCTAATTTTGAATTACTAAATTTAATTATAAATTAATAAAATCTAATTATTCTTACTCACCATAATTAATATATAATTATTTTAACAAAAAACAAGGGTGAGCTCATGGCGAGGCAGAGCTCACCCAAGTTTTTGTCAAAAAGAATACACACATTTTAAAGATATAATTATTATTTTTTAAATGAAACAAACCAACTTGAATAGGATAGTGAGAAAAAAGAAATACAAATTATTTTAGATGAGATATCCTACTGTGACAATATCAGCACATATGTATATTTAGATACCCAACAAATTAACACACAACATGAAAAAATACTATTTCGAGCATCTATTATGACGGCAAATGCGGAATAGTGGTGTTCACGGGCCGAGCCGGTTCTAGTTCCTGTTCGGAACCGTCGGTTCGGCGGTTCGGAAATCCGGAATCGGCCCGTGAAAGGGGTTTAAGCGGTTACGGTTCGGAACCGTGAACCGCCTTTTTTTTTATTCTTCGATTTTTTGTATTCTTTAATTATATTTGTATATATATACATAGAGATGACGGAAAAAACAATTTTGAGACACAATAATTAGTAAATAAAATAAGAAAAACATTTATTACACTTTCTTTTGTCACATTACAATTTACAACTTGTAGCAAAAATTACAACTTATAATAAACTAAAACTTATAAAAAAATTACGTCTCGACCTCGTGTAATCATAGGGTTACGAGAACCGGATCGAGAGGCATAGGCCATTTTGGAATATTGAGAGTAAGGAGAGTAAAAATATTGGGAGAGTAAGTAAGGAGAGTAAGAATATTGAGATAGCAAGAGAGTAATAATAATTCGCAAATATGGGAGCAAGAATTGAGAGTAAGAGAATAGAAATTGGTGTGTTGAAATGGTAGGATTTTGGGGGCCGAAAACCCATGGTTCACACGGTTCGAACTCCGAACCGCGGCTCGCCCGAACTGTGAACCACGGCTTCCAATTTTTGTTTTTTTGTTTTGTTTTTTTGTGTTTTAGATGTTATTTCATGTGTTTTATGTAATAATAATTGTATTTTGATGATATTAAACATATTACATTACAAAAAATCAAAAAATAAAATAAAAATTTACATGAACCATGTTCGGAACAAATGGTTCAACGGTTCACGATTTACGGACCCTAATCGTGCAGGTGTAGGGGCGGGTTACGGGTCCGTAACTGCTGACCACTTGCTTACGGGTCCGGAACCGTTGACCCGATTCCGGTTCCGACCCGTCGGTTCTGGGTCGGATGAACACCTCTAAATTGCGGAAATGTATAACTAAATGAAAAAGTGAAAGCTTCAAGCGTTCGTTCTGAAAATGAATGCAGACAAAAACCTTCATTTAGTCATTCCCATCACTATCCAACCCCAATTACAAAATCACTAAACCCTACCCTCCATTTTTCTGCAGATTATAAAATTAGGGCACAGGCCTCTCAAATTCCTTACAAACATTATCAGCTGTTAATGAGCCCAAAATCCCTTAAACGGATAACCCCACCTACTGCAGCTGCTGCAACACCTTCATCTGCAATAATGGCGTTGCCATCTCCTATTCTCTCTAAAACTGTCTCCCAATCACTCCGCCGCTGATTATCACTCCGTGGCGGCCGTTGATGCAGCCGAGAACTCTCCCCCTCTGCTGGGCGGCGCCTCTCACTCGAAACCTACACGTCTCCGCTAGATCCATCAGCCGCCGCAGGCTGGCCATGCCGCTGCCGTTGGTTATCTGCGCCGCCGAGGTGTTGGCGTCGAAACACCCCACTATTATGCCCCTTGTCAGCTTTTCTTCATGCACGACTACGCCTTGGTTTTGTAGGTAGAATAGGATCACTCTCGAGCTTGTGCACGCCACCGCGTTTTCTTCGTTGATCGTCGTGGTGTGGATGTCGCCGTCCACGCTGGCGAAGATGGGCGTCAGAGAGGATGATCCTGAGATGGAGCCCGAGAAGCGGCCGAGGCGGTCCTGGTGGTGCGGGTAGAAAGTGGTGAGGTGGAGCCTGCTAGGTAGGTGGAAGAGGTGGACGGCGCCGTCGGCGAGTTGGTCGTCGGAGAGCGCCAGCCACCGGGAGGATAGGCCGTTGTTGATGTTGTCCGTGGGGACATAGGGGAGGGTGGTGTGCGTGTATCTCTGCTGCCGGAAATTGGCGGCAGTCCGTTGGCGGTAGATGTACTCTTCCCGCCACGTGTTACAGCGGAGATGCTCGACGTTCCAGATCCGCCGCGTGAGGTTCTGCCATAGAAGCTCGGAGCGAGAAATGGCTCTCCATGTTGAACAATTAAACCTGCGTTTAGATATAGATCATTATCGCTAATTAGAGCATTTTAGTAATTAATTACCATTATTAAACAGTAACAATATATAATTATTGTGTGTGTATGTGTTGGCCTAGTGGTAGAGTGGTTAATGCCTGAGGCCATAGGTCCCGGGTTCGAGTCCACCGTGACGCAGCCTTTAAAAATTTCTGTATTAAGTGACCAAAAAAAACAATATATAATTATATTTAATTTGTGTGTGTGTGTTGGCCTAGTGGTAGAGTGGTTAATGCCCGAGACCAAAGGTCTCGGGTTCGAGTCCACCGTGACGCAGCCTTTAAAATTTATGTATTAAATTACCAAAAAAAAAAACAATATATAATTATACGTGCACGTGTATAATTATAAAATACACTATAGAGTGATTAATGTGTGAGGCTAAAGGTCTTAAGTTTGTGTATTGGCCTATAGAGTGATTAATATCTGAGACTAAAGGTCTTAAGTTTGAGTCCATCGTATCACATCTTTTAAAAATTTATATTAATTAACAAAAAAAACATAATTATACGATGATTACTTCACATTTCTAGAAAATATTTATGGCACATTAACAAAATAAAGATTACAACAACCTCTTCTAGTGTATTTTATATAGAGTGATGTTATTCGGCCATAATGTGGTCACTCATAATCAGCTTTATTGAATGAAAAAACTATTTATTTAATATTTGATCTATTAAAAAATTGATTTAACATTAAAATCATTTTATGGAATTATATTTTTATCCATGTCAAATAAAAAATTTAAATTTAAATATAAAATTAATAAATATAATACATTTCAGAATAGGTGGAAAATGATATTTATGTAAAAATGATTAATACATTAATTAAATATTATTATTCTATTAATTAATTATATTGGTAATTACTAAATTATCATGTGTGGTCAGCCATAATGTGGTCGTATAAATTTTATTGTTTTATATATAATTTACATGGTATATAAATATGGGAAAGAGATGAGATTTAATGTCTCATAATTTTGTGTGTATCACCGTGTCTCACTATTATATATATTGTTTTACTAATACTTAAAAAAAATAGAATATTATGAATCATATATCACTTTTATTTCAAAAAATTGAAATCTTTAAAAATCATATACCCAGACTTTAGATTTATTAACCATAACAATGAATTATTAACTAATAAAAGTGAGATTAGATGATAAAAAAATAATTATATATCCTAATTAGGTAGAATAACCCTAGGTAATAATTACAAAATTAAACTAAAGCATACAAAATATGCCATGAAAATTAAAAGTCATCGAAAAACGCGGCAGCATAGGAACCACGTGAACCCCTTGACTAGTAAAGGGAAACGTAAGTGCATGGAACATTAAATCTCAACACATATAAATACATATCGTGTTACATGTACACATGATATATATTGAGAAATGAAAAGAAGGTTTGAATCATACTAACGCTTTTATATATCTAAACATGTTACATAGTCTTTCAAGTATGATTTACCCGTCATATGTGGTTTGCAGACTTATTACACAGAAACATGAATTTTATCCGATGGACACGATATTAGCAGTTGCGGATTTCTCATGAATTTTAAAAAACACATTGTGATGTAGGCACCATGCAATTATTTATTTTCTACATAATTACATATGAAATAATATATGTACATCAATAATACATGTCAATGCCCAACTACTGTGGATCTAAATTAATGAGAGTTTCAACATTTTAAGTATAATTCTAGGGAAAGAAGCCCTCATCCAAACTCATGCTTTTAAATTATAAAATTAAATTTGAAAAATTCATGTACATCCGTCTGACACAATGCAGAGACCCTCATATATATCATGTATATCTTACATATGGGGTGTTAGAAACTTATGTACATGCTTTTGTATCCCATCCCATCCTCCCCAATGGGTGATATGGAGGCACATATGAGTGCATCCCGTAAGTAAAATCGATTTAGTCAGAGTGTGTCCCTAAAAATGATTTCAACAAATCCAAGAATGTATGATCGAAGTAGGCATGCAAAGTCTAACTTTATCGAAAACCCATTGTCGCCCTATATTAATGTATTTTTTTTATCTATTAATCCTTAATCAACTGAATTAAGTCCATCTTTTTATCTATATAGAGAAGATCTAGTCAATGCTCCTAAAGAGACATATACATACAAGTCCTTGTATGTAAATATAAAGAGAGCCTTAAAATCTTTTTCTTGTTCTTTTGAGGTGATGGCCTGATCAACCCATATTGTGATGTATGATCATATAGATGATCCTAATTATGGTTGTAAACAAACCAAACCACTCGTAAGCTACTAAGAGCTCGGCTCGAAAAAAGCTCTTTTGAAATTCGATGGTTTTGTAAACGAGCCGAACTCGAGCATCGAATCGAGCTCAATAAGTTTATCGAGTCGAACTCGAGCTTAGAGATGTTCGGCTCGTAGACTCGCGAACATGTTTACCTCGAACTAAAACGAGCCAGTTCGCGAACAAACCTTAATATATATTTTCTCATGTGTATTATAAAGTAAAATCATTAAATGAATAATTAATTAATATAATGAGATATTGATTTGAAAACTTAAAAAATAACATGATCTATGAACAAAATATCAATTTAGATAATTATAATGTATAAGTATACAAGTATATATGAGTTACATATTTATATTTATATCTCTATAATTATAATTTTAAAATAAATTACAAATGACTTACATAACTAATTGACTATGAGATAATAATAATAATAATAATAATAATAATAATAATAATAATAATAATAATAATAATAATAATAATAATAATAATAATATAAAGTTAATCTAACTTATATAACTAATTAACTATGAGATAAAACAATTATAATTTATAACTCATAAGTAGATTTTGAAAATAAATATAATCGAATGACATTGAATAGTATATTCAATTTATGTAACTCATACTTGTATAATACAAGTATGAGTTATATAGTTATATTTATATGTCTATAATTATGATTTACACATATATTACATACTAATTAATTATGAGATAACGATAATTATTATTCTTAAATAGATTTTAAAAATTAATCAATGAGGCAAATATAATCGAATGATATTAATATAATATTCAACATAGTAAATAAGATTTTTATATTTAACTAAAATATATTACATATATAGAGAGAGAACACTAAACTAACCTTATATGTAATATACTATAAACATTATAAACATAATAAATATAATATACAATTACTTATATAACTCTTCTTAACCACTTGAACTATACGATTCTTAATAATTTTAACATTAGTATCAAGTATATTAAATCACATCCACAAATATTTTATGATGAATTAACTTTCAAGTTATATATATGAATCACAACATCATATAATAGTTGATGATATTAACAACGAACAATATAAAGACATTAAGCAAGTTTATTATGAGTCTATGAATGAGTTGAATCTAAGAATTACAATTATTTGAAAATTCAAATATCTATTATGAATTACTTGTATAGAATATAAATATATCAAATAATATCCACACATATTATTTATAATTATAATACATATTATAAGGTATTATACATATAACCATATCATGTCATTAGTTAGTCATATCATATGTATGTTTAGAATAAACATGAATGTGAATATAAATTTTATAATAAAAATTTTGCTATACAAAATTTATTAATTATAGCAGTCTATTAGATATCTTCACTTTCTTGTTAACTTGTTAGTAGTCTAATTAAGTTATTAAACATATATCCACCAACTTTTTATTTATACAAATTTTGTATTTTATCCCATTGCAAATAACATTAATATATATCTTTGTGCATATTACAACATAAAACATAAATGAAAAATTTATGCAATTTATTAAGTCGGTTGGATATAAAACAAAAACAAAATAAATATACCATATATTATAAATATAATATTTTATATCGACTAAAATCTAATGTAATTTTGTAAAATAATCACCAATTCAATATTATTAAGCCCATAAAATTGACTATACTAAAAATAATAAATACACTTTCTTAAGATATCGAATTAAAAAAGAGGAGAAAATGAAAATTAAATATAATTGCAACTATATTCCATAAAACATAGTGATTTGTCCATCAATAGTAATGAGATGTCGAGTTAGAAAACTCAATATAAATATATATATATATATATATATATATATATATATAATACGAATTTTATGTACTTAGTATAATAATATATAATTAACTAAAGAGTTCATAAAAAATATAACTAAGTTATTTTGTAATATACATAAAATGAATCAAATAGTTATCTATTAGTTCAATTAATATCCTTAATCATTTTCAATTATAGCACTTCATCCATTCAACAAAAATGAGAAAATGAATACAATTTAAGAATATAAGAACTGTGTTATTTTATACATTCAATTTAATATGCACTCTAAACTTTTCGATAAGTATTTATGTGATCTATAATACATAATAGTAAATAGTAAATTGATGATAAAGAAAAAAAACTGTTATACTAACCTTATATCTAACATACTATAAATATTCTAAACATTAATATACAATTATACCACATTAGTTGTTATAAATCTCACCAAATACTAAAAGTATAAATTCCAAATCTCATACTTATTTATTGGTAGATGTTCATTTTAATATATATATACTATAATTATTTTAATTATAAAATAAGTTACATCTAACATATATAACTAATTAACTATGAGATAAAGATAATTATATTGGTGGTATATGGTAAATGGTATGTTTTTAATTAATTTTGAACATGTGAAATAATAATTAGATAAATCCAAATTGATAAATTTCATATATTTTTAATTAATTATGAGATAAAATAATTAGATAAATCCAAATTAATAAATTTCAAATGTTTTTAATTAGATCAATCCTAATTAATTTGTGATTTGTGAACATGTGAAATAACAAATTGTTTATATATATTTAAATAAGTAAAATAAATAATAATTAAATTGGCCCAAACTTAAAACTAAACTTCAGCCCAAATTCTATGTTTAATCTATGCAGCCCAGCCTAACCCAAATAAAATAAAAGCAAAACCTAGCCCAACCCTCCCCGGTATTCTACTCTTTAGCCTCACATTTCTCTAATTATCTCTGCTCCCTCAAAAATCACAATGCCGCGCACACACAAATGACAGAACATATAGTTTCTATGATTTCCGACGAGCCATCGCCGCTTCATCGATGATGATAGGATATGGCCCAACCTCTCAGGCCCAACAGCAGGGAAGGCCCAACAGCAGGGATATGGCCCGATCTTTCAGGCCCCAAACGAGCTCCGCCCAGCCCAATGTTGCTCTACTCGGTTACACCTAAAATGACGATTCCTAAACCCTAATTATGGGTAACGGTAATGAGGTAACGGCAATAATCATGGGTAATAATGGTGGAGATCATGGTCAGTTATGGGAGAGTTATGGTTCGCCAATCAAGGGGTTCGTGGGACACGATTTACGCTTGTGTATAAATAGGAGTTAGATTGAAGGTAAAAGGGTTAGCAAATTCGAATACTAGAATTTTAGAGATACTTGTCAGAATCAAATTATAGTAAACATCTTGAGGATCATCTCCTCCGTGACGTAGATCTTATTCTCGATCGAACCACGTAAAAATCTCTAGTGTTCTTTCTTCGCTTTCATAAATCTCATATACTAGATTTATCATTGGCGCCGTCTGTGGGAAATTTTTGAACAA
Source organism: Salvia rosmarinus (assembly GCA_036937905.1). Taxonomy (NCBI): domain Eukaryota; kingdom Viridiplantae; phylum Streptophyta; class Magnoliopsida; order Lamiales; family Lamiaceae; genus Salvia; species Salvia rosmarinus. Next base: position 32,124,393 of record CM072823.1, read on the forward strand.
AAGTCGGTTTTCTACAATCTAATGGCGAGGACACGTGCAAATGCTAGATCTTGTTGGCGATGTCGGTAATAACCGCAAGGAGGATGATCGGTGGTCACACAACGCCGGGAAAGGGAATTATGGACGCCACCAGCGGTCACACACCGATGGTCACATGGAAAATGTTTCCATACACCCTGGATCGCCACCCCACGAAGAGGAAGACACCGACCTCAAGACGGTGAATGCGAGGTTCACCGCTCCCACGAGGTCCTTGGTCGAGCAAAGGTCCGAATTCCTCAACGTTAACCTCGATCAATTCCGAGTTTCCTCAACCAGAGGACAATGGAGCGGGCCCTCAAGAGTGCCCGGTGGTGGTAACAGCAATCGAGGTCGCTACCTCCGAAACAATCAACGCTCATCACGACATAATGATCGCCTGACATAGGGTTCATTCGCCCTCATACCTCCGCGAGTCGTTCTCCACCTCGACGTGATACCTATGAAGGACGGGAAAGAAGGGAGGAAAGACGAAGTCGAACTCCCTCGAAGAGATGACGACGTCGTTATCGATCTCCCACTCCCTGAGGGATGGTAACGAACTCCCGGATTCGACCGCACGGACGAATTATCTCCTTTTCAAGGGAGATTTTGATACACCCTTGCCACAGCGATACGGGCTCGAATATTGTTGCATACGATGGCCTTGGAGATCCTTCCGATTTCCTATTTGCCATACCACCAATATGGCAAACCAAGGATGGAAGATTTCCATATGTGCAAGGTCTTTCCCGAGGTGCTAGTATCCAACGCCGACGCTGGTTCACCTCACTCGCTGTAACAAGCATCCATTGCTTCAAAGACCTCATGGATCAGTTCAAATGGCGTTTTTACCAGAAGATGCCACCTCAACAACCTTCGTCCGACCTGCTTACAATCCGCCAAGGACGGGACGAAACAATGTCTAATTTCGTCTCCAGATTCATCATGGAATCTCTTAAAATAGATGAGAGTAACGATCTCTACATCATCAACGCATTCAAGAATGGGATCCGACCTGGAGCTCTGAATAAGGAGATCACCCGTGAACAGCCAAAGACAGCTAGTCGTCTTTGGACCCTAGTTGACAACTTTGTCAAAGGAGACGAGTCGGATCGGAAGAAAAGAGAGATCTGGGATGAGCAATGGATCGAGAAGAAAGTTCGGAGGATAGGGGCCGAGGTCTTTGAACGCCAAGTGCGCTCGAAAGAATAAAGAAGGGACCAGTAGAATCAAGGCTGGGACAAAATTTGATCGCTCCTTTTTCACACGCAAAAGGGTGTAAGTATAGGGTAAGCGAAGTATCGTATCCACAGAGATTGTATCACGAAAACATAGAAGCTAGCTCAACGATTATTCATCATTATTCAAGCACAGATAAAGGGTGAGAGGTTTTAGGGCTTCGGAATTTAATCCAAAGCAAAGGTAACCAAACAAGAATATAAATAAAGCGATAAAAACACGAAAGATAACTATGAAGGAAGACTAACCCTAGGGATGCACCAATCCTATCCACAACGATGTTTATCCTGCTTATTACTAACCGTTTTAATCCAGACAAGACGGAAGATCACATATATAACCAACAACTTCAGTTACGACAATTGCGGCAGTTGATTACTAATTCTCCCTATTACAGTTACGTCTCTAGAGGAAAATAAGCAACTCCAAAAGGATCACTAAGAATATGCTTCCTACGAACGTCCTATCTCAGTTACGACTCAAGGCTCATTCGTATCATGCATTCGATAACGATTGACAATTAATACAGTTACGTTATTAATCGACAACTAGATATGCATCAAGATTGATTAGAAATCAACACATATAAATAAGCACAATCGAATCATGAATCAATGCCTGGAAGGTAAATAACGATAGCAGGAATCACAACATATAGGATCGGATCATGCAAACCCTAGGATTAGAATAGAAAACTAGCCAGACATAATAAACGAAACGAAATACGAATTAATCATAAAAACAGAAATTAAATATATAAAACCCGTAGGGAAGCGTCGGATGAACAATGGTTGGTCTTGAATCCAATCCCAAGCTTAACGAACGAAAATAAAGGAAAACGATCGGACAAAACGTTCGATCGATAACGAAACTATAAACTAAACTAGAATAACGTAAAACAATACTAGAATTAAACTAAACGAAGACTAAAGCTAAAGAATTGAAAACCGAGGAAAACCAAGTAAAACTAGGTCCAGGGCGTGATTGGGGCTCCTGGGGCGAGGGTCACCCTATTTATAGAAAAGGGTGAAACCCTAATTTTGCCTCTGTCGCGCCGCGCGACCGGTACTCATGATCGCTAGGCGATCGCTAGGTAATCTCGCTGATTTCGCCGCCTTCTTCTTCGCGGCTCGCTTTGAACTCGCGACCGCTAGCGGTCGCTAGCCATTATGAATCGGTCGCGAGAAATCGCCCGATGAGTTCTCGACGCTAAAGCTTCGCACTGGCACGAGGTTGCGGCGCGCCCTTCGGTGCTCGCTGGCTCGCTTAGCGGCGCGACTAGCGACCGCTAGACTGGTCGCTAGAACTCAAGCGTAATGTTCGCTTTGTTCGTGCTTCGCTCCTTGCTTCGATTTTCAATACATAACCCTACAAAACACCAAAATACACCCAAGAGCAATATCTTCTAGAAATAGATGAAACATTACGAATCGATACATAAACGTACATTAAACGAGCTAAACTCATCTTCAAATATCAACTAAATACGTAAAATGCGCGCTTATCAAACCCCAAACTTAAAGCATTGTTTGTCCTCAAACAAAAATGTAATGTAAAGACAAACGAAAGATCAACGAGCATAGCAAAGAGGATAACCATTCTAGGCCTCCAAACATATCAACGCCAAAAACATTAGTGCACATGACGGCGTTAGTCCACTCAACACAAACAACAATTTACGGCAAAAACTCATTTATTTCAACTCTCACAAAGGCATGTGTGTAAAATATATAAAGGATACACTCAAACTCATAAAGAAATTAAGGACGTGTATACACTCAAAGATCAATGCAATGCAACATCTTACCATAGGCTTGCTGCTTCTCTAACATCTCCACCGCCAAATGTGTTCAAATAAGGATCAAAGAGGTCTTTTCATAGGTTGTAATGTAGGCACATTGGTTAAGGTAGGATAATATATGGCTAAGTGACTCAAGCAAACCCAAGCACCACCATTTAGATATTTCACACATATGAACTTTGTCCATTTTTCTTTCTTTCCCAACGTGCTAAATTGACGCTTTTATCCTCATAAGGTACCTATACTTTGATTAACGACCCTTTATGCTCAACACTCATAGTGAACTTAACATTTTCTTTTTCTTTTCTTTTCTAGAGCTTATAGGGTTTAACTTTCACGAACAAGGTACTATTCTTCACCACGTATGTATTTTTCTAAACGAAACTTTTCTCATCATCACTACATCAAAATTTCACCCCTTTGATTCCCATATCCATCCTCACCTCCTATCATCCGTTAATCGGCGTAAAAGTCTAATAAAGGCTCAAAGAAGGCGACAAATGGTATATATCATCGGGTTAGTGTTTGGGTGAATATGTGGTTAACAAAGATGGCCTTTATCCTTTCCAAATTGAAACACATATCATAGCCTCGACACGTAAACACGGCAAGTTCTAGAAGATAATCACATGCACGATATCACACAATTAAAAGAAACTGTATCAAGATATGTATACAGTGAAGCTCAAGTCTCACGGGTTAAGCAAATGGTGAAAAACAACAAGCCTAAGCCATCTCATGTCATTCATGCGTCATTTTCTAACATATCATGTGCACTATCATTAAATTTCACAAAAATTTTCTATCGTCATTGGCCACATGGATTAACACACTTCACTTAACTCGTTGATCGACAGACACGAAAACGAAAAGAAAACACGACAAAAGCAACACAAACGAAAACAAAAAAAAAAAAAACACAAAACAAAACAAACATCAAGTTACCTCCCAACAAGTGCTTTATTTAACGCCTTTAGCTGACCATCACTAACCTCGCTAATCTGGCGCTTTAGTAGCACTTGACATCTTTCTCGACTTGTGGAACCTTTTAAACTTAGCATTACGGATGACCACCACCGACTATGGAAGTGGCCCCCAAACTTGAATGAAACACTCGGAGTTCCATGCCGAGTCCACTTCTTTCTTCTCACAGCTTCCTCAATAGGTCGAGAACCCTCACACGCAACGGCGCCAAAATTCTACACGGCAAGCCTATGGTAAGTGTGTTAAAAATTTGATCAAATAGGCTTACCCAGGTTACCTCGCCAAGATTAATCACATGCATTTTACACGTATTTAGTTGATATTTGAAGATGAGTTTAGCCAGACAACAATACGTGTAAAAATTTGATCAATGCCTGGAAGGTAAATAACGATAGCAGGAATCACAACATATAGGATCGGATCATGCAAACCCTAGGATTAGAATAGAAAACTAGCCGGATATAATAAACGAAACGAAATACTAATTAATCATAAAAACAAAATTAAATATATAAAACCCGTAGGAAGCGCTTGATGAACAATGGTTGGTCTTCAATCCAATCCCAAGCTTAACGAACGGAAAATAAAGGAAAACGATCGGACAAAACGTTCGATCGATAACTAAACTATAAACTAAACTAGAATAACGTAAAACAATACTAGAATTAAACTAAACGAAGACTAAAGCTAAAGAATTGAAAACCGAGGAAAACCAAGTAAAACTAGGTCCGGGCGTGATTGGGGCTCCTCGCGAGGGGCGAGGCACCTTATTTATAGAAAAGGCGGAAACCCAATTTTGCGCTCGTCGCCCGCCTCGCGACAGTACTCGCGATCGCTAGGGGCGATCGCTAGGTAATCTCGCTACGATTTCTCGCCGCGCGCTTCAAGGCTCGCTTTGAACTCATGACTGCTAGCGGTCGCTAGCCATTATGAACCGGTCGCGAAATCGTCCAGCTGAGTTCTCGACGCCAGCTTCGCCGCGGCACGAGGTTGCGGCCGCGCCCTTCCGGTGCTCATTGGCTTGCTTAGCGGCGACTCAGCGACCGCTAGATCGGTCGCTAGAACTCGGCGTATGTTCGCTTTGTTCGTGCTTCGCTCCTTGCTTCGATTTTCAATACATAACCCTACAAAACACCAAAATACACCCAAGAGCAATATCTTCTAGAAATAGATGAAACATTACGAATCGATACATAAACGTATATTAAACGAGCTAAACTCATCTTCAAATATCAACTAAATACGTGTAAATGCGCGCTTATCAAACCCCAAACTTAAAGCATTGTTTGTCCTCAAACAAAAATGTAATGAAAGACAAACGAAAGATCAACGAGCATAGCAAAGAGGATAACCATTCTAGGCCTCCAAACATATCAACGCCAAAACATTAGTGCACATGACGACGTTAGTCCACTCAACACAAACAACAATTTACGGCAAAACTCATTTATTTCAACTCTCACAAAGGCATGTGTGTAAAATATATAAAGGATACACTCAAACTCATAAAGAAATTAAGGACGGTATACACTCAAAGATCAATGCAATGCAACATCTTACCATAGGCTTGCTGCTTTCTAACATCTCCACCGTCCAAATGTGTTCAAATAAGGATCAAAGAGGTCTTTTCATAGGTTGTAATGTAGGCACATTGGTTAAGGTAGGATAATATATGGCTAAGTGACTCAAGCAAACTCCAAGCACCACCATTTAGATATTTCGACACATATGAACTTTGTCCATTTTTCTCTTTCTTTCCCAACGTGCTAAATTGACGTTTTATCCCTCATAAGGTACCTATACTTTGATTAACGACCCTTTATGCTCAACACTCATAGTGAACTTAACATTTTTCTTTTTCTTTTCTTTTCTAGAGCTTATAGGGTTTAACTTTCACGAACAAGGTACTATTCTTCACCACAGATGTATTTTTCTAAACGAAACTTTTCTCATCATCACTACATCAAAATTTCACCCCTTTTGATTCCCATATCCATCCTCACCTCCTATCATCCGTTAATCGACTGTAAAAGTCTAATAAAGGCTCAAAGAAGGCGACAAATGGTATATATCATCGGGTTAGTGTTTGGGTGAATATGTGGTTAACAAAGACGGCCTTTATCCTTTCCAAATTAAACACATATCAGCCTCGATACGTAAACACGGCAAGTTCTAGAAGATAATCACATGCACGATATCACACAATTAAAAGAAACCGATCAAGATATGTATACAAGGAAGCTCAAGTCTCACGGGTTAAGCAAATGGTGAAAACAATGCTCCTAAGCCATCTCATGTCATTCATGCGCTATTTTCAACATATCATGTGCACTATCATTAAATTTCACAAAAATTTTCTATCGTCATCGCCACATGGATTAACACACTTCACTTAACTCGTTGATCGACGATACCGAAAAACGAAAAGAAAAACACGACAAAAAGCAACACAAACGAAACAAAAAAAAAAACACAAAACAAAACAAACATCGGGTTACCTCCCAACAAGTGCTTTATTTAACGCCTTTAGCTAGACCATCACTAACCTCGTCAATCTGGCGCTTTAGTAGCACTTGACATCTTTCTCGACTTGTGGAACCTTTAAACTTAGTGATTTACTGGATGACCACCACCGACTATGGAAGTGGCCCCCAAACTTGAATGAAACACTCGAGTTCCATGCCGAGTCCACTTTTCTTCTCACTTCCTCAATAGGTCGAGAACCCTCTAAACGCGGGACGTGAGCGCAAGAGCGCTTATGATCGAGCAACAATCTTCCGCTTCCCAACGCCGGGTTGCTTGATGGCGTCAGATATGGAAATTTTGAGCTCCTCATTGTTAACACGAACGTGAGGTTTCCTTCCCGCACATCAATCAACGCACGACCGGTTGCTAGAAAAGGTCTACCAATGATTAGTGGTTGTTGTTCAATTCGGAATATCAAGAATAACAAAGTCGCAGGAAAAATAAAACCCGAATTCTTACCAACACGCTTCGACGATACCTTTCGATATGTGACCGATCGGTCACCCATCATCGCGAGATCTTCGCCGGCTTCATCTTTCCAAGGTGTAGCCGGTTGAAAACGCTCAACGGCATCGATTGATGCTTGCCCCAAGTCGCATAAAACATTTGGGAAAATCTGCCGGCGATCTCGCACTCTAACGTGAAACCGCCGGATCTTTCGCTTCAAAGGAGCTTTTGCAAGACGGCATCAGACTTTGGATAGGGAAATTTTCTCAAATTTCCCAAGTTTCTTCTTCTTGGCAAGCTGCCTTTAAGAACTTCATGTAGCCCGGCATGTTTCAACGCTCAAAGAGAGGCAAATTTATCTCAACTTTCGAAATACCTCTTTGAACGAGCAAATTCCTCGTCATATTTCGACTGACAAGTCGACTCGGAAACGGGCCGAGGAATGTACGCGAGGTTTAGCCTCCGGGTGTGCCTCGCGGTCGACCTCGCGATCACTGGATGGTCGCGAGGAGTATGTCATACCGATCTTCGCTCGCGAAGCTTGCGGTGTGTTTCGCGAGCTGGGTCGCCGCGAATCGCTCCGCTGATTGCGATCGGGTTTGCGAGCGCTGGGACGCTCGCGAACAACTCTGGCGCGCGGATACTTGGGTGGCTCGCGGTCGGATGCGCGGGCGCGCGCTCGGTCGCGGGCGGCGTGTGAGCAAAATTATGATGGCTCGCGATCGGGCTCGCGGTCGCGAGCTCGGTCGCGAAGTTTCGCCGAATGTTTTCTTGCTCTTCTTTCTGGTAGGGCTCGGGTAGGCTCGTCCGCCCTCGCCCGAATGGCGAAGCATCACTCTTCGGGTTCACCTCCGACACTTTGAATTGGCCCGTCTTTTGTAGTGCATTCACTTGTACGGCAATTTGACCGATTTGAGCTTCCAACATCTTTATGTGCTTCCTCATAGTTGTCATAGTCGACCCAAGTGACTTATCTTTGCCGGTGTTGCTTGATGAACGACTCGATTCGTTGCCAATTGTTGGTTGCTTACAACCAACCGCCGATCATATCTTCGAGACTTGGCTTCCCGGCTCTTGAATTGAATTCACTATTGAAGCTGCTCAAGGTTGTTGGAAATTCGAATGACTCCTCCGATTGATGTGGTTGACGCTCGTCTCAATCGACTTTTCAAAAGAGTGAACTTCTTCATGAGGTCGCCATACTTGAATCACCTCAACAAGCACTTTTAATGATGGCGTTCTCTCCGTTGGCCATTGATAGCTGCGCCATCTCTTCTACATTCGGCTTGCTTCGCCGACCGGTCGGTTTAATAAGCAGCCCCCACCGATGCATCTACCATGCTCCTCGCCCCGCCATGTCACCACCGTAGAATTGTGTGATTTGGTCGTTCCTTGAGAACCCATGTTGTGGACATCGCCTTAATAGACCTCTGAATCTCTCCCATGCCTCGAATAATGATTCGTCGTGGTTTTGGCAAAATGAGAGATTTCGGCAATGATCTTCTCCGCGGAAAGTATTTCGAAGAAACTTCTCACAAAGTTTCCCCAAGTGTCGATGCCACCGATCCAAACTTTGAACCAATCTTTCACCGTCAAGCGCCGAGAAACCGAACATGCAAGATCCGGATTGTGTCTGTGGCACCCCATTCTGCTTTGATGGTGTCACAAATGTCGAGAAACGCCTCGAGATGCGCATTCGGTCTTCCGTGACTCCTCCCCAAACCGCTCTCCTTGACCATACCGATCGGGCGGTTTGAGCTCGAAATTATTTGCATCTACGCAGGGCCCCAACCGCCTCCTTGGACTGCTCGGGATGTCGATACATGTGGTTTAGAGGTTTATTCTCCGGCGGGGACAATGATCCCATGTTCGCTATCCGACGCCGCATCTCGCAAAGTCGCCTAACATGCGTGCAACTTGCTCGGGAGGAATGCCCCTGCTTTATGGATCGGCCGCCATTGCACTCGCCTCTTCTCTCGCCCTCTTCTCTTTGAGAGCTTTCGATCTCGGGATCTAAAATATTTCGTGAGGTCCCCGAGATCTTGTACGCATAAACTACCCGAGAAGAGAGAAATTAGCACTAACAAAAATAAATAAAATAATATATATATATATAACTCAATTAATAAATCCAAATCGTCAAATTATTCCTATGTGATCTTAACAATCCCAGAACGGCGCCTAAAATTTGATCGCTCCTTTTCACACGCAAAGGGTGTAAGTATAGGTAAGCGGCATCGTATCCACAGAGATTGTATCACGAAAACATAGAAGCTAGCTCAACGATTATTCATCATTATTCAAGCCACGGATAAAGGGCGAGAGGTTTTAGGGCTTGAATTTAATCCAAAGCAAAGGTAACCAAACAAGAATATAAATAAAGCGATAAAACACGAAGATAACTATGAAGGAAGACTAACCCTAGGGATGCACCAATCCTATCCACAACGATGTTTATCCCGCTTATTACTAACCGCTTTAATCCGCATAAGACGGAAGATCACATATATAACCAACAACTTCGCCACGACAATTGCGGCGGCTTGATTACTAATTCTCCCTATTACGCTTACGCCTCTAGAGGAAAATAAGCAACCCAAAAGGATCACTAAGAATATGCTTCCTACGAACGTCCTATCTCGCCACGACTCAAGCTCATTCGTATCATGCATTCGATAACGATCGACAATTAATACGCTTACGTTATTAATCGACAACTAGATATGCATCAAGATTGATTAGAAATCAACACATATAAATAAGCACAATCGAATCATGAATCAATGCCCGGAAGGTAAATAACGATAGCGTGAATCACAACATATAGGATCGGATCATGCAAACCCTAGGATTAGAATAGAAAACTAGCCGCATATAATAAACGAAACGAAATACTAATTAATCATAAAACAGAAATTAAATATATAAACCCGTAGGGAAGCGCCGGATGAACAATGGTTGGTCTTGAATCCAATCCCAGCGAACGAACGGAAAATAAAGGAAAACGATCGACAAAACGTTCCGATCGATAACGAAACTATAAACTAAACTAGAATAACGTAAAAACAATACTAGAATTAAACTAAACGAAGACTAAAGCTAAAGAATTGAAAACCGAGGAAAACCAAGTAAAACTAGGTCCGGGCGTGATTGGGGGCTCTCAGGCGCGGTGGTCGCCCTATTTATAGAAAAGGGTGAAACCCCAATTTTGCCTCTGTCACACCGTCATGACGACAGGTACTCGCGATCGCTAGGGCGATCGCTAGGTAATCTCGCTGCGATTTCGCCGCGCCGCTTTCTGCCGCTTTGAACTCATGACCGCTAGCGGTCGCTAGCCATTATGAATCGGTCGCGAGAAATCGCCCATGAGTTCTCGACGCCAGCTTCGCTTCGCGGGCACGAGGTTGCGGCGCGCGCCTTACGGGTGCTCATTGGCTTGCCTAGCGGCGGACTAGCGACCGCTAGATCGGTCGCTAGAACCAGGCGTATGTTCGCTTTGTTCGTGCTTCGCCCTTGCTTCGATTTTCAATACATAACCCTACAAAACACCAAAATACACCCAAGAGCAATATCTTCTAGAAATAGATGAAACATTACGAATCGATACATAAACGCACATTAAACGAGCTAAACTCATCTTCAAATATCAACTAAATACGTGTAAAATGCGCGCTTATCAACCTCGACCAAACCCTCAGAATAACGATCGCCTTTATTTAAATCCGTATGAAATATTTGAGCTTCACATCGAGTTTTCCCAAAACCTCCTCCTATGAAAGGAGGATCCAAAAAAGTTAACGGAAAGTATTGTGACTATCACCAAGGGTACAGTCACGATACGTAAGATTGCAAGTCCTGGGCTCACAGATCGACGAGCTTGTGAAGGAAGGAACCAAGAAATACATCGCCGACCGCTACCGGTAATAAAAAGCGCAGAGGGAAAATGGAGGTGGTAATAATCGTGGACCGACCTCAACAAAGAACCCGACTGAAGATGACGAGGGCGAAGGTCCCAATGCAATTGAGCGTGTTTACGCTATAACCGGCTGCCAGCTGGTACGACGAGGTTGTCGCTAGAAATGAAGCTCTGAGGCCGACCCACAAGAGCCAAAAATAAGCGGTCTTAGATGGAGAAAACATCATATTCTCCAAAGACGACCCAAGACTTAAGATCATGCCCCACCGTGATGCCATTACCATACAAGCCGTGGTGGAAATAAGAATGTACATCGGGTCTATATCGACATCGGAGTCTGTTAGCATCCTATTCCGTAGCTGCTCGATAAACTTGATGTTGGAGGAATTAGTACACCCCGCACCTTCCCGCTATGAGCTTTACACAAGAAGTGTTCAGCCGAAGGTGTCATTACTCTTCCGGTCACCGTAAGCGCCCTGTGTCGGTCACCAAAGCCATTCAATTCTTTTGGTCCGAGCTCCTCTCCATATAACATTATCCCGGGAGAGATTGGTCAGTATGCAACCGTGAGCCGCCTCGCTCAGATACCACCTCACCATTAAGATACCCACCCCGTGGGAGTGTTAAGCATCTGGGTGACCAAACGGCAGCCTAAAGAATGCCTACGAGTCTCAACCTGTGATGTGGCCTTGCCTCGTGCCTAGCAATTACAGAACCCTCCGGTTGCCACCTCTGGATGACTGATCGAGAATCTTCACTATACGACTACCTAATTCTTCCAAAGTTGTCAAGGTTGGTACCCAAGGTTCACCAATATTCGCCAAGTGGTCATACGGCTTCTAAGGGAATATAGGGATGTATTTGCGTGGTCTCCATTGGATATGACCGGGTCTCCCGAGCTCATAACTCATCGCCTTAACATTGATCCGCTACTAAACCAGTTCGGCGTAAGAAAAGAAGTTTTGCCGGAGCGTATGCCGTGTCATAAGAGATAAGTAACCCAACCTGTGAGGCTAAAATCAGACGAGGTTAAATACCCAACTTGGATGGCTAATCCTGCTGTAGTTCGAAAGCCGGGGCGGACGGCGCATGTGTGTCGACTATACCGACCTCAATAAACACTGCCCAAAGGACTGTTATCCCCTCCCCGACATTGACAAGAAGGTGGAAGCATTGGTCGGGCATGAGGTATTCAGTTTCCTGGATTTATACAAGGGATACCACCAAGTCTTGATGAGCAGGAAGACGCCCAAAAGCAGCTCATTATCGACTTTCAGTCTTTGCTTATCGAAAGATGCCTTTCGGTCTAAAAAATGGAGCTACCTACCAAAGAATGGTGGATGCGATCTTCAAAGATCACATAGGAGAAATTGTTGAGGTCTATGTCGATGATATAGTAGTCAAAGCAAAAGTCGAGAGTCGCGCCATCGACCTCAAACTATTCTTCGCCTCCTCGTCGGCCAACCTCAAGCTCAATCCCGTAAGTGAACATTTGTGGTGAAGACGGGTAAATTTTGGGGTGCTTGGTTTCTCAAGAAGGACTGAAAGCCAATCCCACCAAGGTAAAGACGGTGCTCGACATGCAAGTGCCAAAACCATTCGCGAGGTCCACAAACCATCGGGCCCGCCGCCTCAAGAGGTTCCTCTCCTGGTTGCCGGTAGCAGCCCCTTCTTTAAAATCTGAGGAGCCCCTGACTTTGCGTGGCGGGAAGAGCACCACCGCCTTCACACACCGAAGGAGTACCGCCGACCGCCCACCTCGATCGCCTCCCAAAAAGAGGCGAACCCTCTCCTTAGATTGGCCGCCTCGCACGAGGCAATCGGTCGGCATCGGTACGAGACGAGGTCGGACGGCCTTCCTATCTACTTCATCACCGAGCACTCAAAGGACCGGAGACAAGGTACGCCACCTTGAAAAGGTAGCACTGCATCGGTGAATGCTGTCGACACCTCCGACCCTACTAAGCTCACTCCATCCTGCATCGACCGACCTACCCCCGAGGCAAGTCTTGTCAAACCTCGAATCATCCGGACGATAGCTGGTGGGCCTCGAGCTTGGCGAGCACGATATCTCGTGACCCCCGCACCGCCATAAAAGGACAAGCTCGCCGATTTCTGGTAGAAGTCAAGTTATCGAGCTCGGTCTCGACCGCTAAGATTAGCTCCTCCAACGCCTCCACCTCGCCATCCCAGCCCCCGCATCGGAGGAACCGGACCTCACCCACCGATGGTTGCCGGCAGATGTACGTGATCGAGCCTCATGCAAACGGGCAATGAGCTGCATTCTTCTTCTCGGCCCAGATAAGTGAAGTCACCCACGCACCCGGTTTACCTTCCCGACCACCAACAACGAGGTGGAGTATGAAGCCCTAATCTCCGGACCACCGCCAGGAGCCGAGGGTGGATGAGATCCAAATCTTCGCGATTCCGTGTCGTCGCGAACCGTGTGTAGGCAAATACGAGGCCAAGGAAGACCGAATGAAACAATACCGAAAAGGCAAAGGAGATGCTGACCTCTGCTCAGTACTTCAAGATCCACCAATTCCCGAGGAAAATAAATGGCCGACGCCCCAAAGAAGCTAGCTGCGTCAACAACAAATCCACCGGAGTGAGATCCGCCCGTAAGCATACGGAGTCCCACGCCGGCATCATCACCGAGATAGAGCCGATCGATGTCTCCCGAAGGCCTACACCGAATACTGCGCTACCTTCAGATCGGCTCAAAGCCAAAAAGATGATGGCAAAATCTCGTAGTATCTCATGCACGAGGGCGCTTTACCTAAGTCTTACCTTCAACCCTCCCGAGATACCCGGGCGCCGTAAGCCAAATATGTGCTCAACGAATTCATCGGGGTCTTGTGGAAGCCACATCGGGTCGCGAGCTCTTTCAAGAAGACGCGAGGTCGGGATATTATCGCCCACCCTAGTGCAAGATTCGCCGAGCTCGCAAAAGTGCCCGGCGCGCGATTCACTCCACGGCCAAAAGTTGCCTCGATCGATCTAAGCAACCGCAGAGTCCATGGCCTTCATGCGCAGATCGACATTGTTGGTCCGCTCGATCGAGCACCGTGTCACCGATACTTAGTCGTAGCCATGAGACTACTTCACAAACGGGTCGAGGCCGAGCCATCGTCGAGCCTCACGAAAGGTGAGGATTCGTATATCGTGTGGAAAATATAGTCCGCCGCTTGCATACCGCACATTCTCGTCTCGACAACGCACCCAATTCGCTGACAAAACTTCAAGGAGTGGTGCTAAGAGCTTCAGATCGATTAACGCTCACCCTCGGTTACACACCCGCAAGCGAATGGCCGCACCGAGGTGACGAACCGCACAATCGTATAAGGATCAAGAAAAGGTTGGACCGAGCTAAAGGCGCATCGGGCTGAAAATCTCCTCAAGTCCTTTGGTCCCACAGACCACACCGACGCCGCACGGGAAACCCTTTCACCGGTCTCACGGTACCGAGGCCGCCATACGGGCCGAGATCGGCGCGCCAAGTCCACGACTCTTCACTCGATCAGCCGAAACGAGGAGGACTTATGAGCAAACCTTGACACCCTCAAGAGAAGCATGAGCTAGCCTTCATAAACGGCCAAGTATAAAGCCCTGTGTCGCACCTGTGACTACAACAAAAGGGTCAAACTTCCGATTCCAAGTAGGCGACCGCCCCACGCAATAATGAAGCCAGAGAGCCGAGGGTCTTCACAAGTTGATCCAACATGGGAAGGCCCATACCGTTCACGAGAACCTCGTAAGGGGCTTACATGCTATCTCACTTATCCGGCGCGCTTATCCCCTAACCCGGCATATTTCTCATTTAAGGAGGTACTTACATAGTTTGATTTCGCATCACCATGTTAGTCTCCTTACTTGCCTTGGCAAGCGTGTGTTGAATAAAATATTTATTTTCAATGAATATTTCATTTCACTGCTTTATTCATATGCGAACATCTATTCGATATAACGATTTAACCTTCACGAGGGACGCCTCACGAAGATAAAAACCCACTGTAGGTACTCACTAAGCGCAACAAGCACTCGTGAGATTACTCATCGAATTGAACGTCTCAAAGGCAACGCATACGTCTACTCACTAGTTTGAAAGTCTACATGCATACATACAGATTACTCATCGAGTTGAAAAAATCTACATGTACAAGACATCCAATATTGGATATCACCAAATTATGGCAAGCATACGATACATACATTTACGACCAAACGAAGTCCTAAGCTATGTTTATACCTCTCAAGAGGAAAACGTATACTCAAAACGAGTCTAAAATACATGTATACCTACATACAAAGACCTACACTATGTACGCTCATTCGGATTTCCTGCCCACCTCGCCGAGACTCACCGTCGAGATAATTTTGAACTAAGTCCCTGTGCCCATGATGGATACCGATAAACTCCGACCTTCCACCCAATCTACGAGGGGTGGTCCCACCTCGGCTTGTTCCGGAGTAGTTTGACTGCCATGGGCGATTCTCGCCCGAGGAGTTCAATCCTACACCCAAGCCAGATCCGACCCCGAACTCGACGCCGACCAGTGACTATGCCCTTGTCCCCAGCTTCAGCCCTTCCACGCCGACAAGGCCCGCTCCCCTCTCCCGAATCGCCGAACGCCGCCCTCTATACGCCTTGCCGACGGACCCATTTGACGAAAGCACTCGGCGTGATCAGCAGAAGCCACCCACGCTTCGTGCTCTTCAATTATAGCTCGCGTTGCTCATCAGATGCGCCAAGGGTGGAGGCATGCGCTGCTTATGGACGATCTCGCACATCCGTATGTATTTCGTGATGAGTCGAGGCGCTTAAAATTCTTGCTATTCGACCCTCCTCATCCTCAATACCATGCCTTCCGCCAACAAGCTCTCAACTCGATCGTCGGCCGGATATGGTCGCCCTCCATCCGCGGATGACCTTTCATACTCTTCATGCTCTTCCGAGATCCGAGCCGCCTTCTCTGTTGTCACCTCGCCGCTCCTCACAAAGGCATCAATCGTCCGTGGATCGATCTCGCGGATAAATCCACCAACTCGAGATGTGTAATCCTTAACTTTAGCGCCTCATTTTCAGCAAGGAGGCGAGCCACCGCGTCGCCTTCATGCAATTTTGTTTCGGCCGGTTGACGATGCCGAATCGACATCCATGCCGCCAACACCGAGTCACCGCGGCATCGACTCCTCCAAAGTGTCACCTCTTCATCCTTCTCACCAGAGCACCTCGGACTTCTTTCGCTTTGTTAGCAGCTCATGATCCATCTGGCATCAAGTGAAGAACACAAGAATAAGACAATGTATGCGCGCTTTTAAAAAGGATATGTCTATTATTATTCAAAATGGAAGTTTGTACAACACCGATCCTATCGATCCCGCAAATCAACCTATTACATTGGGTCCATCGACTCGTGCTCATTAGTCGATTGCCGACCCTCCGACCTCCCCGCCGGATTGCTCGCCGCTCTTCCGGTTGCCGATCTCATGGAAGGACGCCGAGCTGACTCGCCGCCTGGTTTCGTCCTCAACTCGCAAGGAAGGCTTCAAGCTCCACGCCTTCATCTTCCTCAGATCGAGTTACGGCCCGCCCGCCGAGCGACGCAAAGACGCCAGGCATCCACCACGGGAAAGGAGGTCGCCCAATGATTATGCGAGCGTAATTTCAGATACCTCCAGTGATCGACCTCAACCCAACCGTGTTGGGCCTTGTCAAACTGGTCTCTCCGCCAACTTCTAGGTGGGCACAGATCACCCGCGGCCCTCATCACCGCAGCCAGTGCCTGAGACGAACGAAGAAAACCTCCGACTGACCACCGGCGAAGGCCCTTAGCATAGGTCCCCGCCTCGCCAAAGAAGGCACTTGATCACAGCCTTCCCTCTCACCTCGGCACCCTCTTCTTGGGCGCTCCGCCCGCACGGCCACCGCAAGATCCGTCCTTCTATTGAGGGCGCCTCACCGCCATCTTGCACACTTCACCGCTTTTCCGCCAGCAGTTCAAGGGTCCGCCTGGCGGCATCCAACATGATTCACCACACCCTCACCGTCTGCAGCATAGCCTTTTCTCCATGGCCTCATATTGCGAGGCGCCTCAACGATAAGCCTACCATCGACCGCATCCCGAATACGAACAATAAGCAACAAGTAACAACAAGCTTACAAGGAGAAGGGTAGTGACTTATACCTTTGGGAAGGACAAGGAAACTCGAAGCCGGCACTGGCTGTTGTCGACCATGGACCTCGATTTCCAACGCCGGGCCCGAGGCCGTCTCGAGGTCCGGCCACCAGTCTTTCGTGGCGCCCACCACCACGGTCGAGGAGGACTCGCTCCGTTCGCTTTTCTTCCCTCGCGGCCCTTCGATCGTGAGGAAGCGGGCGCGCGAGATCGGCACATCGACTTCTCTCGGTCGGGTCAACCTTCACCGCATTCAACATGAGAATTTCATTAGCACAAAGAAAATCAAACGAGAGAAATAAAGATAAGAAGGTTGCCTCACCCAATTCAGACTCGACACCGGAGCTTCGACCTATAAACACTCAAATTTCAAAGATCGCTCGGATCGCCCTCAAGATAGTCGATCGACAGGATCTCACCCATATCGCTCAATGCCTCCATAGGGCCTGTGGGATTAATTTTCACGCCCTTTATCGACCCTGTGCCCCACTGCACTCTGGATACCCCTCACCGCAAAAGAAGTATCTATTTTGCCAATGGGATACTTTCGACGGAAGTAATTTTAAACTTTAGGCGAGGTGATAGGTAATATACTCCACTTATATACTGATGCTAAAAACGCATCAAGCACTTCTCGAAAGAAAATCCCTCGCCTATGCCATAACAGCCAACCCTAGCCCCACCGTCGACCTAATAGAATTGGAGGTCAACAGGCATATAGGATCCGAAAATACTCCGAAAGCTAAGGAAAATGGGGCAAAGGAAATCTAAGCCCACTATTAAGCTATCTACAAAATGGTGATGAATCCTCCGAGGGCCATCGCCTATCGCTGGGTTTTGCAAGACCACCATGCATCCTCCTCGGGATGTGGTATTTATCAACAACAACCGAAGATCCTCCATCGCCAAGGTTGATTTCGCCCACCAATCTTGAGGCCATCCCATACCGACGACATCGGTGAAACCCTAGAACTAAGTCCTATGGATTTACCTAAAGTGTTATGACATATATAATCCCTTATATCGGGGTCTCGACGACTGTAACCCAAGTCGAACCGAGTTATCGAGCGAGAAGAGGAGTGAGAAGGTGAAGAATTCATACTTACTTTTTTCTCGAGCGGATTTCGATTTCTTCAACAAAGTGTGAAAGAGGAATTGGGGATTTCTAAGGTCAGATTCTCTCGGATTCAAACGTCAAGGAGAAATGAATAGCTTGCTCTTTTAGACCTATTTATAGGATAAATGGCGCCAAAAATCCGCCGCTTCGCTTATTACACGCGCCTATTTCCGCTTGGTTGTGTGAAAGACGCCAAGACGCTTTTCGAGGTGCCCAACCACCGCCGCGGGCGCTGATGACGACTCGGAAAACAGACCGCCATCGATCGCGGATGATTACTACGAGTTCGGACATCTGACTACGGTCATGTCCTAATACCGTAGGTAATTCAGTCGGATCTTGATTTTCCTAAACGCCGGATTTCGACTTCACCGACAATTTGAGTTCGACATCTGACTACTCCCATGTCTACCTCGGATCGCCAGTAAATATTCCAGTCTGATATGTCCACCTCGGATCGCCAGAAATATTCCGTGTCGGATATGTCCACTCGGATCAATGTAAGTATTTTAGGTCATACAATGGATAACAAACCTTCAAAGAAAGACTTCACCAAGCAATATTCCACCTCGGCAAAGCTATTCTCCGCTCACCCTCGGACGCTATTCCTCGACTTTTCGGGGGCTATGATAGGATATGGCCCAACCTCTCGTGCCCAACAGCCAGGAAGGCCCAACAGCAGGATATGGCCCGATCTTTCAGCCCCCAAACGAGCTCCGCCTCACCCCAATGTTGCTCTACCTTACACCTAAAATGATTTATCCTAAACCCTAATTATGGGTAACGGTAATGAGGTAACGGCAATAATCATGGGTAATAATGGTGGAGATCATGGTCGGTTATGGAGAGTTATGGTTCGCTAATCAAGGGGTTCTGGGACACGATTTACGCTGTATAAATAGGAGTTAGATTGAAGGTAAAGGGTTAGCAAATCATCAATACTAGAATTCTAGAGAGATACTTGTCGTAATCAAATTATAGTAAACATCTTGAGGATCATCTCCTCCGTGACGAGATCTTATTCTCGATCGAACCACGTAAAATCTCTAAGTGTTCTTCATCGCTTATAAATCTCATATACTAGATTTATCGATGACGACCCTCCATTCATCATTGAACGAGCATGTAATGAGCCGAGCTTGAGCTTGAACCGCTCACGAGCTAGGAAAATTCCGACGATTTGACCTCGAGCTCAAACTAAAGCTCGACCGATCTCGTTAGCTCGAGCCCAACAAAATTACAATCTCGAGCCCAACGGGCTCGTATATAGGGGTGTAATCGAACCGAGCCGAGCCGAACACCATCGTGCTCAAGCTTGGTTTGTTTAGTATCGAGCCGAGTCTCGAGTTTTATTTATCGAATATTTCGAGCTCACGAGCTTATTCGAGCTTTAATCGAACCCAAACAAGCTTTCTAAATTTAGATATATGTTTAGAATATTGATTATTTTATTTTAAAAATAAATTATTTTATCAATAATAACACAATATATTTATTGATTTCTTAGAACAAATAAAAATAGTTAGAGATTTAACACAATAATTACTAATTATAGAAAGAAAATAATTATATCTAATTAATAATTTTATATTTTCAAAGTAAATCAGTTAACGAACTTGTTCACGAGCTAACGAGCCGAATACTATCATGCTCAAGCTTGGTTTGTTTAGCTAACGAGCTTCACTAAACGAACTCGAACGAACTTTTATCGAGCCGAGCTCCGAATAGCTCACGAATAGCTTGGCTCATTTACAGCCCTACTCGTATACATCCCTAAATTCCTAATGGCTGTGACAAAAGATTGCAAATGCGAATTAACCACTAATATCTTTTAGGTCAAATTTGTGTAATCGTTAGTTTATAGTTACGGTTTACTTAAAGCTACGAAAGCTTGACTAAAAGGAACAAAAAGGAGTTTCGTTTATTCAAGAAGATGTATATTAATTATTAGATCGCTCGCTTATATGAGATCATGGAAACCCGAAAGTAATGCCATGATCCCATCATAAATAAAATTGTTGGAAAACGCATAAAATAGTACGTAATTTGCTTGACGACATACAACGTGAAACAAAAAGATAAGAGGAGATCAAACAACAATGAACTTAAAACAGAATTGAAATACCATTGAAACTAAAAACCGATTCTAGATGCCGAGTCGAGAGGCCTCTTTCCGCAAAGACGAGATACGCCTTAGTGCTCCCTGCTCGCGATCGTCCCCAAAGATAAAACGGCAATGTCTCGGGTGGCAAGACCAAAACCAACGAGCTCCGCGAACCTGACGGAAGCGAGGACAGAGGTTGGACACAAATGTGAATGCAGAGAGTGCTCTTAGGTATGCTAGAATGCTTTTGCGAGGGGTGGCTAATGCCGTGAGACATGTCCTATTTATAGGCGCCGCCCCTCACGGGAAAGATGCCGAGTCAACACCGCATTGATGTCGGGTGTTACGGAGTTATGTCCCCTATTGAGTGCGCGGCGGTTTCGGAGACAACGTGGACACGCTTCCGCAGAGCCATCACGCCGGAGCTTACCATCGACGGTTCTACGAATCCGACAACGCGTGCGTCCGTGTTCATCGACGATCCGGACGCCCTTCAGCAGCACAAGCAGCCCAACGGATTGGGCCGCACGAGTTGGGCGCCGACCAACTCCATCTTTGGGCTCGATCAAACGCTGATCCAAAATATACGGGCAATGGACCGGAACCAGTGCCCACGAAGCAAGCCCACGAACAGCCCAAAGAATGCCCAAAGACCACCCAAAGACCAATTGCCAAGATCCACGATCCACGATCCACGATCCGACTCGACCGGACCCGACCCGAACCGAACCGAAACCGAGCCGAGCCGAGCCGGAGCCGGGCCGGCCGGGCGGGCCGCGGCAGCGCAGCGGGCACCGCCCGCGGCTGGCGGGCGACGGCGGCAGAAGTGCGCAGCGTGGGCTTTCCACCAATCACTTGTGCACATAATTATACTAAGTGTTCAATGAACCACTTATATAGACAATTAATGAAGGTACGTTAATCAATGTGGGATAAGGATTAATTAATCCATACTTATCCCCTTACACAAAACCCATGTTTATGACCAATTTTGATCCACTATTTCTCACTCACCGGAAATCGGATTTGAGAACGTGAATACACCACCATCATCTACTCAAAACGTAGATCGATCCTATGCCATTTAATTTCACAAAATTAAACGTTACGCCACTCAAAATATTGGTCAAAGTAGCTTCCTCGACAACTCGACCATATATATAATAAATATATATATATTCGCGATTTTCAACAATCCCCACATGAGTGGAAATAGCCATATGCATGTATGCAGACATACCGCCCTCAAGAGATATTAAAATATTTGACAAGTGGTTTATGGCCTCAACCTTCCATAGTTAGTACCATCGATTACACAAAGGATTAGTGGACACGATGCCTTGAACTATTCTCCCACAACGCACCGAGACAATGGTATTAACACTTTAACACCTCAACCTCATCCGCTCTCACGCTTGATTCCATTTGGCCATGGACATCCACTTTGGATTCATAAGTGTTTTATTTGAAGCGGCCTCACTGCACTTACATAGGTGATTCTTTACCGAGTATCTTGCCATACTCAACCTCCTCGAGGTATCTTAGAAATCATTAAGAGTCAACGACTCAACCTCACCACTAGCAAGTTTTCAACACTCGCTTGCTTTATAGGAACATACTAACTTGAGTATTTATACACGAACTCCTATAGCTTAGTTCTCCCATTGAACCAAGTTCTTGGGATCTCCAACATCATGGTCAAGTTACCACTATAATTGTTCTTAAGATGTGGATTTTAATCCCATTCCTCTAGAACTTGATCATTTGATCCTTGCTCAACCTTTTGTTAACGGATCCGCCAGATTATCTATCGACTGACATAGTCAATCGATATAACCCCACTTGAGATCAAATGCCTCACGGTATTATGTCGCCGACGATATGTCGAGACTTACCATTATACAAACCACTTTTCGCTCTTCCAATAGCCGCTTATCATCACGGTGAATCATCACCGGTGGCACGTGTTTAGACCAACATGGAATATCTTCCAAAAATTACGAGCCACTGCTTCCTCACCGCCTTTATCCAAAGCTATGAATTCGATTCCATGGTGGATCGGCTATACACGCCTGCTTGTGGATCTCCAAGAAACATCACCTCCCCAATCGTAAACACGCACTCCACTTGTGAAAGTGAATCTTTAGTGTCGATATCCACTGGCATCACAAGACATCTTCAAGCATCGGGGATATCTCGTGAATGCAGCCCATGATTTTGAGTATACTTCAAGTACCTCAAAACTCTCACTAGAGTCTTCCAATGCCCTTGCTTGATTGCTCGTAACGACTCAATTTGTTCACGCAAGAAGCTATGTCGGGTCGGGTGCAATTTGTAAGATACATCAAACACCCGATGACCTTAGATAGTCTTCTTGTCCAGTGTTCACCCTGTTTTACTCAAGTGAACATTGAGCTCCAATGGGGTCTTAGCAGTAAACTGTCAAACGCGTTGAATTTCTTTAGCACTTTCTCGACGTAGTGAGATTGTGTCAAGATAATTCGTCGATCTTCTTAGAATCTTGATTCCAAGAATCACATCGCCTAATCCCATGTCTTTCATGTCAAAATTTCTTTTAACATGCGCTTTGTGTCATTAATGACTTGAGTATTGCTACCCATGATCAACATGTCATCTACATACGTACACACTATAACATAACCATTATCGTTGTTCTTAACGTAGACACATTTGTCACACTCGCTGATCTTGAAACCATTTGCCAACATTATATTGTCAAATTTCATGACATTGCAACGGCGCTTGTTTCAAACCATATAGAGACTTCACGAGTTTGCATACCTCGCCCTCGACCGGTACTACAAACCCTTCGGTTGCTCTATATATACCTCATCCTCGAGGTCACTGCTCAAAACGCATCTTAACGTCCATTTGATGAATCTCAAGATTGCGCAGCAAAGAATTGCGAGAAGCACCCGAATAGACGTAATCCTCGTCACAGTGAATAGGTATCAAGAAATCGTACTCTCTTTGTTTAAACCCTTCGACAACCAAACGGGCCTTATACTTTTCAATTGATCCATCCGCTTGTACTTTCTTTTAAGGATCCATTTGCATCCTAAGGGCTTACAACCTTCCGCAAATCAACCAGCACCCAAGTGTGGTTTTGCGTAATAGAATCAATCTCACTTTGAATGCCCTCTCCGTAGCATCCCGTCTCGCCGAGCATAGCTACTTTGATCGACGCTGGTTCTTCGTCCAACATGAACGCAATATAGTCGGGACCAAAACTTTGGCGCTCGACTTCATCGCCTCGCCTCGGTTCCGACCCTCCGATCGCACCTCGATCGCTATGCGATATCGGTTCTCCTCCAAAGTTTTAGAACTCGAAGCCACCATCGCCTCTATTGCTAGAGTCGGCTTCACTTTATCCTTGTCTTTCTGTGGATAAACACTTTCAAAGAATTTAGCATTCTTTGATTCAATCGTCCGCCCCACGATCATATCCGCACCTCGACACCGTGGATCGAAACGATAGCGCCGCTGTTCGCATACCCAACAAAGATACAATCGATCGCTTTAGGTCCAATTGTAACTTGTTTAGAAGAGGCACCTCAACCTTCGCCAAACACCCCCACACTTTGAGATATTTGTGCGACGGCTTTCTTCCTTTCCACAACTCATAAGGAGTGACATCCTTACTCTTCAAAGGAAATTTTGTTCAAGATGTAGTTGGTCAAAAAACGCCTTCCCCACAAATTGGGCAACCTCGAACTAATCAACAAAGCATTCATCATCTCCTTAAGTGTTCGATTTTTACGCTCAACAACACTATTAGACCGAGGTGAATAAGGAGCTGTCGTTGATATATTATACCACTTTCATTGCATAATGCCTCAAACGGAGCTACATATTCTCCCCATCACTCAATGCCTTAATTCGACAAATTAGTTGATTCTCGGCTCGCTTCTTGAAGTTTTTAAAAGCTTCAATAGCCTCGCTCTTTACTTCTTAGAAGGTAAAGATAACAATATCTTGTAAAGTCATCAATAAACGTGATGAAATACTTTTTACCACCTCTAGTTTGTACAAACTTTAAATCACACACATCATTGTGAATAAGTTCTAGAGACTTAGTGCTCCGATTCACCGAATGAAACGGTAATTTAGTCATTTTGGCTTCCACACAAACCTCACATTTCGTTTGTGTATTAACTTCATTTAACTTTAGTAAATCTAAATTTACTAATCTTTTTATTGCATTTAGATTAACATGTCCTAATCTACAATGCCATAAATCAGAGCACTCATCAAGTAAGAGGAAGTAGATGCATTTTCATTAATAGCAATCTTGGGCACACGGCGATACCATTACATTCAATTTGAAAAGACCCCAAGAAGATAACCCCTACCAAGGAACTTCCCAAACTTAGTCAAGATAAACTTGTCCGACTCAAAACTAGTCTAAACCCCTTGTTAACTAGAATAGAGCCCGACACCAAATTCTTGCGGATGTCCGGACATGCAAAGACATCCTTCAACGTGATCTCAATCCCGACGACATCTTGAGCACCACATCACCAACTCCGCAACCTCGGACGAAGCTTGGTTCCCATGTTGAGCTTCCTCCCTCAATAGGCTTGTAGGTGGAGAACGATCTTTCGGCGCAGACGTGCGCGAGCTGCGCCAAAGGTCGATGAACCATCCACCTTGATTCTCGACGTGGTCGACTTCTTCGGTCACCACAAAGAGCCAAGTCATCCTTGTCCCATTTGTCAAGTCCTTCTCGACAACATTGGTAACTTGTTTAGCCTTCTTCTTCTTCGCTTACGACAGCCTCTACTGTGGCCATGTTTGCCACAATTGTAACATCCCCTCAAAATTTACGGGCAACCACCTTCCCTTTGCTTTGTCTTTGACATCGACGAACACGTTTGTTGGAGGGACCGCCTCCAACAGTCGGCTTTAGCATCGATCGCCTTCGCTTTTAAATCTTGTTTCTTCACGCCGACTCGATGCGCAGCTTGACGATCAAGTTTTCAAGTGTCATATCCTTTCGCTTGTGCTTAAGGTAGACCTCAAGTCTCTCCACCCCGGTAGCTTCTCAATCACCGTAGCGACGATAAAGTCAGTCCGAAATAGTGTGCCCTTCGCTTGAACCTCGTGCACAATGAGTTGAAACTCTTGCACTTGGTCCATGATCACCGGAATCGACCATCTTGTAGTCCAAATATTTGGCTACAATGAACTTCTTAGTACCGCATCATCACTACGGTATTTCTTTTCAAGCGCATCCCACATACATTCGATGTCACATAATAGCATATACACTATACAAACCATCTTCTAAACTACCAAGTATAAAGTTTTACAAAGATAGTCGCCAAGGCGCCGCTTATCATATGCCGCTCGGACGTGAAAGTCCGCCACTTCACCCTCGAGACGGCGGGCTCATCTTCCACCAAGAAGTTGGCGAAGCCCAACATCGTGAGGTAGAACAACATCTTTGCTGCCATCTCAAGTCGGATCCTCCAAACTTTGGCGGCTCGACGGGCGGCATCATCCTCGCGGTATGAACAGCGCCCGAGATCGATCCCAAACCGGATCCACCAACACCACTAAGTATGCCGAACATGGAACTCGAATGAGAACCACCAGTGTTAGATCCCATGGATCAATAATGACCCAATCGAAAAGTGCGTTCGTCGAACCAAAGGAACCACTAAAGTGAAACCAAACGCTGAACCACTAAGAGTGGAACTAACAATGACCCAATGGGTCCAATGGTCGACCAAGGCATCAAACCAAACATAGCCAGAGCCATAGTGCCGACTGGCAAGAGCAGCCGGCAATGGCATGGAGGCGCAGCAGCGGCGCGGAAGCAAAGTCGATGGTCGGAATAATGACATCTCCAAGCAAAGGTTTAGGTTTCAACGCTTTTAAGTTAATTAAGAGTCCGAACTCTCGCAAGTGTTATCTCGCTCTTGCATTGTTGGAAAACGATAAAATAGTACGTAACTTGCCGGGCGATTACAACGTGAAATGTAAAGGTGTAAGTAGGAGATCAAACAACAATGAACTTAAAATGTAATTGAAATACAATTGAAACTAAAACCGTATTCTAGATGCCGAGTCGAGGAGGCCTCTTTCCGAAGACGAGATACGCCCAGTAGTGCTCTCGGTTACGCGATCGTCCCCAAAGATAAACAGCGTGCTCTCGGGTGGCAAGACCAAGAACCAACGAGCTCCGGCGAACTGGACGGAAGCGGGACGAGCTTGGACACAAAATGTGAATGCAGAGTGCTCTTAGGTATGCTAGAATGCTTTTGCAGAGGTGGCTAATGCCGTAGACATGTCCTATTTATAGGCCGTCCCTCACGGGGAGATGCTTTGAGTCAACACCGCATTGATGTCGGGTGTTACGGAGTTATGTCCCCTATTGAGTGCGCGGCGGTTTCGAGACAACGTGGGCACGCTTCGCAGAGCCATCATGTCGGAGCGCCACCGACTTGCCACGACGAACCGACAACGCGTGCGGCCCGTGTTCATTGGACGATCCGGATGTCTCTTCAGGCACAGCAGCCCAACGGATTGGGCCTCTGACCAACTCCATCTTTGGGCTCGATCAAACGCTGATCCAAAATATACGAGCAATGGGTCGAAATCGTGCCCACAAGCAAGCCCACCTAAGTGCCCAAAGAATGCCCCAAAGACCACCCAAAACCAAGTGCCAAGATCCAAGATCCACGATCCACGATCCACGATCCACGATCCACGGACCACGGACACGGACCCGGACCCGACCCGACCCGACCCGAGCCGGGCGGCGGCGGGCGCGGCACCGGCCCGAAAGCGGGCGGCGGCGGCATGGCGGCAAGGGGCTTTCCAAACCCATCACTTGTGCACATAATTATACTAAGTGTTCAATGAACCACTTATATAGACAATTAATGAAGGTACATTAATCAATGTGGGATAAGGATTAATTAATCCATACTTATCCCCTTAAGCACAAAACTCCATGTTTAAGTGACCAATTTTGATTCACTATTTCCCACACCGGAAATCGGATTTGAGAATGTGAATACACCACGATCATCTACTCAAACGTAGATCGATCCTATGCCATTTAATTTCACAAAATTAAACGTTACGTCACTCAAATTCTTGGTCAAAGTAGCTCCAAGAACTCGACCATATATATAATAAATATATATATATATATATATATATTCACGATTTTCAACAAAAATAAAACCCACAATTATATAGTAATATTTTAATTATCACTTTCAAGTCATGTGATGATACAAAATCATCACTATATTCTTAGAAAATAAATAAAACTCAGAGATGAAACAGTTAATTTCGTGGAACTTTTGACTATTAAGAATACACACAAAATAAATCACAGCATGACAAATTGACTAATGATTCTGTATGCTAAAGCATGTTTGCAATAGAACAGGTGGATTAACAAATAATCACCAGTGTTTAGTTCCAAGAAAGGCAACACACACACACACACTTACACAAGACACATGACACATATATAACTTGTATGTGCATGGAAAAGTGAAAGTAGGCAGTAGATATAGCATCTTCGTACAATTTGCAAAAACGGTTGTACTCCACGCGTCTTCATAACTCTTCTCAGAGTTCCCTTATAAATCTTGCAGCAATAACCGAATGGGAATAAAGGCATTTTGCTAGTCAAAACCAATTTATAGATTTCTAGATCTCACCTAAAGATAGAGAAACCAACCGATAAATATGGATTTTTAAAACGTATATGAGACTTAATTAATAGTGAAAATCATGTTTTAAATGAGTATGTATTTGATTAATTTTATTTTAATTTGAAGAATTGATACTCATAAATAACTTTTGCCATTTTTTTCCTTTTAGGAGATGTCGTTCCCCCTCGAGATAATAATCTTCAAAGTCTACGCATCTCAATATCATAATACATATAACTAGTCTGTAAATTTAGCATTAATGAGGATCAAAATCAAAATCGAGTAGCTACTAATATCGAATCTCGATTTCTTTCATAAAATATACATATATCAATTTTTTCCTTGAAGATAAAAAATGATATGGTTAATCCATTCCAAATTCTTGTTAGCATGTTAACTAAAATTATATATTAGACCTAATAAAGTAGTTCTCCAATGGCACACAAGGAAGTTCTCCAATGGCACATAAGGAACTTATGGTTCTAAAATAACTTTGTTATATTCTTTTGGTTTAAATTAGTCATTATCCACTTAAGTGACGTGACAACCATTAGGTAAATAAATGGATAAAAATTTATCTAAAACCTCTTTTAGTTAGGTCGTCTGGTATAAAAATACTCAATCATGGAGATACTCAATCTGCAGGTCGAGACAATACTTGATTTTATCTAAGTCTTTTGAACTCCGTCTTTAGGCATGAGTTATTATTCACATACCCTCTTCAAGAGGAATTTACTTAGTCGGTTGTATCACCAGACTATTTCTAAATTGATAATACATGTTGCGATTTTAAATTTTCCTTTGTTGTAGGAATCTTGAGTCCTCCAGAAACTTTCATACGGATATTAACGTCCAATGACAAAAATACGACTATCAGGTAGATATATATATCATGATTACTACCGTTGTAACGCTCCGCTTTTTGCTTGATTTAATTTGTCTTAAATTTTAAATAATTTTCATTGGATTTGTGAATGTTTGACATGCTCGATTTTTACGTTGGACTTGAGGGAGTCCGTAGTTGCGTCACTAGCTAGAAAACGAACTTCGGAATTTATTTTATGGTTTTCAGAAATTACTTTACAAATATATAAAAAAAATATATGCATCGACTAAGTAATAAAATAAGTTTTGGGCTTATGTAATTATCAAATTATATTATTAAGTTTTAGGCTTATATATAATTGTCAAATTATATTATTTATTCTCAAATTGAGCTTTGTAGAATATTATTTTGTTGAGCCCAATATCTATTTTATATTTATCTGAAATTAAGATTTAATTAACAAGAGTTCAAGTAGGATTAGGACTTGATTAGAGTTTTATACTTTTATATATATATACACACACGCACGCACACACACAACACTTAACACACACACACACCATTCCACACACACTGCACACACTCAACACACACACGGCACACACACAAAAACACACTGCACGCACGCACACAGCACACACACAGCACACTCCACACACACTGCACACACACGGCGCACACACACTGCACACACATGGCGCACACATAGCACACACACACACATGCACACAACACCCACACACATAATATATTTCGCTCCAGTGCTAAATTGATGGAAGCATATTTTTGATTTCTCTACTAGTTGGTAAGTATTGTCAAACTCAACTTTACAATATTCTATGATTATGATTTTCATGCTATATATGTATGTATATAGATAAAACGTATATTATATAGGAATTATTTGAAACTTATGTTTTGAAGGTTAATTATACTTGAATCGTTTGTGACGTCAATCATGTTTGAGAATTAGATTTGTTAATTAATAAGTTAAGTAACAAATTGGAGTTACTTTTAAATGGTTGAATCAATTTTTGATGATTTGATTATATTGTTAATGTGAGAATTCAATTATCAAGAAGGAATGTTGATTACAGTTGCTAGTTAATTAAGTTTTAAGCTTGTCTCTATAACTTTAGTACATATTTAGTTTTGATTAAGGAAAAAAATTATTTAAGGTTTCCTAAAAGCCCTTATAAAATTATGTATTTATTGAACTATGTGCGGAGCAACTAGGACCCTCGTTCCCGAATTGAGTTGATTTTGATTTGTTGTGCTCGACAAAACAAGGTGGGTGAAATCTTCTTTAACTCGCTAAAACATGTTTTGGAATTTCATATTGACACGTAGAATAAAACATGTTTATTTTGTGAAAGTAAAATTGGTTTGAGAAATATTCTTTATGTCCAACGTGTATATCGTGGTTCGATTGTGATATGATATTTATCAGCATACGATGAGTATGCAAGTGAAAGTCAGATGGCGAGCCATTGGCTATGTGTATATCCTATGCCGATGAGACATAATTTTAAGCCGGTGAGGCTGAGCCTTGACGGTGAGTCATTGGCTATATGTATATCCTATGCCGGTGAGACAGGATTTTAAGCCGGTGAGGCTGAGCCTCGACGCGAGTCATAGGCTACGTGTATATCATATGCCGGTGAGGCAGGATTTTAAGCCGGTGAGGCTGAGCCTTGACGGTGAGTCATTGGCTAGTATATATCCTATGCCGTGAGACAGGATTTTAAGCCGGTGAGTCATTGACTAAGTATATATCCTATGCCGGTGAGGCGGTATTTCTATGCTGGTTAGGTTAGATATGATTGCATGCGGTGAGTATGCAAGTGGACATTGCTGGTGAGACTGAATATGATTGACTATTACTTTCTAGCGATGTATACACGTTTGAATAAAAATATATTCCTTGTTCCCCACCACTGAGTACGTTTTTGTGCTCATCCTCTTTTTATCTAAAATATTTTCAGGTCAGTGATCGTGGGGCGGCGTGACGGTGTGGGTGTGCCTAATGGTGTTATATCGCTTTTAGTTCCTTCCAAAACTTGTGCTATTTTGTTTATTTTTTTTTCTTTATTATCGTTGTTGGATTAAAGTTATTAGGAGTCCATCTTATCTCATGCTATTAGGTCTTGCGTAGTTTGCTTTGGGTCATTGGTTGAGCGTCAGTTCTGTCGTGCAAAATTTAGACTTGAGTTTGTTGGACTTATTATTTGGCAAATTTTATTTGATAGATTTTATATATGTTATTTAAATATTTTATTTTTAAAAAAATCATTTGACATGTTTCCGCTTTAGCTATTTAAGAAAAATATATCATTTTTTTAAATTATGAATTTAGGGTGTTACAACCATAGATATTAAATAACATAACATAATATCATTCCATAACGAGAGAATATGTTTGATCAAAATTTATTTTGAGTTTATGCTTAAACCCTTGAGCTACTAACTTTTCTTGATTTCTCACTTTATTGTTTCACATTTAGTGAGTTAAGTTATATCTCAATTGTTTTCTATATTATCTTGTGCTTCTGACACTCAATTATCATTTTTCTAGATCTATATTATAAATTCAAATTGAACAAGCAATTTTGTATAGGCAAAAAGTGTTGTTGACAATTGTGATGTTTATCTCATATTCACAAAGTTCATATATCAGATTCTCATCATTTTCCTTCATATTTTGATTTGGTCATTCCGTAATTTCAATGTTATAATTATTTAGTGCACATGCAAAATATTGGGATTGTTCTTCAGGACTATCCTCTTTGAGAGGTATTTAGAATGATATAATTTATTTATTTGATTTTGTATTTCGTAAATTTTTTATCTTTATCACCAATAGGTAATAAGTCTCACACGCTTCTAGCGTAGATGACTTAAATTATTTATGATGCATATACAATTTATTGAACTTTGAGATCATAGTGCATAAATATATATAAGATTTTATCACTTCTTTAGTAGTCAATAATTTGTTAAACTTTGAGTTCATAGTGTTTAAGTAAATGGTTAATCCAACAAGAATATTTCAGTTTTCTCTTATTCATATTTCATATCACTCTAATGCCGGAGATAATATGAGTTGGATTATAAAATCAACGTATCTATTTATAAATTGATGCTCAATTATTGACTATTTATGTATGTTCGATGAGTATACATATAATATTTTGTAGAGCACATCTAGATACGCTTATGCAGTGATAAAAGAATTAGTCAAATGGAAAATCCTCTCTAGAGGTATTATAATCATGCAATAATTGTAAAAGGGGAATAGACTCAAATATTCATGTCTTGATAATAATTTGTATACTTGAATTTTAAATTAAACACGACATGGTTATTTCATGATACATCATGTATAACATTTGAACTCATAGGGAAAATCAAATAAAGCTCTTCTAGAATCGAAAATAAGAATCTTGTCATTTAAAATTGTTGCAATCTTTTAGAGATTGTTTTAATAAGATATTTCAACTTAATTTCAATATCATTTCACAATTAGTAAATCAATGTTAATATGACATAAAGTTATATACATATTTACAACAATTTTTAGTTATAACTATCACTGGATTATATATAACATCCCCAATTGAAAATACAGGAAATAAAACATATGTATCAAAATATTTACTTTTTTTTTTAAAAACAAAAACGACTTTATTGAGGACACGAACATGATGAATGGAGAAGACCCGCCACATAAGTTGGGGTTCGTTCCAAAATGCGTGTATCGGAATTAAAAGCAGCTTTCGCTAAACAATGAGCAATACTGTTAAACTCTCTTTGATGTGAACAACTCAATATCTCCTCCTTTCCATCTCCTTCCGCAATTGGTCGCTATCGCTCCTAACTCGTAAAGATCCTCGACCGACTTAATGGCGCCACAAGCGATCTTACTGTCGGTCCTCGATAAGACACTTACATATATTAAGGTTTTAATCCAGATAACGCCTCCGATACCCATGATCTCGCCTCTTCCACTGAATATCCCAATCATCGTAGTGGTCTTTGCCGCAACGAAGATCCCTTGTTATCACGGATGCAAATGCCTATGCCTATCGATCGCTTCTCCTAGAGAAAGCAGATCCACGCTGCATTTGTACCTGCCATCCTCCAGGTCGTGCCACCCTTTACAATCTTTCCACAATTCACCTCTTTCGCTAGACCTCTTAGCCTCATTCTCCGTCAGCCAACTATCCTCAGACTTCATCATGAGCAAGCACGATCTAGCCGGATTAGGAAAAACCTGATTCCAACATGCATTGTTCCTATCCTTCCAAATCTGCCACATAATCATGCTAATTTTTGTTGGACAATCTCCCTCCCCTCTACTAAGGATGGAAAAAAGAGCATCCTCGAAAGCAATAAACTCTTCCTGTATCTTCTCCAGAACCGTGTCCAAACCAGCCACTTTCCAACAATCGATCGCAAAGGGCACGTGAAAAAGAATGCCATACTGCTTCCACGCCTCTCCGGCGGATGTCGATTCTCCTTCGCCGCACGCCTCGTCCACAGGTTTGCCTTCGTGGGAAGGTTATTGCGAGCCTCTCGCCACAAAAACACCCTCACTTTGTGAGGAACATCTAGGTTCTAGATTAATCTCCACCTTCCCTCTGCAACCCATGTGTTATTCAAAGTTAGCGTGCAAGCGAGCTTGTACGCCGACTTCACCGAGTATTTTCCGTTGTTTGAGAAATGCCAAATAATCTCGCCTTCCCGAGATCCCGCCGTAAGAGGAATGTTGCCGATTTCCTTGGCATCTCTCGTCATTAAACAGCCTCGACGCGCTTCTCTATCCCATCTCGTTGTCTCCAAATCATAAGCTCCCTGACCTCATGTTGCTTAAGGACTCGTTATAGCTAGTGGAGGGGTAGAAACTATCATCTCTACGCAGCTAGGGGTCGCTGAACACTCTAATTCTCTCGCTGCTCCCACCCTCCAAACAAGAAGCCCTTCATACCAGCTCTTGCGATGCACAGATACTCCTCCAGGTAAAACTAGGGCTACCCCCTACCTTTACTTTTCTAGAGCGTTAATTTGAATCCCCTAACAAAAAAAATTCTAAACTATTTCTAGAACGTAAATTTGACAATAAAGTACTAATTAAGCCGATATAAATGCTAAACTACTAGAGTATCTTCACTTTAAACTAATAAGTTATGACAATTTAGTTATTTGTGAAAGTATATGAGGATAGCAAAAAGAGGAATTGAAAAATAATTTAAGAAGATGTAGTAGTGTTTGAGTAGTTTCTCAAAATAAATTTTAAACCTGCTTTTTTGCTTAAAAACAGCTTTATAAATTATTTTTGGCGAAATTATGTTCTCACCAAACACCCTCGTAGCCTCCTATACATACGTGTTTCAGATACGCGATTTTGATATTTTTATTCAGTGTAAATAATATTTGATATATTTCTTCAATATAAATAATACTTAAGTTAATGATATTTTTTTAATATAAATGATATTTTTCAATATAAATGATATATTTTTTTTTGAACAAATGATGCAAGAGTTATTTGATTTAAGAATGTACGGAGATTATTCTAAAAAAACAAGCTTCCAAGTCAATATCTAGTCAACTGGATCAGAGGTTGATTAACCTGAAATAAATATGAAAAAAGAAAAACCCCAAAATAAACATCAACCATCCGATCGCCCTCCATACTTAAATCAAAAGGTAAAGACGGCTCATTCTTCTAGTGTTTAAGGTAATTAGTACGGCTCTCTCTCAGTTGGATTCTACTCTACCTCCGATTTCCTTCTCTCTCTCTATATATATATCTATCTACTCACACGCAGAGGGGGGAGAGGTCATCTATAGTTTGAAATTGGGCTCGGCTCTTTGATCGGCAGTTGATCTTCTGCTCTGGTGTTAAGATGGAAGTCAATGGGAGTAGGCCTCACGCCATTCGGATGTATCTGTGCATCACGCTCCTCCTCCTCGCCACCTTCGCTCAGTCCTTCTACCTTCCCGGCGTGGCTCCCATGGATTTCCTCAATGTACAGTTACATCTACGCCTAAGCTGTTACTAGAGCTGTTTACGTTTGTATGGCATTGCGCTGTTGATTGTTATGAAATTTTTTGTGGATCGTGTTTGAAATTGTTTTATGTATATGCTTGGCGTGCGTCTTGTTGAGCTGTAAGCTCGAAATAATTGGTGAAGGGGAGGTGCATGCTGATTTAAATGCTAGTCTCATTTTTGATTCGGTTAATTTAGGGATTATTAGACTTAGATCTCCTACGAAGCTATGTTTATATGCTTGTCCTTGGACCTTTCCTGTAAATCTGTGAAGACTCTTAGGTTCTGATACTTTCACAGTGGCTAACTTCTGAATTGTAATATTGACGAGGTTTACTTGATATTGATAATTATTTCTGTACTCCAATTAAGGTAGCTGCAGTCTATGCGTCTAAATAAGATGTGCATTGATCTATGAACCTTCTACACATAGACCATAAGAAATGCGAACATTATAATTCATCAGTCTGCCTTGATTCTTTCTTATGGCTTTAGATTGAGTTGATGCGTCTTTAGTTACTACTTATTTCTGTTGCTCTTCTATCATTCTGACTGAAGGGAGAGAGAGAGATAGAGAGAAGAACCCCCCAGCTAAAGCATGCATACTTTGGTGGCATGTCAACCGCTTTAAATCAAACCACAAGAAGATTGAACAATCATTTAAAGAACACTCAGCCGAATTTTGGTGGCATTTATGATGGTTAAAGTTCAATGAATCACAGTGATTGTTTGATCTCTGAGTTCTCACTTCTCATACAACCACTTCAAAAATCCTGAAAAGTTCTATACCATGAGCTGATCTGTTAATTGTTCCTTTACATTATAATCTGCAATGTAAGTCTTCTCTAGAAAACTATATTGGACCAAGACAGGGTTTTCCATGTTTCCACAATTCAATATGGAGAATCCATCTTAGTTTTTGGCTACTGTTTTCCAAGTTATTGATATAGTGGCATTTCAGGCTCATGTGGTTTCTCTTATGTAGTAGAATGTCAGCAAAACTAAAAATGGATCTTTAGATGATCAATGTTCGACTGCACAATATATTGTACGGTTTGTACCAGTTGACTGACTTTCATATCTTCAATTTTTTAACTCCTTCAGAAATAGTTAGTGGGAATGGGGCAGGACTTGAACCCTGAACTTCCTCTTAAGTACCAATTATCCTAGTCATAGTTGTAAAACCAGCTCATCTATATGCTTCCATTGATATCTGAATTCTTTTTTCTTTATTTAGCTCTGATCATTATCCAAAACATGGAACCATATATGTTATTTGCAAAAGCTGATTGCTGTAAAAAATAGTGAATCATCTTTTAGTAATAAGTTTTTAGATTTGTAATATTTGTGGAAGTTTTGGAGAAGTAAGGGTATGATATTGAAAGCACTCTGCATGGGAAGAGAATGTAGGACTAAAACATTCACTTCAGAAATGGTTGAAACATATATGTGATGGTGTAACTGTGTCATGTCATGCGATTTAAGTTTTTACGTTTATTAGCAGTATTGAATTAAAAAACTTGGAAATTGAATAATGAGCAATATTTGTATCCAGGGCTGCAGACTGTGTTTCTTTAAATTGCTCATTTGCATTTTTATCTTGTAACCTGTTTGTCATGCACTTTATTCCATCTTTAAAAAAGAAAAAAGAAGAAGAGGATATCCATGAAAGAATGTTGGGGGTTCAATAATTTAGGAATTATAAAAATGTGATCTTCCCCAGATTGTACTCAATAGATAAATTGACGATATCAACCTTTTTTTAATGCACATGCCTTCCATAGATTCGTAATGAGCTGGCTTGTTCTGTTGTTTTCCCTGGATGCAGGGCGATCTTCTCAAGGTGAAAGTGAACAAATTGACCTCAACAAAAACGCAACTTCCTTATTCCTATTACTCTCTACCTTATTGTAAACCAGAGAAAATAGTTGACAGTGCTGAAAATCTTGGAGAAGTTCTTCGTGGAGATCGTATTGAGAACTCTCCCTATGTGGTAATTTGCTCTTTCAGTTCTTCATATGGCACCTCCTGATTTTCTATTTGATTTCTTATCTGTTCGTCTCTAAGATGATAATTTTCACCTGCGTGGTTCGTACATTTAACGACTCAAAATCAAGTATAACTTGTTTCTTACCGAAGTTCATTTGTACAGTTTAAAATGCAAGAACCACAGATGTGCAGCTTTGTTTGCCGTGTTGTACTGAGTGCCAAAGATGCCAAGAAATTCAAAAAGAAGATTGATGATGCATATCGAGTGTGCATGTGAGTTGTGTTCAGGAACCTTATTGGGTTCTAAATCGTTATCTGCATGAACTGCCTAATACTTCTTATTGTTTCATGAACAGGATTTTGGATAATCTTCCTCTGGTTGTGCCTTACAAAAGAAATGATACAGGCCCCTTGTTTTATCAGCATGGTTTTGATGTTGGTTTCAAAGGGCAATATGCTGGAGTAAGTAGCACCGTGACGTGTGTTGGCCTAGTGGTAGAGTGGTTAATGCTCGAGGCCAAAGGTCTCGGGTTCGAGCCCACCGTGACGCGGCCTTTAAAATTTATATATTAAATTGACCAAAAAAAAAAAGAAGAAAAAAAAAAGTAGCAGATTGCTTGGTAGTTGAGAAGATCCTTTTTGGAATAGTGGGTTAATCTATCTTATATTCCTCTGAATTGTTTGCTAACAGAGCTTAGAGAAGAGGTATTTCGTCCACAATCACTTGTCATATACTGTGAAGTACCACAAGGATGAAGAAACGTCTGCTGCCAGAATTGTTGGGTTTGAAGTAAGGCCATTCAGGTAATTTGGTGCTGTGCTGAATGATATGCTTTTGCCACTTCTTTGTCCTGCTGTAACTACCTGATCATGGACTTTTGATATTTTCAGTGTAAAGCATGGCTACGAGGGTAAATGGAATGATAATAAGCGTTTAACAACCTGCGATCCTCATGCAAAACACACTATAACTAGCACTGAATATCCTCAGGAG
Source organism: Salvia rosmarinus (assembly GCA_036937905.1). Lineage (NCBI taxonomy): Eukaryota > Viridiplantae > Streptophyta > Magnoliopsida > Lamiales > Lamiaceae > Salvia > Salvia rosmarinus. The sequence goes on from CM072823.1 coordinate 32,162,288, forward strand.
GTCAAGGAGAACATGGAAATTATCTTCACTTATGATGTGGACTTTCAGGTAATTTTCCCTTCTTGTTAATGATCGATGTTTAGTGTTTCAAAGTATCAATTGATTCTCATGTTGTACTCTTGCTCCACCACCTGCCTTACAGGAGAGTGAAGTCAAGTGGGCTTCTAGATGGGATACTTATCTCTACATGCCTGATGACCAAATTCATTGGTTCTCAATCGTGAATTCTTTGATGATTGTTCTCTTTCTCTCGGGAATGGTAGCCATGATTATGCTGCGGACTCTCTACCGTGATATTTCCCAGTACAACCAGTTGGAGACCCAGGAAGAAGCTCAAGAAGAAACTGGGTGGAAATTAGTCCACGGGGATGTTTTCAGACCCCCAATAAACTCGGATTTGCTTTGTGTCTGTGTTGGAACTGGTGTTCAGTTTTTTGGAATGATATTAGTTACGATGATCTTTGCTGCACTTGGTTTCCTTTCTCCTTCCAACCGAGGAGGATTGATGACAGCAATGCTTTTGCTATGGGTTGTCATGGGCCTGTTTGCTGGATATGGCTCAGCTCGTCTCTACAAGATGTTCAAAGGAACAGAATGGAAGAAAATTACACTCCAAACAGCTGTGATGTTCCCTGCAATCCTCTTTGCTTTCTTCTTCCTTTTGAATGCACTGATTTGGGAGAGAAATCCTCAGGGCCGTGCCATTTGGCACCATGTTTGCTTTGGTCCTCTTGTGGTTTGGAATCTCTGTTCCACTTGTTTTTGTAGGCAGTTATATAGGGTTTAAGAAGCCTGCTATTGAGCATCCGTGAAGACCAATAAAATCCCTAGGCAAATACCTGAGAAGGCCTGGTATATGAACCCTATTTTCTCCATCTTAATCGGGGCATACTCCCGCTTGGTGCAGTGTTCATCGAGCTGTTCTTCATCCTGACATCAATCTGGCTGCATCAGTTCTACTATATTTTTGGCTTTCTGTTCCTCGTGTTGATCATCCTGATTGTGACATGCGCTGAGATCACAGTCGTGCTCTGCTATTTCCAGCTATGCAGCGAGGACTACTTATGGTGGTGGAGGTCATACCTTACCGCAGGTTCTTCTGCACTCTACCTCTTCCTTTATGCAGCATTCTACTTCTTCACGAGGCTCAACATCACCAAACCCGTGTCCGGTGTTCTCTATTTCGGATACATGCTGATTGGTTCGTATGCTTTCTTTGTGCTGACTGGTACAATTGGTTTCTACGCCTGTTTCTGGTTCACAAGGCTCATTTACTCGTCTGTGAAGATCGACTAGATAGCGATGCCACCGAAGAGGGAGGCTTTTCGTAGTTTCTGAAGGCATATAACACCCCTAAAAAAGCTTTACATATTTGCTAGATCACCCTGATTTCATCGTTCATTCATGCTATAGTCAGCAGAAACTGAAATATGTTGGGCTCTGTAACTTTATTCTTTGTTTTCTTGCTAAAGCATGCATTTAGACAATTAGTAATCTAGATAGTTATCATGTACTCTACAGAGAGATTTTTTCATTAATTTCTGATCGTTTGTAATTTTAAATGTTATATCTGATAATGTAGAGTTTGGTGGACTACTCGTTGCCACACCAAAGAAGTACCTATGGTATAATAAGTACTTTTTTTTCTTTCTTTTTTTTAGCTACGAATTAGTACAGATTATAATTTCGTTGTCAAATGGATTTTCTTACCCACCTCTTTGAACCCGCCGACGAATTGGTTAAGACATTTGTCTACAAATGACCAAAATTAAACTACTTAACATGTACGTGTCTTCTGTACAATCTTAAATTGGACAAAATTACAACACATAAGTACTAAATTGAAGTTTTAAATCAAGTCCAATTCAAATTAGATTTACATTCCGATACATCTTATGCACTGTACATCAGTCTTAATTAAATCGTGATTGTGATTAATAAACTAATAAATCATAATTGTTGATTGATAAACTCTAATTGAATTTTATTAAGAGAGATGATACACAAATTTTTTTCCTTTGAATTGTCGCTTCAAACTCAAAGATTTTCCAAGTTCATTCAAGAAATCAAACTGCTTTGTTTAATATGAATAGTGGTAACCTACCCTGTTCTGAATTGTATTTTAATAAGGCTTAAGAGAGGGAGAGAGAAGGCAACTGGAAGGAACGCTACTAGGAAGTTGAACAAACTCAATCTTCTTCCCAACAACCAAAGAACAGCTAGTGTACTTCCACTTCATCCAGTGCCTATATAAACCGTGATGCACCCCAGACTCCATAACTCAACCAACAAAGTGAAGATCTCAGTTTAACAAAAACCTTCTTCATTCAGCTATTTCCTCCTCAAGCAATGGCATTTCACAGCCACCATTTCCTTTTCCTGTTCTTGCTCATCACTCTGTCATCCATAACAGGCAACACCAATCATGCAGAGGCGCGCCGCCTCCTGGAGTCGCCTGTGCCTGAGGTTCCCAAGCCTGAAATCCCATCTATACCAAAGCCAGAGCTACCTCCACTACCCAAGCCTGAGCTGCCACCGTTGCCTAAGCCCGAGATTCCATCGTTGCCAAAACCTGAGGTCCCAGCAGTGCCAAAGCCTGAGGTTCCAACACTGCCAAAACCTGAAGTCCCGACCTTGCCTAAGCCTGAGGTTCCAACATTGCCAAAACCAGAGGTCCCGACATTACCTAAGCCTGAGGTTCCGACACTGCCAAAACCTGAGATCCCGACATTACCTAAGCCTGAGGTTCCAACACTTCCAAAACCTGAGATCCCGACTTTGCCTAAACCCGAGGTTCCAGCATTGCCTAAGCCAACACTAGAAAAGGCAGAATTGCCTCCACTACCAAAGCCTACTCTACCGGAAATGCCAGAATTGCCAAAACCTAAGGTGCCAGAGCTACCAAAGCTCCCAGAATTGCCAAAACCTGAGGTCCCAACTTTGCCAAAGCCTGAGGTTCCAACATTGCCAAAACCTGAGGTCCCGACTGTGCCTAAGCCTGAGATTCCAACATCGCCAAAACCTGAGGTACCAACTATGCCAAAGCCCGAGATTCCACCACAGCCGAAACCTGAGGTCCCGACTTTGCCTAAGCCCGAGGTTCCAACACTACCAAAACCTGAGCTCGCAGCCCTTCCTAAACTAACACTTGAAAAGGTTGAACAACCATCACTACCAAAGCCTGAGCTACCGGCATTGCCAAAACCAGAGCTCCCAAAGCCTGAGGTACCAGAATTGCCAAAGCCTCAAATGCCAGAATTGCCGAAACCGAAGGTGCCAGAGCTACCAAAGCTCCCAGAATTGCCAAAACCTGAGGTCCCGACTGTGCCTAAGCCCGAGGTTCCAACACTGCCGAAACCTGAGGTCCCAACTCTACCTAAGCCAACATTAGAAAAGGCTGAGCTGCCACCACTGCCAAAGCCTGAGCTACCGGCATTGCCAAAACCAGAGCTACCAAAGCCTGAGCTACCAGAAGTGCCAAAGCCTAAGATACCAGAAATGCCAAAGCCTGAGATACCAGAATTGCCAAAACCCAAGTTGCCAACTCTACCAAAGCCAGAAATGCCTAAGTTGCCTGAACTTCCGAAGATTCCAGAACTGCCTAAACCAACTTTGCCAGAAGGACCCAAATCCCCTTGATTTGCGTCAACGTAGGAAGATGAGTATAAAGGCGAGGGAAGCTCTAGAATGATCGATTTATGTAGTCTCTGCTGTGTGCTTTTCTTATTGTTTTCTAGTTTGTCCAGCTATGATTTGTAAGATTGTATGTTTTGAGTGTTTTCCGTCTGCATTTCTTTGTTATTGTCATTTAATATATGTTCATGATTTGTTGAGGTTTACACGATTACTGGTATTTTCAGTTATAATCATCTTTATTTCACTTTTCCTGTTTTGTACCATCATTTTCAAATGTTGCAAGCAATGAAATTCTATGACCGAATGCTAGTACTGTTTGGAGCAAAACAGCTTAACAAAGACAGAGACAGCTGTTATATTATCTTCTTCAAAATGTGTGTGTGTGTGTGTGTGTGGGAGAGAGTTGATGTTGATGGCAAGTCAGTGGTGGAGGTCGTACCTCTTCCTTTACGCAGCATTCTACTTGTTCATTTACCCGTCTGTGAAGATCGACTACACTAGATAGCAATGCCACCCGAATAGGAGGAAAGCTTACCGATTTGCTACATCACACTTCTTTTGATTTATGCTACTCTCTAATTTTAATCTTTCTTTTCTTGCTAATGCATCTATTTACACAACTCTACCCTACAGAGAGGTTGTCATTAATTACATTTAATTTTGAAACGCGAATTTCTGGTCATTTGTAATTTTATCTGGACTACACTTTGCTACAAAAAAAGTACGTATAGTAAACGAATTAGTACATTTTCTATTTATTTTAGCTACGAATTAGTACAGATTAAATTTTCATTGTCAATTAGATTTTGATGGATATGGCCAACCGCCGCGCCCAATCGACAGACCCAAACGAGTTGGGCCTCGACATTGAATGCCCACGCGGTTAAGCCCAGAGACCACCCCCAAACCCTAATCAAAGGCCACCCGCACGTAGGCTAAGCGTCCCTGCTGTGGAAGGCCAAGAGTCCCTAGGGGCGAGAGGAAGAGTCCCTACATGCGAGAGGAAGAGTCCCTACATTGGAGGATCGATCCCGCCTTAAGGGTCCTCGATATGTATAAATAGGAGTTAGATCTAACGTAGAAGGGTTAGCAACTTGTCAATACTAAGAGCTTTTAGCTACACTCACCGTAATCAAATCATAGTGAAAGTATTGAGGAATCACTCATCCGTGGACGAGATCTCATTAACGATCGAACCACGAAAAGCCTTGATGTTCTTATCGCTTTACATAAATCTTGCATACTAATATATACTAGATTTATCATTGGCGCCGTGGGAAATCAACAAAAAGCTTCGCTTTTCTACATTTTAATGGCAAGAACACGCAAACGCTAGCACCACCGCCGATGCGAGCAACAACCGCTACCAAGACGATCGTGGTCACCGGCCTGAAGGAGATTGCGACGCCGCAGCGGTCACACACCGAGGGCCACATGGAAAACGCTTCCATACACCTCGTGATCGCCGCCTGACGAGGTAGAAGATGCCGACCTCATCGCCATGAATGCAGCGGTTCACCGGTCTCACGAAGCCTCGCCGAGCCGTGTCTCGAGTTCCTCAATGCCAATCTCGCCAATTCCAAAACTTCTCCACCAGAGGACAAATGGAGCGGGCACCTCTCGAGTGCCCGAACCGGCAACACGGGCGCCCCAGGTCGCCACCCCACCGAGGCGGTCAACGCCACCTCGCACAATAGCCGAGAACGCGACATCAACCCGCCGCCAAGCCCATCACCGCCAAGAGGGTCGCAACCATTCACCACCGCTGCCGCCTGAAGCCCTCTCCACCTCGGCATGCCTCCCAGAGCCGAGCGCAATAGGAGAGAGAAAGGCGAGCCGAACTCCCCTGAGAGACGACAAACGCCGATATCGGTCTCCCACCCTCCGTAAAGAGATGGCAACGATCTCTGGGGTTCGACCGTGCACGGAGAATCATCTCCTTTTTCCGAGAGATTCTAGACACGCCTGCCTCAGCCGACACAGTGGCACCCAACATCGCCGCCACGATGGCCTTGGGGACCCCTCCGACTTCATTTTCGCCTATACCACCAATATGGCAAATTAAGGAATGGAAGATTTTCACATGTGCAAAATCTTCCCGAGGTGCCGATCTCCAACGCCCGACGCTGGTTCACCTCGCCGCCGTAACAAAGATACACCGCCTGTGACCTCACGGATCGCCTCAAGTGGCGCTTATCGAAGATGCCACCTCGCAGCCTTCATCCGACCTGCTCACCATCCGCCAAGGGCGAGACGAGACGATGTCAAATTTCGTCTCGCGATTCATCAAGGAATCCTCAAGATTGATGATAGTAACGATCCAGACATCATCAATGCGTTCAAAACGTGATCCGACCGCGATCGAACAAAGAAATCACCGTGGAGAAACCAAAGACGACGAGTAAACTTTGGAACCGGTAGACAACTATGTCAAAGGGACGAGTCGATCGGAAGAAAGAGAGATCCGATAAGCAAAAGGTTGAACGAAAAAGCTAGATGATCAAGTCGAGGCGCCGATCGCGAGCGCCTTCGATAGAATCAAGAGAGGCTATTGAGTCCGTGCTCGACCTCGCCAAACCCTCGGCGGCAAAGCGCCTCCTCCGCTCAAATCGAGGGCGAGATATTCGAGCTCCACCGAGCTCTTCCCAAACCACCTCCCATGAAAGGAGGATCCAAGAAGAGGTCAACTGAGAAGTATTGTGACTATCACCAGGGGTATGGTCACGACACCGAGGATTGCGCGAACCTCGGCTCGCAGATTGACGAGCTCGCCGTAGGAGGAGCCCTCAAGAAATACATCGCCGAGTGGGCCAGGAACAGAAGCGCAGAGGAAGAATAATGGTGGCAACAATCAAGGGCCGACTCGACGGTGACCCACCAAGATGACGAGGACGAAGGTCCTAACGCTATGGAGCAGTGTCTATGCCATCACCGACTCCTGTAGGAACGACGAGGCGTCGTTAAAAATGAAGCTCGAGACCGCCCCGAGGAGCCAAAAACAAGCGACTCCGGATGGCGAGAACATCGTGTTCTCCAAAGACGACCCGTGCCCAAGATCATGCCCCACCAAGACGCCATCACGATACAAGTCGTGGTGGGCAACAAGAACGCCCACCGGGTCTACATCGACATCGGTGCCTCCGTCAAGATTATCTTCCGTAGCCGCTCGGATAAACTTGAGGTCGGAGGGATTCAAATACGCCCGCACCATCCCGCCATGGAGCTTCACTCAGAGGCGGTTCAACCCGGGTGTCATTACCCTTCCTATATCGTAGACGGCTCCCTGTGTCGGTCACAAAGTCCATCCAATTCTTCCCGGTACGAGCTCCTCTCCGCATAACATCATCCTCGGCGTAGATCGCTATACGCCACCAGGCCGCCTCGCCTGTATACCACCACAATCAAAATACCCACCCCTGGAGTGCTAAGCATCCAGGGTGACCAAACGGCAGCCAAAGAATGCCTACGAGTCTCAACCCAGGATGTAGCCTTACCTCAGGCATAGCAATTACAGAATCCCTGTGCCGCCACCCGGGACGACTGACAGAGAATCTTCACTATACGACGATGACCCTCCAAAGTTGTCAAGGTCGGCCCACGGCCCAAATTGATATTCGGCAAAGATGTCATACAGCCTTCCGAGGAATACATGGACGTGTTCGCATGGTCCCCACTGACACGACCGAGTGTCACCCGAGCTCATAACTCATCGCCTCAACATCGACCGCCACTAAGCCGCCCGCGTAAGAAAAGAGTGTTTGCGACAGAGCGCAGCCAGTCATAAGAGACAAGTGACTCACCTCCGTAAGACCAAGATCTTGTTCGAGGTCAAGCACCCGACCGGATGGCTAATCCAATCGTGGTCCAAAGCCGTGAGGGTGGGCGATGTGTCGACTACACCGACCTCAACAAACACCGCCTGAAGATTGTTACCCTCCCGACATCGACAAGAAGGTGGAGGCACCGTAGGCCACGAGGTCTTTAGTTTCCTAGATCTCGCAAGGGGTACCACCAAATCTCGATGAGTCCTGAGGACGCCCAAAGACAAAGATTCATCACCGACTTGAGTCTTTGCATCATCGAAGATGTCTTTCGCCCTAAGAACGTGAGCTACCTACCGTAGGATGGTGGACGCAATATTCAAGGACCACATAGGGAGATCGTCGAGGTCTATGTCGACGACATCGTAGTCAAAAGTCGAAAACTGAGAACCACGCCGACGACCTCGTAAGTATCCTCCAGCCTCGTGTCGGCCAACCTCAAGCTCAACCCCGTAAGTGTACCTTCATGGTGAAGACGGTAAATTCTGTGGATGCTGGGTTTCTCGTGAGGCTCAAGGCAAATCCCACTAAGGTGAAGATCTGGCTTGACATGCAGGTGCAAAGACCATCCGTGAGATCCACAACTCACCGGTGCCTAGCCGCCTCAAGAGATTTTTATCTCGGCCGCCGAGGCGCCTTCCTCTTCAAGATCTTGAGGAGAGCTCCGACTACCTGGCGGGAAGAACACCAGTTGCCTTCGCGACAACCGAAAGAGTACCGCCGACCGCCAACCCCGTCCGCCCAAACAAGGTGAAATCCTCTCTTTATATCCGCCACCCTGACGAGGCAATCATGCGGTATTAGTACGAGATGAGGGGGCGTCAACTCCCATCTACTTCATTAGCGTGGCTCAAAGGACCAAGACGAGGTACACCACCGAAAAGGTAGCACTGGCCCTAGTGAACGCCAAGCGACGCCCGACCCTACTTCCAAGCCCATTCCGTCTGTGTAATCGATCGACTTACCCTTGAGATAAGTCTTGTCAAAGCCGAGTCATCCGGACGATAGCTATGTGGGCGCTGAGCTCGCGAGCACGACATTTCATACTCCCCAGCCGACCATAAAAGGGCAAGCTCGCCGACTTTCTCGGTGGAGGCCAACCACCGAGGTCGGCTCTACCAACGGTCACTCCAACTCCCGCCCCATCGCTGGAGGAATCGCCCTGCACCACCCAATGGTTGGCGGATGACGTGACCTGAGCTTCATGCAAACGGGCAATGAGCAGCATCCTCCTCCTCGGCCCAAACAAACAAGAAGTGACCCACGCCCGGTTTACCTTCCCGACCACAAACAACAAGGTGGAGTACGGTTACCGATCTCGTGACTCCGCCACAAAGGAATTGAAAGTGGACAAGATCCGATCTTCTGAGATTCCTGTGTCGTGGTAAACTGTGTCCCAGCAGATCTGAGGCCAAGGAGGATCGAATGAAGCAATACCTCGGAAGGCAAAGGAGATGCCGACCTCATTTAGGTACTTCAAGATTCATCAAATCCCACGAGGAAAACAAATGAGTGACGCCCTCAAAGAAGTTAGTCGCATCATTAACAAGTCCACCGATGGAGGAGGCCAAGGGTAAACATATGTTAACCCTACCCGAGGATCCATCTTGGGTGTTTAATTCACCATACATTGATTATAAACCCAGCATGCGCTATATAATTAAATCGCAACACGAGGGGTTTTCACGTGTTTACCTTTGATCCAAGAGGTCGATGGAACGAGATGAATGGATCGAACGGATCGGACTCGTGCTTTGACCTTCCGGATCAGATCCCGATCGCCCAACTCCAACGCCGAGCGAGGACGATCTATGGAGAATGCTTCAAAATCACCCTTTGCTCTCTTCACTATTTTCAAAAATCCTCTCAAGAGAACCATGAGGGGCCAAAATCTTGTGGTCAATATGTGAGCATTAACCTAGACTTTATCTCATACCTTATATTTATAATGCACTACCTTAATCCCATATGGAAATTACCATAATCCTATATGGAAATTACCATAATCCTATATGGAATATTACCATAATCTTAGGATTATTTCCATACTCTCGTGATTATTTCCATACTCGTGATTATTACCATAATCTTATATGGAAAGGATCTATGCATATACCATAAATATAATTATATCCTTGTGGATAAAGAGAATAAAATCTCGCCTTAGAGAGCTACTAGGGCGCCATTTTCGAGCTACTGGCCTGACGGGCCACCCAGGGATCAAATGCAAGGAATAAATATGGGCCTCAAATAAATTAATTATCTTATGTTCACCCGTAACATAAATTAATTTATAAACAATTATTCATGCCACTAGAGAATAAATGTTGACTTACCCTTTATTACCGGGTTGAGTCGGGCTTGCACTTAGACATTACGAATCCCGTAGATTTAAGATATCGAACGTCCATTAATCATTTATAGCAATCGATCGCTTAAAACGACACAACTTCATTTCTTAAGTAGTACCACTCAACCTTATTATTGTACTTGAGCTAACTCAACCCGCAGGTTTAGTACAATAAACCTTTGAGCTCCTTAAGGGACGCCATCATCCTAAACGGATACGGTGACTGACATGATAACTAGCGTGACATACAAGATCGCCACCACCCAAGATGCGGAGAATCTGTTAGAACATATAACCCTCACTCATAACAAGTCAAAGTGATGGTCAAGAACTCATACTCACCTAATACCTTATCGAGGTTTAGATCATTGTAAGTCACCGAGATCTTGGTTCTTCACGACGGTCGAAAGAAGAACACATCTCACTGTGATCCTTCAATACGCCGAGACGCATCAAAGATGACAAGCAACCAAGTCAAGTCACTTCTTATCTATACCGCAGCCTCAAACCGACAACTCGCCCTTAAGTCGCCTCACCGTGAAACTTTTATATCTCATTAAGCTTGACCAATCATACGGACTTCGTGATCTTCACACATCGTATGATCTAACTTATATATGAGATAAGGGGACACGATATATGCAATCAAGTATTCAAATCGATAGAGATTGTAATAGTGGTAACAGAAACATTGTATACAAGCTCAACCAAACCGCTTTCAAGATACAACCAACAGAGGTTCATTCCAGAAGCATCGCGGAGTCCCACATCGGCATCATCACCGAGATAGGGCCGAACTGGATGTCTCCCATAAAGGCCTATCTGGAAGATGGCACACTACCTCAAGATCGGCTCGAAGCCAAAAAGATGATGGTGAAATCCCAAAAGTACCTCACACATGAGGGCTGCTCTATACAGGAAGTCTTATCTCCAACCCTCCCGAGGTTCCTGACCGTAAGGCCGACCACGTGCTCAATGAGATTCACAGTAGGTCTTGTGGGATCCACATCGGGACGCGAGCTCTCTCAAAGAAGACGCTGAGATCGGGATATCGCCCACCCTCATCTAAGATTCTGGCCGGGCTCAAAAGTGTCCGGTGCCGCCCACCCACAACAAAAGCTACCCTGCATCGATCCGAGCAACTGCGAGTCCGTGGCCTTTCATGCGGTGGGATCGACATCGTTGGTCCATTCAACCGAGCACCAGGTCAGCTTCGATACTTAGTCGTAGCTATAGACTACTTCACAAAATGGGTCGAAGCTGAGCCACTTTCGAGCCTCACAAGCGTGAGGATTCGCACCCGTGTGGAAAAACATAGTCTGTCGCCTCGGCATACCGCACATTCTGATCTCGGACAACGACACCTAGTTCGTCGATAAAAATTTAAAGGAAAGGTGTGAAGAGCTCCAAATCGAGCAACGTTTCACCTCGGCCGCACACCAGCGAATGGTCGACCGAGGTGACGAACCGCACGATCATACAAGGATTGAAAAGAGGTTAGACCGAGCTAAGGGTGATTGGGCTGAAAATCTCCCCAAGTCCTCTCGGGTCCCACAGACAACACTCGGACTTCGCATCTGAGAAACCCCTTTAGTTTGGTCTACGGACCGAGGTCACATACCGGCCGAGATCGGCGCACCGAGCCCGCGCACTCTTCACTTCGACTGTGATGTGAACGAGGAAGACTCAGGTACAACCTTGATGCTCTCGAGGAGAAACGAGCTCGCCTTCATAAATGAAGCCAAATACAAAGGCCGTGTCGCACGCAGATTACAACAAAAGGATCAAAGCCTCCACACTCCAAGTAGGCGACCTTGTCTCTATTTAAATAATGAAGCCAGCAGAGCCGAAAGCCTTAACAAGCTAGATCCGACATGGAAGGTCCATACCGAGTTCACGAGACCTCGAAAGGGGCTACAAGCTAGCTCACCTATCCGTGCACTTATCCCTAACTCGGCATATCACTCATTTAAGGAGGTACTTTACATAGCTTCGATTTTAGATCAAGATCATGTTAGTCCTCTTATGGCTTTGCCGAAGTGCGATGTTATTTACTACTCAATAAAACATTTGTTTTTCTGAATAAGTATTTCACTTCGTCTCATCTTATGCTTATATGAACATCTGCTCTCAAGTCGGATAACACAAAATTAACCTTTACAAGGGACGCCTCACGAAGACGACAAACCCACTAAGTAGGGTACTCAACTAAGCGTACCCGCACTCGCAGATTACTCATTGAATTGAACGTCTCGGTGCAAGGCATACAGACTACTCATTAAATTGAACGCCTACATGCACGCACAGATTACTCATTCAATTGAAACATCTACATGCAAACGACGCCCACATCGGATCTTGTCAAATTATGCCCTTTATTTGGGAAGATATACACTTCAGATACGCCTAAATACATTTATGACTACAAACCAAGTCCTAAGCTATATTTGTACCTCTCGAGGGGAAAATATACACTTCGCACACAGCCTAAATACATTTACGACTAAATACAAAGTCCTAAGCTATATACAACTCATTCTGGCTTCCGAGCTCCACCGCCAAGTCTCGGCCAAGCTACACCATTCGAGATAAAATCCCTGGTCGGCGATGAACACCGGATGAACTCAAGGCCTCCACCCAGCCAACGAGGTCGGCGCCACCACGGCCCACCTGTGCACTTTGAACCCGCAGATGGGTTCGGACCCGAGGGGCATTCCCACACCCGAGGTCAAACCTCGACCCTCGAGCTCGACGCCGTGATCACGACCACCCCCCCACCGCCGCCTTCCATGCCGACCAAGTCTGGGCGCCCGACCGCCGACGACCGCCTCACGCGCTTCCTTCGATCGACCCATCAACCAAGCACTTCAGATGATCGGCGAGCCGCCTCCTCCTCGGTTCTTCTATTATCGATCGCTGGAGCTCGTCAGGACACGCCATGGGCTTCGGGCATGCGTCGCCACGGACAATCTCGTACATCCGCATGTACTTCACGATGGAGTCGACGCAATCCTTAAACTTTTGTCATGGGCCCTCCTCATCCCTCAAAGACCATGCCCTCTCGCCAAGAAGCTCGAACTCGATCATCGGCTTCGATATGGTAGTTCCATCGATCGGTGGATTACCTTCTCATACTCGCATGCTCCTCCGAGATCCGAGCTAGCTCTCCGCCGTCACCGAGCCGCCTCACATCAGACGCCCGCCTCGATCACATCGCGATAGGTCCGCCTGACTTCGAGCAGATGATCCTTAGCTTTAGAGCCTCGTTCTCACCAGAGGCGGCCACCTCGATCGGCTTCTTGTAGCTTCTTCTTCGTGTCGGCGGACGATGCCGAGCCGACGTCCATATCGCCAAACTCGGGTGGGCCCGCACCGACCCTCCAATGTCGATTTGTATATCAAAAGCGCTTGGTTGAGCTTGTATACAATGTTTCGTTACCACTATTACAATCTCATATCTAAAATGAATACTTGATCGCATATATCGTGTCCCCTTATCTCATATATGTTAGATCATACAAGGTGTAGAAGATCACGTAAGTCCGTATGATTGGTTGCTTTAATGAGATATAAAAGTTTCACAACCGAGACAATTTGAGGACGAGTTGTCGGTGATAGTCATGTATAGATAAGAAGTGACTGACTTGGTTGTTTGTCTATGCCGGTACGCCTCGACGTATCAAGGATCATAGTGAGATGTGTTCTTCTATCTCGACCGTCGGAAGAACCAAGATCTCGGTGACTTACGATGATCTAAACCTCGATAAGGTATTAGGTGAGTATGAGTTGTCACCATCACTTTAACTTGTTACGGGTGAGGTTATATGTTCTAACCCAATATTCTCCGATCTCGGGTGGTGGCAATGCTTGTATGTCATGCTAGTTATCTCAGACGAGTAACCGTATCCGCTTAGGATGATGACGCCCCTTAAGGAGCTCAAAAGGTTTATTGTACTAAACCCCGCAGTCGAGTTAGCTCAAGTACAATAATAAGGTCGAGTGGTACTACTTAACGATTAAAGATATTAATTATTTTAAGCAATGTAATGCTCTAAATAATTAATGGACGCTCGATATCTTAAATACGGGATTCAGAATGTCTAAGTGCAAGCCCGACTCAACTTCGGTAATAAAGGGTAAGTCAAGATTTATTCTCTAGTGGCATGAATAAATGTTTATAAATTAATTTATGTTCGGGTGAACATAAGATAATTAATTTATTTGAGACACATCTTTATTCCTTGCATTTGATCCTCTGGTCGGCCCATCCGTGCCCTTTAGCACAAGAAAATCGGCGCCCCATAAGCTCACATGGAAAGGATTTGATTCTCTTTATCCCACAAGGATATAATTATATTTATGGTATATGCATAGATCCTTTCCTTATGGGATTAAGGTAGTGCATTATAAATATAAGGTAAGAGATAGATTCAAGGTTAATCCTCATTAATTGAAGCATGAATTTTCGTGCATCTCATCATCATTGAGAGGATTCTCAAAATTTGTGAGTGAGAGCATTGGGTGATTTTCCAAGCATTCTCCATAGATCGTCCTCACCGACGCTGGAGATTGAGCAACCGGATACGATCCGTAAGATCAAAGCACGAGTCTCGATCCATTCTCGCCTCGATGTATTCAAAGGTAAACACGAGAAAACACCAACGTGTTGCAATTAATTATATAGACGCATGCTAGGTAAATAATCAATGTATGGTGAATTAAATATCCAAGATAGATCCTCGGGGAGAGGGTTAAACATGGTTTTCCCTACATCCAAAACGACACCTCTTCGTCCTTCTCAACCAAGACACCTCGGACCTCTTTCAGCTTGGTCAGCAACTCATGATCAAGTCCAAGGTATTGAGATGTAGAGAGCTAAAAATACAAGGACAACACACATTTCGTGTCGCAACTTTTATTATTCATAAGTGGAAATGTTTATGCGCAGGTCCCATCGACCCCGCAAGTTAGTCTATTACATTAGGTCCACCGACCTTAGCTCTTCACCGGACTCGCCCCCCCCCACTTGCTGTTGCTGTTCTTCACATGCAGGCCCTCTTGTAGGAAGCCCGAGCTCGGTTCCTCCTCCTCCACCTCCTCGGCCGGCTCGCACTCGCAAGAAGCTCCCGGAGTTCGTGATCTTCGTCCTCCTCAGATCGGGCAACGGCCTCCGCCGTCGAGAGGAGGAGCCGACGCCAAAGCCTCCAACACGGGAAGGACCCGACCCGAAGACCACCAAGCGCACGCCTTATTCAGCTCGCGAGTGGAGACCTCGACCCAACCATGCTCGACCTGTCAAAGTCGGGCATGGCGGCCGCCAACCCTCCAGATGGTCCGACACCACCTGGGCTTGAGTACGGCGCTGTTGGCAACAAAGCCTAGAAGCTCTCCGACTCGACAAGCTTGTCGGCAAAGGCCCTCGCAGGGGTCCCCGATCGGCCACCGAGCACTCTCTCTCGTCCGTGAGCTCCTTCGCCTCGGCCGCCTCGCGAGCCTCTTCGAGCTCCCCCGAGTGACCTCCAAGCCCAAGCCTTCTTCGTCGGCGGCTCAACAAAGAACCTCCTCGCCAAGAAGAACCCTCGCCGCCTCCCTCCGCCTCGCAGCCGCCACGACGGCATCAGCATCCGCCCGCGCCGCGATAAGCTCCCGCTCCAGCGCCTCATACCGGGCTGAGCTCTCAGTGATCAGCCCGGTGGCAAGTTGCAGGTCCCCAGCGGCACGTTGCAGGACCCCCATCACCGAGCTCGCATCCTAAAAAAGCAACACAAGTTAATGCAGATCGCAGAGCGGATAAAGCCAGATGTGGAAGAACTTCATACCAAGTGGAGGGTGCGACCGAGCCGAGGCGGCGCCTCGCACTCGAGACGGGCCTGAGTTTGCGTCTCCTGCGGGCTCGACCCGACACAGTGCCCGTCCATCGCTGACTAATGTCGCCAACCTTCTTTGGCGCTAGTTTAGCCCGCCGCCTTTTTCTTGGAGGCGCCTCGCCGTGATCGTGAGCCTTGTCTTGCTCCGCTAGCTTCACCGCATGACGAAGAAAATCGCGTAGCACAGCGAAATCAGACTTATAAGATCCTTAATTCTCTCATCTCTTGAACCTATTGGTCCCGCATCCAAAACCAAACGACTTCAAAAATTTGTCTCAATTGTGAGACACATTACAATTTTATATCAAGTCCCCAGAAGAAAATGAAAAAAAGAAAATTAGAGGGGGGTCAAACTTCTTGGATGAAAAAAACACAATTCATTAGATTCAAAAAATGATTGGAAAAACTCTGAAGAGAGTCTCTGGCCTGATACTGCACAAATATAATCTAGGTTATCATATACATATATGTGAGGAGTAAGAAGATGAGGATGCCCTCACCCGCCTTGCACTCGATCCCAAGCCTCCGACCTATAAACACTCAAATCGACATTCTTCGTGTCATCTCGGTGAAGTTAATGGATAAAATCTCACCCAGTTGTTGAGCTCTTTCTCCATATAGCCTGTGGCTTGACTTTCACATTCATCATCTTACCGAGGCCCCACTCATACCTCTGACACCCATCGCCCGCAAGAAGAAATACTTATTTTGCCAACGGGACACCTTCGGCGGGCCGCCACCTTAAACTTCAGCCGAGGAGACAGATAATACACTCCTCCCATAGTCTCGACACTAAAAAGCGCATCAAAACCTCAAGGATAACTCTCGGCAATGCCATAGCAGAGAGCCCTAGCCCCACCACCGACCTAATGGAATTCGAGGTCACCGACATACAGGATCCGGAAATATTCACGGATACTAAGGTAAATTGGGGCTAAGGAAACCTAAGGCCCGCCTCGTATGCCTACATATCGGTAACAAAGCCCTCCGGTGGGGCCATCATCGTCGCGGCAGCACCACCACGCCCTCCGGATCCTAGATTCTTCGCAATATCAAAAAGCTCCTCCGTAGGAAAACATATGTTAACCCTCGCCCGAGGATCTATCTTGGATATTTAATTCACCATACATTGATTATAATCCTAGCATGCGCCTATATAATTAATTGCAACACGTAGAGGTTTTCTCATGTTTACCTTCGATCCGCCGAGGTGGATCGAACGGATGAACGGATCGAACGATCGAGACTCGTGCTTGACCTTCCGGACGTATCCCGGATGCCCAATCTCCAACGCCGAGTGAGGACGATCTATGGAGAATACTACAAGAAATCACCCTAAACCCAGGCAAATTTTCGAGATCCTCTTATGGAGTGGACGAAAATTGTGCTCCCAATACTTAAGCATTAAATTTCAGACTTTATCTCATACCTTATATTTATAATGCACTACCTTAATCCCATATGGAAATTACCATAATCCTATATGGACATTACCATAATCCCATATGGAAATTACCATAATACTTTATGGAAATTACCATACTCCCGTGATTATTACCATACTCTCGTGATTATTACCATAATCTTATATGGAAAGGATCTATGCATATACCATAAATATAATAACATCCTTGTGGGATAAAGAGAATAAAATCTTTCCTTTGAGAGCGAGGCGCCGATTTCTTCCAAGAGTAATGGGCTGACGGGCCACCTGAGGATCAAATGCAAGGAATAAAGATGGGCCTCAAATAAATTAATTATCTTATGTTCAAATTTTAACATAAATTAATTTATAAACATTCGATCATGTCACTAGAGAAAGAATGTCGACTTACCCCTTTATTACCGGGTTGAGTCGGGCTTGCACTTAGACATTACGAATCCCAGATTTAAGATATCGAACGCCCATTAATCATTTATAGCAATCGATCGCTAAAACGATTAATAACTTCATTTCCTTAAGTAGTACCACTCAACCTTATTATTGTACTTGAGCTAACTCAACCCGCAGGGGTTTAGTACAATAAACCTTTGAGCTCCTTAAGGGACGCCATCATCCTTAACGGATACGGTGACTGACACGATAACTAGCGTGACATACAAGATCGCCACCACCCAAGATGCGAGAATCTTGGGTTAGAACATATAACCCTCACTCATAACAAGTCAAAGGGATGGTCAAGAACTCATACTCACCTAATACCTTATCGAGGTTTAGATCATCGTAAGTCACCGAGATCTTGGTTCTTCACGAAGGTCGAAGAAGAACACATCTCACCGTGATCCTTCAATACGCCGTAGACGCACAGAGAGAGACAAGCAACCAAGTCAAGTCACTTCTTATCTATATCGCAGCCTAAACCGACAACTCGTCCTTGTTGTCTCACCGTGAAACTTTTATATCTCATTAAGCTCGACCAATCATACGGACTTCGTGATCTTCACACACCGTATGATGTAACTTATATACGAGATAAGGGGACACGATATATGCAATCAAGTATTCAATTCGGATAGGAGATTGTAATAGTGGAACAGAAACATTGTATACAATCTCAACCAAACTGCTTTCAAGATACAAATCCAACAATCTCCCACTTATACTAAAGCAAACTTTTAGTATACAATGTGTCTCTACTAGCTATTACAAACAACCATCACTTTGCTTCTCCCACTTATACAAAAGTTTCCTTTCTAAGTGGGTGCCATCAAGCGCAATCCAAGTCCTCTAACGTGTCCATCGTAGACTTTTGCGGCGGAGCTCTTCGTGAATGGATCCGCTAGATTTTCCGTCATATCAATCTTTTCAATCAAGACGCCACCTCGCCTAACGATTTCTCGTATGACATGGTACTTTCTCTCTATGTGTTTGGTCGCCAGGGTCCGTGGTTCCTTCGAGTTTGCCATCGCACCGAAAGTTATCACAAGAAACTATGATACTCTTGGGCAAACCAGTACCACATCTAGATCCATGAGGTAGTTCTTGAACCATACAGCCTCCTTAGAAGCCTCCGTTGCTACATATTCGCTTCCATGGTAGAGTCCGCACGCATCGCCGCTTGCACTCCGCCAGATACGGCTCCACCTCCCAAGGTAAACACATAGCCCGAGGTCGACTTTTCTCATCACGGCCACTTGAAATCCGAGTCTCAGATAACCCAAAGGCATTAGACTATCTCGCATGGTAAACCAGCCTATAATCTCGAGTCCTTTTCAAGTACTTGAGTATATGCTTATCGCAATCCAATGAGCTTGTCCGTGGTTAGATCGATATCTAGCTACTATGCTACCGCATAGCGTATATCGGGCCTCGCAGCATAGCATTGCGTACATGAGACTTCCTACGGCGAAGCGTATGAACTTGTCTCATTTCCTCTATCTCCTTTGCGGTCATAGGTGATCGCGTTTTAGATAAAGGAACGCCATGTCCGAAAGGAAGCAATCCTTTCGCGGCGGTCGATACTAAAACGAGTAATCACAAGATCAATGTAAGACGCCCGAGATAAGCTCAACATTTTCTTCTCGCGATCTCGGTAAACCTTGATCCCAAGAATGTACGCGATCTCCTAAGTCTTTCATTTGAAACCGATCGATAGCCAACTCTTTACGCCCGATAACGACTTCACGTTGTTGCCAACTAGAAGGATGTCATCTACGTAAAGTGCAAGAAAACCACATCACTGTTGACATCTAACCGATACACACAACTCTCGCTAGCAACCGGTAAATCCATAGGACTTTACTACCTCGTCAAAGCGTAAGTTCCATGATCGGAGGTTCGCTTAAGTCCATAAATGGACTTTAAGCTTCCATACTAGATGCTCTTCACCCTTTACCACATAACCTTCGTGTTGTCGCATATAGATGTCTCTACCTTCCTCAAGGTAACCGCTTAGAAAACGGTTTTAACATCCATTTGCCAAACCTCTGGGTTTAAGTGGGCTGCTATGGCCGTAAGAATTCGATGGACTTGAGCATTGCTACAGCTTAAAAGGTCTCATCGAAATCGATGCCTCAACTGAGTGTACCCTTCGCCACAAGCCCGGCTTTAAAAGCGAAACCTCCATCGGAATCTCTCATCCTCTCA
Source organism: Salvia rosmarinus (assembly GCA_036937905.1). Classification (NCBI taxonomy): domain Eukaryota; kingdom Viridiplantae; phylum Streptophyta; class Magnoliopsida; order Lamiales; family Lamiaceae; genus Salvia; species Salvia rosmarinus. Next base: position 32,182,049 of record CM072823.1, read on the forward strand.
GATATCCACTTACTACCTACGGCTTCCTTGCCATCCGGTAGAGGTGTCTTTCATATACATCCATAGCCGTTATGGACTCCATTTCTAAGTCCATAGCGGTGTGCCATGATCTTGCATCAATATTCAGACGCCTCCCTGTATGTCCATGGGTCGATTATTGCATGTCTGTCTGTGGGACTAAACCAAGATTCACCCACTAACATAAATCGCTCGGGTTGACGAACAACCCTCCCACTACGACGAGGTTCTACAGCACAATGGCAACGGTGGGTGCAGATACTTGTGGTTCTCTAACTCGCACAACTTGCTGTGTAGGTACCACTTGTGACGGTCGGTATCTCCAAAGGAACTCGACCCACTTCAATTTCTTGAAGTATCCGTGTCGATCCTCCCACTAGACTCGACATCTCGCACTTCGCCTATTCGGTGGTGGAATACGATCATCTTCTAATTCTCAAGAATGATTTCAACTTTGGATTTATGATTTTCATGTAGTCCTCTTCTAAGAATCGAGCATTAGTGCTAATAATGACCTTCCGATCCTTAGGACTATAGAATAAACCACCTTCGCCCTCTAGATAGCCAATAAATGCCTTGCGTCGGATCTAGCCTCCAACTTGTCGCCCTTCTTGTTCAAAGACGTAGCCGGATCGCCCATATCCTTATGTGGCTTAAACCAGCTTGCGCCAAACCACAACTCGAAGGGGTCTTTTCGATCGACTTGACGGTACTAGATTTAGCAAGTATGCCGCCGCCTCTAAGGCATACCCCGTAACGAAATAGGCAATGTAGCATAACTCATCATAGATCTAACCATTTCCAAAAGAGTCCTATTTCTTCGCCTCGACACACCATTTTGTCAGTGTGCCCTTGAAAGTCGCCGAGGTAATCCCACACTTCACTAGATAGTCCATAAACTCGTTCGAGGTATTCGCCACCGCGATCGGACGCAGTGACTTGATACTCTTACCTAGCTTCGCTCCACTTCCGCCTTAAACTCTTTGAATTTCGAAAGCATTCGGACTTGCGGTGAAGCGGTATATGTATCCGCACTCGAGTAATCGCCAATGAAAGTGACAAAATACTGCATTCTCCACGAGCTTGTGTGGACATCGGTCCACACAGTCGAAATGGACTAACTCCAACATTTCTTTGGCTCTATAACCCTTCGCTTTGAAGGGTCCGGTCGACATCTTACCTTCTATACAGATTCGCAGACCGAACGGAGTAACCGTGAGATTACCCAACGCCCATTCTTAGCCGCCTTTGATCCTATTTAGATTGATGTGACCTAATCTAAGATGCCGAGAAAAGTAGAGTCATCTTCTTAAGAAAACTTTCGCTTTTTGGGTTTGATGAAGATGCAACATAGTTATAGGTATTATGTTTGGCGTAAATAGTATAAAGCTTAATTATATAAGGTGCCAACACGTATAACTTCGCTATTTCTTATGATAGAAACACCACTATCAAAAATAACGTAATATCCATGAGTAAATAATTTCAAATGTAAACAAGGTTCCGCTGAAAATCCGCACATATAAAACGCCTTTAAAACTAAACTGCTTTCTCAAAATATAAAGTAACATCTCCAACTCGCAACGGCCTCGACTTTCGCCACGTTGCCCATGGAGATCGTTATCTCGCCATCAAACAGCCTCCCTTGTCCGCAGAACCCCGCAAGGTGTAACAAACATGATCGATTATGTCAGATCTACTACCCAAGAATGGGTAGAACAAGTCGCTAAACATGTTTCACATTAAAGCAAACGGCGTGCACTTGAGCCTCGAGCATAGGGCACTTAGCCTTCCAATGCCCGCCTTACCGCACTTGAAGCACTTGCTCTTCTCCTTCGCTTCTTCAAGCCTCCGTGGCAGCCATGTTCTTGCTCCCATTACTCCCACTATTTCCTCGCCTCTACCACCTTTGGTGCCCTTTTTCTTTTCCCATTTTGCAACGGAAAATTTGGGCCCTTAGATGCGCTTAGCAAGAGCATGTGCTCCTTTTCCCATAACTCCTTCCGCAAAGAACGAGATCATTAAGCAACCGACTAAGTGTAAACTCGGTCTTGCTCATGATCGCATTCACGCGAAAGTTCTCAAAAGACTTGGGCGGTGTATTGAGGATGATATCGACCTCGCTTCGCCCAATACCTCCTCCCAACCGATCAAGACTATCCATGAGACGAGTCATGTGGAGACATGTTCATGGACCGAACTTCCTTCTTCCATCTTACACGCCAAGATTTCTCTCATTGTGTGGAAGTCGATCGTCCGATCCGATCGCCCAAACTTACTCTCGAGACTTGACCAAATATCGTCGCGTCTACCATCGATCGATGTTGCGAACCGCAAGCCTTTGGACATAGTAGTCATCATATAGCATTTAGCCATATTGTTTGACTTATTCCAAAGTCCGCCGACTCGCCGCCATTAGTCGATCGTCGAAGGGGCATCGGGTTTAGGAGTAGTAAGAACAAACATGTGTTCTTCAAATATAAGAACATATTCCATGTTTCGCTTCCACTCGATAAAATTTGGACCGATAACGGATTTTGCGAGCATATTGATAATCGGCGTAAGAGACATATCTCAAAACGATAATGTAAACACATAAGCATACGATCGCATATAATTCGTAATAATAATATTGTAACCTTTGATAAAACAATATTAATTGAAACCTCCAATCGCCCAAGGAATCCCACATGCAAGCCACGCGTGTGATCGCTACACACGAACCCCTCGACCGCACTAAAATATACCTTTTAGTCGCTTAATTTCAATCCATGTCAACTTATCCTTATGACAAATGAAATTAACGATTGGACCTTACTGCACCACATCACTATCGCAAGAAGGGACTTCATGGAAGTTGTACTTGAGGTGATGTCTAAGCATTGACCACAATTTTAACAATAGAATGAATTCTTAGAATCGGCATACTCACTCGGACCATACCGCTTCCAATTCAAATTCTTTTGTTATCTCTTTTATATCTATCTCTAGAGAACTTATGAAAATCGCACATGCAAGCCACGCGTGTGGATCGCCATACATGAAACTCCCACTTCTCAATAGATTTAAAAGTTTTATTTAGAAATCTCATCTAACAAACTTATGATAAACAGTGCAAGCAAGCCACGCCGGTGGATGTTTACTCACAAAGGCCTCACTTTGTTTAGAGATCAAAAGTGGAGGTCTTGACATTTTAATTTGAAAAATTAATTTGTCGGGTTGCTTGCTTAGTCTTTTTATTCAAAAGGTTTGTCCATGCAGATCACGTAATCCTAGCATGCTTTTCTATAGAACTCAACATGTAAAACATGCTCGCAGAATTCTAAAATATGCTTGATAAACGCGATAAACCTAGCATGCTTACTATGCGCATCCAATTACGTAAAACACTTAAAGGTTTGTCAACGTAATATAAACATACATAGCATGCTACTGCATAATTTAAACATCCACGACATGCATATGAACGATAAAAATAAAATAAAACGTTCATCGCGGCCCAATCGTGAAACCTGCACATTTATATCTAATCTATTACATAGATATACAAAGTACAGAATTAAACTTCGAAAACGGGCCTCGCGTGCACGGGCACGGACCGGAAAATCTGGATTGGGCTGGAAAAACGGGTCTGGGCCGGGTCGGCCCAATCAGGCCTTTGGGCAGCGCTGCTAGGGCAAGGCCCACCAAGCACCCGCCTATCGCCCGCCGCCGCTCACGAATCCTCGCGGTCGCTAATGCGATCCGCGACCCGTCGAAAGCACGCGGCGCGCCACGCCCAGCCCGAACATCCGCCGAGATTTGATCGCCCTTTTCACACGCAAAGGGTGTAAGTGCAGATAAGCGAAGCATCGTATCCACGAGATTGTATCACGAAAACATAGAAGCTAGCTCAACGATTATTCATCATTATTCAAGCACGGATAAAGGGTGAGAGGTTTTGTGGCTTCAAATTAATCCAAAGCAAAGGTAACCAAACGTAAATATAAATAACGCAATAAAACACGAAGATAACTATAAAGAAAGACTAACCCTAGGGATGCACCAATCCTATCCACAACGATGTTTATCCCGCTTATTACTAACCGCTTTAATCCGCACAAAGACGGAAGATCACATATAACCAACAACTTCAGCCATTTACAATTGCGGCGCTTGATTACTAATCTTCCCTATCACGCTTCGCCTCTAGAGGAAAATAAGCAACCCAAAAGGATCACTAAGAATATGCTTCCTACGAATGTCCTATCTCGCCATTTACTCAAGGCTCATTCAGATCATGCATTCGATAACGATTGACAATTAATACGCTTACGCTATTAACCGACAACTAGATATGCATCAAGATTTATCGAAATCAACACATATAAATAAGCACAATCGAATCATGAATCAATGCTCGAAGGTAAATAACGACAGAACTCACAACATATAGTCGAATCATGCAAACCCTAGATTAGAATAGAAAACTAGCCAGACATAATAAACGGAATGAAATACGAATTAATCATAAAAACGAAATTTAAATATATAAAACCCGTAGGGAAGCGTCGGATGAACAAAGGTTGGTCTTGAATCCAATTCCAAGCGAACGAACGGAAGACAAAGGAAAACGATCGGACAAAACGTTCCGATCGATAACGAAACGATAAACTAAACTAGAACAACGTAAAAACAATACTAGAATTAAGCTAAACAAAGACTAAAGCTAAAGAATGGAAAACCGAGGAAAACTCAAGTAAAATAGGTTTGGAACGTGTTGGGGTCTCTTGGTGGTCGAGGAGGCGAGTGGGGTGTTGCCATATATAGCACACCCCAAACCCTAATTTTCCTTCGTCGCGCCTCGCGACCACCCTTCGGTCGCTAGGTGTGGTCGCGAGGTAAGTCTCTCGCCTTCTCGCCGCGCCGCCTTCATGCGCCGCTTTGAACTCGCGACCCGCTAGCGGTCGCTAGCTATTACGAATCGGTCGCGAAATCGTCCGCTGAATTCTCGACGCTAGGCTTCGCCGCGGGCACGCAGGTCGCGGCCGCTGCTCTTCCGGCGCCACCGGTTTGCTCATGACAACCTAGCGACCGCTAGGCTGGTCGCTAGAAACTAGGCGATTGTTCATTTTGATCGTGCTTCGCCTTGCTTCGATTATCAATATATAAACCTACAAAACGTCAAAGGAACACCCAAGAGCAAGATCTTCTAGAAATAGATGAAACATTAAGAATCGATACATAAACGCACATTAAACGAGCTAAACTCATCTTCAAATATCAACTAATTACGTGTAAAATGCACGCTTATCAAGATGTCGCCGCCCGCCGCTAAAACTGCGACCGCGAGTCCGCCGCCAAGCGCCGGGTTTCGCGCGCGAACGCGTGCCGCCCGCCGCCGCCGCCGCCGCTTGCTTGCGGCCGATCTCGCGACCACTCGCCGCCGCGTGGCGCCGTGGGATCTCGCGCGAACGCACACCCGCCGCCCGCGCCGCGATCGCCCTCGCGACCGCGAGGCTCGCCGCGAGATACCGCCCGTGGATCGCCGAGTGACTGTTTTTCCGTCGCTTCGTTCTTCGTTCTTTTTTACGATAAGATTTACGAATAAAATCTAATCTAACCACGGATTTTCGTGGTGAAACAACAAAATCCGACAAAATAATAAACGAGCCACGATGAACGATGATCCATAATTAATAAACGCACGTAATAATCAAACGTGAATTAATCCAACAGAGCCAAGATTCGATCCCGTGCTCGATACCAATGTAGGGAAAACATATGTTAACCCTCGCCCGAGGATCTATCTTGGATATTTAATTCACCATACATTGATTATAATCCTAGCACGCGCCTATATAATTAATTGCAACACGAGAGGTTTTCTCATGTTTACCTTCGATCCGCCGAGGTGGATCGAACGGGATGAACGGATCGAACGGTCGAGACTCGTGCTTTGACCTTCTGGACTGTATCCCGGATGCCCAATCTCCAACGTCGAGTGAGGACGATCTATGGAGAATACTACAAGAAATCACCCTAAACCCTAGGCAAATTTTCGAGATCCTCTCTTATGGAGTGGACGAAAATTGTGCTCCCAATACTTAAGCATTAGCCTAGACTTTATCTCATACCTTATATTTATAATGCACTACCTTAATCCCATATGGAAATTACCATAATCCTATATGGACATTACCATAATCCCATATGGAAATTACCATAATACTTTATGGAAATTACCATACTCCCAGGATTATTACCATACTCTCAGGATTATTACCATAATCTTATATGGAAAGGATCTATGCATATACCATAAATATAATAACATCCTTGTGGGATAAAGAGAATAAAATCTTCCTTTGAGAGCGAGAGGGGCGCGATTTCTTCCAAGAGTAATGGGCTGGATGGGCCACCAGGATCAAATGCAAGGAATAAAGATGGGCCTCAAATAAATTAATTATCTTATGTTCACCCGAACATAAATTAATTTATAAACATTCGATCATGCCACTAGAGAAAGAATGTTGACTTACCCTTTATTACCGGGTTGAGTCGGGCTTGCACTTAGACATTACGAATCCCGTATTTAAGATATCGAACGTCCATTAATCATTTATAGCAATCTGATCGCTTAAACGATTAATAACTTCATTTCCTTAAGTAGTACCACTCAACCTTATTATTGTACTTGAGCTAACTCAACCCGCAGGTTTAGTACAATAAACCTTTGAGCTCCTTAAGGGACGCCATCATCCTTAACGGATACGGTGACTGACATGATAACTAGCGTGACATACAAGACCGCCACCACCCAAGATGCGGAGAATCTTGGGTTAGAACATATAACCCTCACTCATAACAAGTCAAAGGGATGGTCAACAACTCATACTCATCTAATACCTTATCGAGGTTTAGATCATCGTAAGTCACCGAGATCTTGGTTCTTCACGAAGGTCGAAAGAAGAACACATCTCACTGTGATCCTTCAATACGCCGAGACGCATCAAAGATAGACAAGCAACTAAGTCAAGTCACTTCTTATCTATATCGCAGCCTAAACCGACAACTCGTCCTTAAGTTGTCTCACCAGTGAAACTTTTATATCTCATTAAGCTTCGACCAATCATACGCACTTCGTGATCTTCTACACATCGTATGATCTAACTTATATATGAGATAAGGACACGATATATGCAATCAAGTATTCAATTCGGATAGGAGATTGTAATAGTGGAACAGAAACATCAGATACAAGCTCAACCAAACTGCTTTCAGTATACAAATCCAACACCTCCAATGTCAAGTAAGACTTCGCTAAACCCACCCTGCATCCATCCCATACCGATGATACCGGTGAAACCCTAGCGCTAATTCCTATAGACCTACCCAAAAGGTTATAGCACATATAATCCTTGATATCGGTGGGACTATCGGGGCAGGAAGGCGAACGGTCGGAGACCGAGGCAGAACTAGAATTTTCAGAACGAGAAGACGAAGGAGAAGACGAAGAATACATACTTACTTTTTTGGGCGAGATATCTGGCTTCTTCAACAAGTTTGAAAAAAGTTGGGAAATTTCGGAAAATGTGTTCTCTGAAACAAAGTGCGGAAGGAGAAAGTGAATGTTGCCTTACTTAGGCCTATTTATGGTACAAATGGCGCTTAAAACTGCCGTTCAACTACACACGTGCCTATCCACGATTTGTTGTGGAGTCGACGCACACACGGCTCGAGCGCCCATTACCGCCTCGCGCGTATGACGACTCTAGGAAAGACAGACCGCCCGATCGACCGCAATCATCACTGGGCCTCGGCATCCTCCGTAAGGGCGGCGCCACTCAGGTCACACCTCGGCATCCTCCGTAGGGCGGTGCCACTCGGGTCGCACCTCGGCATCCTCCGGAAGGCGGACATCACCCCCGCCACTCACCGCACCTCGGCGCCTACCAACGGACATCACCCCGCCATCGAAGATTCAGTCCGACCTCTGATCCTTCCAACGGACATCCCCAGACAAAGAACGGATGGCTCCACCATAGGTTCCCACCAGAAAGCGCGGTCGCCTCACCCGCCTGCACCTTGAAAAAAAATAAAAATTCAGACGCCTCAAGTCGGACTCGGTATCATCCGTAAGGATATCTCTATCCGTGTCGGACTGACATCCTTCCGCTCGGACATCTTTGTCCAACGACAGTGACTCCAGCTCGGTCTTGGGCAAGTCATATGCATCTGCAACGGCACCGCCCAACTCGGCCGAACCAAGATCGCCTAATCGCACCACGACATCAAAGAGATCAAAAACCTCGACATCAACCTCACCGAAAGAACATCCCACCTCGGCCAAGCGCATTCTTCACTTCACCCTCGGCACGGCTGTTACTCGACTATTCTGGGGCTATGATGGGATATGGCCCAACCGCCAGTCCACCGACAGCCCAAACGAGCCGGGCTCGACATTAGTAGCGGCCCACGCGAAGCCCAAGGACCAGCCCCCAAACCCTAATCAGGCGCCACCCTGCACATAAGGCTAAGCGTCCCTACAGGCGGAAGGCTAAGAGTCCCTAGGGGCGAGAGGAACAGTCCCTACATGCGAGAGGAAGAGTCCCTACATGGGAGGGGATCAGATCCCGCCTTAAGGGTCCTCAGATATGTATAAATAGGAGTTAGATCGAACGTAGAAGGGTTAGCAACTTGTTGAATACTAAGAGCTTTTAGCTACACTCACTGTAATCAAATCATAGTGAAAGTATTGAGGAATCACTCCTCCGTGGACGTAGATCTCATTAACGATCGAACCACGTAAAAGCGCTTGCTGTTTTTATCGCTTTACATAAATCTTGCATACTAACATATACTAGATTTATCAATTTTCTTACCAACCTCTCTGCTTTTCTTATTGTTTTCTTGTTTGTCCACCTATTATTTGTAAGATTGTATGTTCTGAGTGTTTTCAATTTGTATTTGTTTGTTAATGTAAGTAAAAATATATTCATGATTGATTGAGGTTTGCAAGATTACTGGTGTTTTCAGTTGTAATCAACTTTATTTTACTTTTCCTGTTTTCTGCCATCATTTTCAAATGTTTCGAGCAACTAAAATTCTCATACCCAACGCTAGTAATATTTGGAGCAAAACAACTTAACAAAGACAAACACATGTGTTATATTATCTTATTCAAAATAGTGGGTGTGGGTTGGGGTGTGTGTGCGTGGGTGTGTGGTTGCGGGTGTGTGCGGATGTGTGTGTGTGTGTATTTGAGAGAGAGAGAGAGAGAGAGAGAGAGTTCATTTTCTACCTTGATATTCTCATATATAAATCTACTATGTAATTGGTTTTCACTACAGTTGTATAAACTAATTGATGGCAATCTTAATTAGTACTGAAATGGGGAAGATATCAAACAGCCATTTCTGCTTCCCCAACATTTCTAGGAATCCCCACATCCAACCTCATGGTTGGTTTGTATTGCTCGGGCACCGCAGCGCCAGCCTGTACACATAACTCAATCACGGCAGGGGCCTGGCCGTAGAAGTTCCTGAGCTCCCTCCATAGGCTGATTAACATTGGGTACGTGCACACATATCTGGGGGATTAAGTCGTTAAGAACTGCTGCCTGCCATCCATGTTGCCCGTTACGCTGCTGGTGCTTATGGGCTCCGCAGTTCTGGGCTTTGTGTCCGCTCGGGCCTATGTGCACTTCGGGGCAGTAACCACAAGCCCTTACCGGATACATCTTCATCAACCTCCGGGCTCCGTCCCTCATTTCTTCCCATGCTTGAGTGTTTCCTCAGCAAGCAATGCTATATCTTCTTTGCTAGATGGCGGCACGATTTCAGAATCCGGTACTTCAGCCAATATTTCTGGCTTTGGAGCTTCTGGATCGGGTCGGCAGCTCGCTTTCATCAGCATCGACGAACTCCTTTTTTCCAATGCGTATGATGGGTTTTCTTCTTCTTTTGGTGGGATATTCAGGCAGGTCTACCCCAGCTTGAATGCAGAGCTCTACTACTGCAGGGGCTCTTGGGACGGAAAATCTCTCATCATGAGTAATGCGGTTCCCAAGACGATCATACAAGTGGTATGCCTCGAGCGGTACCAATATGTCCTCGACAACTGCTTTACCCCATTCATGAGCCCCTTTTCGAATTGAAGCTCGTGGCCCTCTGCAAGACTTGAAAGGATGCCCAATAGGACCTACGTGAATTTCATTACACCACCTGCAAGAATCAGATATAACTGTTAAAAGAAAATCAGCAGTTAGAAACATTAATAATCCTAGGAAGATGATCTATCTCATATTACCAATACAGTGAAAAGGAAAAGAAAGTCCAAATTTGCCTTTTTTTATTTTAGTTTGTGATAAAATGATTTCTTATGAAAGAGAGAAAAATGAATATTGATCTCAGCAGTTGTAAAGACGCAGAATTTTTTTTTTAAAAAAAATTATTATTATTACAGAATATCATCTAGGCCCAATATTAGTTAGTCCAATACTAGTTAGGTTCATTCTAATGTAACCCTAGCTTTCTACACTAAGGCCACTTTTGGTAGGTTAGTTAGGTTTCGTCTAGTTAAAATGTATTGTTCAAATGGGTTTCGTAACCCACCACTTAGTTAGGTTACAAATCCTAAAGAAATAGTGCAAAACAGAGCTACCAAACAGATGAATCCACCAAGCCCGTCATTAAAACACGGGCCGGCAGGATACGAAACAGAGCTACTAAACAGACGCAGGATACGAAACAGAGCTACCAAACAGACGCATAACTTTGTTATCCTGACAAAACAAGGCTACCAAACGGGCCTAAATATATGGGAGACTCTTTCATTATGAATATACAATTTATTCTTTTCTCCTAAATGGCTCTATTATTACCGCTTCACAATAACAACAACAACAACAACAATAATAATAATAATAATAATAATAATAAATAAAAACAAGCATCAGGTAGAAAATTACTTGCAGGCATTGACAGGCATCACTTTCAGAAGTTTCTTCAGATTATTAACTAATGTTGTTCTTGCATTCAACACTCTGTATGCAAGAGGAATTAGTCTTTTAACCACCAAGCCTCGTTTTGGAGGTGGGACAGGTCCCCTTGGTTGGTTTTTACGGTTTTTCAGCCTCTCCCTGGCATTTCTCCGTAACTCAATAATAGGTATAGGAAATGGTTTCTTTTCCTTTTTAGAATAATAACGAGGAAAGTCCGCATTTTGAGGATGATTGCATTTAACTATCAGAGATTGAAAGTAAGTTGACTTCTCTGATGAGATTTGTAAGTTCAACTGGCTGAGTCTATTGCAAGTGCTCTGCAGAAAATAAAACAAAAAACAGAAAACCTCAATCAGTAATCTCTAACAAGTCAGAAGTGAATTCGAAGCAACTTCTAAGCTAACAGAACAGGAACAGAACCACATCCGGCTGCTTATAATTAGGGTTGCATAAAAGTAAACCAAAACTTGATACAGATAATATTGCATTGCTAAGTTAAGATGAATCAATAAGTTACAGCGAAGTACCATTTGAAATGGAAGTACCTTCAAAAAATCGAGTGAACTGAGACCTGGCAGTGTGCTACATTTCACATAGTCAAACTTCAGGCATGTCCTGTTACCATGTGATAAAGGAGTTCTGCTGAATTGGGAATGCAGACAACCAGCGTCCATTCCTACAAAAAAAAAAGCAGAAAATGTAATGTGGTGAGACGCTGTTGTTGTGCACAGTAGAGGAATGTTACTATGCAGTTGGAAGACACTAAGAGGGTGTTTGGCTGAGCGTATAAGCTCCCCAAAACAGCTTATAAGCTGTTTTCAAACTTTAAAACAGCTTATAAGCTGTTTTTGGGGAGCTTATAAGCTCAGCCAAACACCCTCTAAATGAAGTCCTAAAATGAGAGTTATTCCATCAACATAAGGTGAAGCCTTTGTTTGAAGTCTCGCATCGATTCCGGAAGAAGCAGTTTGGTTTTGGAAACTTATCCAAGATGCACTAAAAGAACAGTTTTGAAAACTTATATGGGCAGTCTGAAGTGAAAACAAATATATAAAGCTGCCCATAATTTTGAGGGGAGGCACAACAGTTATTAAAAATTGGTAGGACATTGGAATTGGGGTTAAAAAAGTATTGCATCGGCATAAAAATAACAAGGGTGAAGCAAATCACGAACTAAAAAATAATCATACCGCCGATATAAGTATTCATCTAAGTTTATTTTCATCTCAAGCTCAACTAATTTATATCCTGAGGTAAAAGTGCCCAATACTTAATTTCTTTACAAGAAAAGGAAATATATCGAGCTCATATTGACCAAAATACACGAGCCATGAAGCTTCAATCTTTTAATCCTCAAACCAAATCTTACCGAGAACGGAGTTAATAAGTGACACAACCCTCCTCAACCCCACATGCCACAAAATAAACAATGAGACGGAAATAAACATGATCTAAACAACCAAAACTTGCATCCCCAATAGGCATAAAGGGACCATAGAGGAAAAATACAAACTTGGAACAGCATAACTCTGGCTTTCTCAATGGCCATTATCAAAACAAAGGCACTGTGCTCCAGTCTCCACAAACCAACAAGAATTCAAACATCTAATTATGTTCTCGCCGATAGCATCCATGTTCTGTCCACCCATATATATTGCTATTTCTTTCAATAAGCAGCAGAAACAAGAAATACAATAGAAACAACACACGCCACCCTATTTCACTAGCCCTAATTGCCAAGTCTACCATAGAAAATCCGAGCCCCAAATATCCACAACCCGGTTCTTCCGTATTCCTTCTAATCAACAGTAATTTCCAACACAGGTGCTTTCAAGCATTCTTATTGAGATATTAGATATAAGCAGGCAACCTAAGAAAGTAAATATGGCATAAATTTGAAGCTCGAAAAGAATTGCAGTCAAATACAACAGTAAAGAACAGTATGAGTATGGAATTGCCATGCGTGAACTTGAAAGTACTCACCCAAAACGTGGAAGCTGCCCAGCCGCGATAGAGGCGGAAGCCGTATCGAGTACTTTCCGATAGTGTGGCGATGGATAATTGCAAGGGAAAAACGGGTTCGGAGAGAGAGGAATGTGGAGGGAATGCAAGGATGTGATTGAAGAATACTGGGTACAGTAGAACCAATCGTCTCATCATAATGGTATATTCCATTTTATTATTATTTTTCTTTTTTCTATTCGTTTTGTTTTTGGCAAAAATCTTATCTTCCCTTTGTTATTCTTATTGTCATCAAAAGAATTCTTTAGTTATAAAAGTTATTATTATATAGTATAATAAATAATTAATTGATGCATTTAAAATAAGTAATAGTAATTGATATGGACAGACTAATATCAATCTTATTGAGCCCACAAAGCCCTGTGAATTAAGAGAATTGGGCTCTGAACAAAATAAGAGGCCCAAAATAGAAGCAGACGTGAGAGACAAAGTCTTCCCCATTTATAACAACCAAGCTGGGATTTGGTTTGATGCTGGATTTCTTGAAATACTTTTCAAATGCGGGCACGTGTTCTAATACTTTCATTATTTATTATTATTATTATTATTATTATTATTATAAATTCTAAATCCTAAAGTGAGGCGTATTATATTGGTTAATCAGTTCTCGTTTCACAATATTTTACGAGGGGGCACATTTTTTTATTGAGAATTGACAAATAGAATTTTTAGATAATCCAATACGAAATTTATTACATACACTCCTGGTGTTTTTGTTGACTGCTTACTTTTTCTTTCTTTCTTTTTAAGAATATACCATTGAATTTGTGGAATAGTGATTGTTCTTTGTAATTAAGAATAAGAAATGAGGGCTGGTGAGGGAAGGTTGGAGCTGCCAAGGTTGGAGGATATGTGCGTGGCTCTTTGGGACGCCCACATGAAGGCTCGGCCGACGTGGACAGGTGAATCTGCATTGGGACTTAAGTGTGGCGAGAGAAGATGGATCAGGCCAAAGGCGGACAGATATCGGGTGGACGTTGATGCCATGTTTAATACGGACGCCCACCATTTTGGGGTGGGGGTAATCATCAGAGATGCTACGGGAACTGTTAAGGCAGCAATGGCGAAACCCACTAAACCTCCCACGAACGTTTTGATGGTGGAGATCATGGCGTGGGTGCATGGTCTCGTTCTCGATCTCGAGCTTAAGATGGCCGGTTGAAATCTTTCTCGACTCGATCCTTGCGGCGAGAACTATGGCTCGGCCGGAGGAAGAGATTGATCTTTTACCTGATGACATCTGTGAAATCATGCGAGTGGCTAGGAAAAATTCACGATAGGTGTCTTTCACATGTATAGGAGGCTAATCGAGCCGCCATAGTCTCAGCGCAATCTGCGCCAATTGCTCTCGACGATTGTCTCATGCGGGAGGATTATCCTCAATGGTGATGGATATTGTTATTGGTGATTGAATAAAATATACCTTTTCTTCAAAAAAAAAAAAGAATAAGAAATGAGGAATTAATTGTTACATTAACGCGGCTACATTTTGTGATTTTGAAACTAGATTCTTAGAAATTCTTATCACGAGAAATTAATAATGGCAATTTAAAAATTAATTAACGTGAATAGCAAATTATTTAACTTATTATCCTTCTTTAAAAATCAAATGTGATGGGCTCAAAAAGTATTAAAATACATTACCTTTGTGAGGCTGAATTTGTAAAGGGTGATTCTATATATAGCTCTTAAATTTCCTATAAAAAATATTAATAGTTATAGTATTTACACCAACTCTTAGTTTAATTTTTTTACTGAAATAATAATCAAGGAAATCTAGAAAAGAAAAAGAAATACATTCCAAAAATAATATATAAACACGGTAGCAATTCTAGGGGTGAGCAAAATACCCAAAATCCGAATATCCGATCCGAACCAAACCGAAATGTAAAATTCGGTTCGGATTTTCGGTTCGGATTGGATTGCCATTTTTCAAAATTTCGGATTTTCGGATCGGATCGGATTGGATTTTTTTAATCCGAAAAAATCCAAAATCCGAATTATATATAATTTATATATAAATAATAATATTTTATTTAAATATTTTTAAATCTAATATAAATATATATAAATTAATAAAATTGGTTTGATTTTAGGATTTTTCATAATTTGGATTTTTCGGTTCGGTTCGGATATTTTATAAAATTTTGGTTTTCGGATTTTGGATATTCGATTCAGATCGGATTGTTTTCCTCTTAAAATTCGAATTTTCGGATCGGTTCGGATTAGGCTAAAATCCGAACCGAAATCCGAATGCTCACATTGAACATTTCTAAAAATTTTGGGGGCTATATCTTACAAGGATATACGCCTATATTTTCGTTTCTGCCACAGCCTTTCTACCAAGACAAAAACTACTATGCAGATAAGAGGCCCACAAATTTCTGCCACAGCCCTTGTCAAGAAAGATTGAAGATATCATTTAAAATTTGAAAATTCCAAATTACCTTCAATTGGTATGTAGAAGAGAAAAGATGAGAGAGAGATAATCCACCTTCATTAGCTAAGTAGTAATATCACAGGGAAAGGGAAAAGGTGCAGACACAGTTTGAACTTGAGAAACAGAGAAAGAGTAGATCGAAATCCAAGTTAAATATGCCAAAGCAAAAAAGCAAGCAAGGCTAATGGATCTATTTGAGAAGCGTTTTCACGATCGACTTCACATTGAGCTTCTTCAAATCAGTATACGACTGCCCACATCCAACAAACATCACCGGTGCTCCAGAAATGTAAACCATGGATAATGCAGCTCCCACCTGCACCATTTTTATTAATTAAATAAATTTAGTTGCAACTAAAGGTCATTGCAATCTGATGTGATGGGATGGGATGGATACACACCTTGTCGTCAATCGTGTCGAACTTGGTCAGCAGGATCCCGTCGATCAATCGGGGATTGGGCGAGGGTGAGAGATCACCTAATTTCTGTACAAATTAAAGAAGAATGACCGGTCAAGCTGCGTAAAAGTATCATGCATAATAAAGTCAATGAATGAAAAGGAACAACAAATCAAACCTGGTTGAACTTAGACAACTGATCAACAGCATCGTTCCCCACAAGTGCCTCACCGACAAACAAAACCAGGTCCGGACTGTTCACGTAGATAAGCTTTGACAGAGCTCGCATCAGTGGTTCATTATCCTGCAAAATATGAAAAGTATCTCCATAAACACACAGTTTGGCAGGAAAATGGACTCAACATAGCTCGGATCCAGCAGCTTGGGAGTCGAACATAAGATGACGTGGTAACAAAATATCAATATGCCACTGAAAACCCAAACATGTGCAATCTACCTGCATACGTCCAGCTGTATCAACCAGAACAACATCTGAACCATTTCGACTGGCCTCCTGAATCGCTTCTTTTGCCACGATTGCAGGATCTTTCTCGTAACCTTTCTCAAATATGGGAATCTGGCGTTTCCAAGATAATACCATTTAAGTTATTAGGTATTTCAGTTAATACATACATCTCAAGGTAAGTACAAAGTGCGGCACTACAATATACCTGGAGTCTCCGTGCATGTGTGCGCAGCTGCTCCACGGCACCTGATCTGAATGTGTCACAGGCAGCCATCATAACATTAACATTATGCTGTTGAAGCCAGTATGCGACCTGCCAAAGCCACATGGAAAAGGTTAAGAAAAGTTTGCAGATGATCAATATTGATTTGAACAAATGACTACCTTAGCAAGATTGGTAGATTTCCCGACTCCATTAACTCCAACAAAAACCACAACATATGGTTTTCCTTGCTCTTTCGCAGCATGTACATCCCTCAAAATATCAATCGAGCGCCTAGGAGTTAAAATGCGGGTAAGTGCATCTTCCATAGCAGCCTGGAAGAATCATGTGACATGTAGGTCAGTGATGAAATTCTACATATGAACGAGAGAAATAGATAGCTGCAATTCTGCCTGTTTGTTCATATGGATGTGAATATTTTCATAGTCCCTGCCTTTGTTGGTTAGAAGAGGTTCAGACATTCTTAAATACCTGAACTGTTGATGAGATTCTTGTAAAAGAGGCTAGCTTTTTGCCCTCAAGACTTGCGGCCACTGATTCACAAAGTTTCTCAGCTATTTCCTCTGCCTGTTGGCAATCATTCAAAGTAAGGACAGAAAACATATTAACAAACAGATCATACCTCAAGCATAAAATACAATGCTAACTAGTATCAGTGAAGAAAAATATTAGAATTTCAGAAGAGAAAGTGCTTAGTAGATAAGAAACCATCATAACGTACCACATTCTTGGTCATAAGTCTATCCTTGAGAGCTTTAAGAGCTGGTTCTAGGTCAGACTTCTCCAAATTTGCTTTACCCGCAATACTGAACCAGAAATATTAGGTCATTACAAAAAGAAAACAAACACTCTAGTGCAGCAAATATGCATCCATATGGCAGCTCGCAACGGTGTCTTAGGTTCAATAGTTTTCATTTTGTAACATTGTTAGTAGGCTAAAAATATGAAATCTTTGTAAAAGTAGAGGCACCAAAGACAACCATTATTCGCGTGCAATGTAGCAAGATTGTTAATAGTTCGGACTAAACAAGAAATACCTCCACTCTCTTCGAGGGCACATTTATTTATCAGTAAAATGCATGAAAGAATACCACTTCACTTGCACTCCATAATTTACTAGACCCATTAATCACTTGCCTCACACTTTATAGAGTAGTACATATTGAAGGAACAACTCTTGCAGCATTTCCCATGTGTTTCATATATTATTCAAAAATTGAACCAAGTAGTAAGTAGGCAAAGACAGGTAGCTTACCTCTGGAACATGGATGAAAACCACCCTTTCTTTTTTGAATCAACCTTATTATCCTTAGCTGTGTCTTCCTCCTCGCTTTCGCTTTCACTGTCACTGCTAACAATCTCCTCTTTGTCCATCATACTCTCACCTTGATCTGCGGCTACAACTGATATGTGCTGCTCCCCATTCTCACTCCCCGGATCGGTGAAATCCAATTTTGCCTCTTTTGGTGAATCATCCCAAACTCGGTTCTTTTTAGTAGTCTTTTTCGGTTCCTCTTTGGAGACCTTGTTAGCACCAGTTTCAGTTTTTTTCCCACCTTTCGACCTAAGCTTCTGTAGCTTATTTACATCAAAAGCACCAGTATTGGAAACCCCATTCTCTTTACCATTATTTTTAACCACTGTATTTGCTTCCCCTTTCCCAATATGATTACTGTTAAGATTTCCATTTTCTAAAGGGCGACCTTTGAACTTGTCGCTGTCACGATCATTTCCAGATTCATCTCTGCTCTTTTTTTTATTACCTCCATCCATGTTACCGTTTTGCACATTTCCTTGCTTCCTAGAGAGGTTATTGTTCATAGGCTTGCCCACCTGCTTTGATTTCTTCATTTCCTCTGCACGAGCCTCGGCTTCCTTCTTAAGCTGTTGGAATATATCATTGAAGTCATTGTATGAAGTTCGCTTTGGATCATAAATATCGGAGAACTCTTGCTTAACCATAGAGAGCAGATCGTCGACATACAAGAGATGGAGAATTCGCTGATACACAGCAACAAAAACAAGCCCTAGATCATTGTGAAACGTCCACTTAAGAGTGTACGAAGCACCCGGGGCATCATAATTGTACGATGCAGCACCTGACCTTTCCTCCAAAAGGCAGGACCTTATCAAGGTATCGATGGGCGATCCTCTAAGAGCATTCCCAAGCTCTTTGCAAGTCCAGAGGATTAAACCTCCTCTTGTAAATATGAGCAACTGCTCTAACATCTCTGGAGCTCAGAAAGTTCTATCCTGCAAAAGTATTGCAAAAAAAAAATCTTCAGGGAACTTCTAAAATCACCAAGTCAGATGATGCAAGTTACCATTCAATTATAATTCAAATATATTGAAAAAACTTATACGAAACCACTGAGTCACCGACCAATTAATGATAGTCAAACCCGCACACATGCTTAGAAGACAAACACAACTTTAAGAAATTCGAAAACACATTAGAAACTCCCTATAAGGCATATTCATCTGTAACTGGAAATACATCTAATTTCAACGAGCTGTAATTCTCCTGAATAACAATGTCTCTCATGAAAAATAGTTCTACTTTATTAAACAAAGTATCAACTTTCATATAAATCACTAATTTTATAAACAAAGTATCAAATTTCAAATTTCACAATCATACACATCCACACATCCGAAGCATAAAGTTACCCATACTCATTGAGAGCATTTATTTCAGCTAAGCAATAAAAGTGTTGCAACTTCAAATTCTAAACAACTATCGATTATCGGATATGGCTACAAAGGCCACGATTCTGAGTGATCATATCAAGTATAAAAGAGGAAACCACGATCACAACCCTTTGCATGTCAACGAAAAACAGCGATTAAAAAGAGGGGCACAAAAGATAAGTCTTTTCTTCTCTTTCATTTTCTAAGATCGACAAAAGATCAAGATACATGAATTTCTACCATATTTCAATTCAATCGCAGAAAATCATCAGATCCAAAAGAAAACCCAATTCAAAAAAATCACACGACTCAGTCGACAAAAAAACAAGAATCCCAATAGAAGATAAAAAAACAATTAGACGCGAATCAACACAAACCACCAACATCCCGAAACAAGATCATTCGGCCAGAAGCCTTACCCCAATCCCTGGATCCGAACAGATCAACAACAAAGTAACAATCACAAAATCTCCAAAATTAAAAAGGACCAACGAACCACGTAATCAATAAATTTATTGATATGGTAATAAATTCATCACCTGAGAATCTTTGACGCCAATTCTGTTGGGGAGATTGGGGAATCCCTCGTCAAAAAGGAAAGCGAAGAGAAGGAAGGAAAAAGAAAAAAGAGAAAACTAAAGAGGAATTGGGTTTTGAGAGTTGAATGTATATAGGGAGCTGACTAGAAATGTTTGGTTGGTCGGCCAAAACTGGTGTGCGGGGTCATGGCGTGTTCGATTTCGCCCATGCTGATTCCGATTCTTTCACCTACGGTAAATGTAATTTTTGTCCGAATTTGTGGAAATATCCAAACGAAGGATATTTTGTTTGTGTCATTAAACAAAATCGAAAAGATAAATTATCTTTTATTTATAGTATATTCCAACAAAAAGAATACTACTGATCCAATAAAAAAACGAGTCAATTTCCAAATAGGGAAACAACTTTTTTTTTTACAAAAAGAAAGAGTTTTATACGAACATGAAATATGGAGAAGACCTTCCATAAACGATGGAGGTTTCAAATTTGCGGTGTAACAAAATCAACAACTCTTGTTAATCTATGAGCAATCTCGTTCAACTCACGACTGATGCGGTTAACTTTCACCTCAGCCATGGCTTCTATTTCTATATGAGTATGACAGACAGCAGCACAAACCCCTAATTTAGTAAGGTTTTCCTCGAGGGAGTTAATGGCATCACAAGCGATCTTGCAGTCCGAGTCTATGAAGCACTTGGTGAAATGAAGGTCTTTGATCCAAGAGAGAGCTTCCCTTATACCTATGACCTCACCCTCCTCCACTCTCATCTTCCCTATCTTCCTGAGAGTTTTAGCAGCGATATGATATCGGATAATGATGTCAATACCTGTGGTTTGTTCCTCCTCGAAGAAAGTTGTATCAACACCACATCTCATCCAACCCGTCGGCAATTCATGCCACCCTTTACAAGAAATTTGGTTGTCCCGACTTCGGACTAGAGTAGGGGATGTCAGTTGGACCGCAAGCCACTTCTCTCTGTAGCCCAACGCATTCGCACAAGACCTTGCAGGTATCAGGTATATCTCATGTTATACAGCTGCATTTCTATCCTTCCAAATTTGCCATATGATCATGCCCGCCTTTGCATGACTCTTCATCGCCTAGGCTAAGCAAGGAGAAAAGCATAGCGAAGAAACAACTGCTCTCCCATTACGGTTCAACAATGCCCAAGTCGATTTCTTTCGAGCATCTAATCATAAAATGGCAAAAGACGAAGGAGTGTCATATCGTCTCATGATCCCTATGACAAATACCACACTCGCCCCTTACATCAACCCCACGACTAAGAACTTTCTCTTTCGTAGGGAGATTGTCCTGCGCGACTCTCTATAGGAACTTTTTTCACTTTCGCTGGTACCTGAAGATTCCAAATAAGTCTCCATCGTCCCTCAACAGCTAACGTGTCATTGATGGTAGGCAAACAAGCTAACCGATAGGCCATTTTCACAGAGTATTTTCCACTCTTAGAATAATGCCATACCAAAATATCATCATTCAGCACAGAGGGAGAAAGATGTTTATGATCTCTCTAGAGTCAGCTTCATTAAACACATTCTCGACCAACTCCACATCCCAACAATTGGAGCCAGTGATCATAAGGTCACAAACCCGCAAATCTGAAGATCTTCGTGATATGGTGTTGAAGCATAAAATTCTCGTCCAATCAGAGCCACGTATCGGCCAAAGCCCGTATTTTGGATCCATTTCCTACCCCCCATCTGACTTCCTTTCTCACTAAATCTTAAGCAGCGCATAAACTCTTCCACGTGAAATTCGGGCTATGCCCTACCTGAGAAGATAAAAAATCTCCACGGGGAAAATATTTTGCTTTGAAAACACGACAAACGAAAGCATCAGGATCAGTTAGAAGGCGCCAGCCAATCTTCCTAAGCATGGCAATGTTGAAAAGCTATAGGCTACGAAACCCTATGCCACCCTTATCTTTCACCACATAAAGATGTTCCCAACTCATCCAGTTAATCCCCTCAGATGCATCTCGCTTATTGTCCCACTAGAAGCTATTCATCATCTTTTGAAGTTCATATGTGATACAAACAGGGAGCAAAAACATCGTCATGCGAGAAGTCGATTACTGCGCCACCTCCTTTAACAACACCTCATTCTCTGCTCTTGATAAATTCTTACCATGCCAACCTTAAATTCGAGCCCACAATCTATCACGAAGATAGCCAAAAATCTTCTTTTGTTCCTATAAATAAGTCCAAAAATCTCCTTTTTGTTCCTACCAATAAGTGAAGGAAACCCAAATAACGATTGTGTTAAGGGTCGTGAGACCCAAGAATGGCGAAAGACATTGACGATTTGAGTTGTCTACGTTTACAAGAAAATACCCGACTTTTGATAATTGACATGCCAGAAGCATGTTCATAGTTGTCCAACAAATGTTGCAGCTTGGTACACTCATCTTGAGTGGCTCTATGAAAGAAAATACATTCGTCGGGAAACATCAAATGTGAAATAGATGGTCCAAAGAGGCCCATACGAATCCCATACAGATTTTCCCTTACCGATTCATAATTTATGCTTGCTGATAAACCCTAGGCACACAAGATGAAGAGATATGGGGACAACGGGTCTCCTTTTCGGAGTCCCCTACCTGGGTGAATAGGGCCAACTAAGTCACCGTTCACAGGAATTTTATATTTGACCTTTTGGACACACATTCGCATCTAACTCCTCCACTTAGCACAAAATCCCAGTCTAGCGAGCACAACATCAAGATAAGTCCAATCCACCTTATCATAAGCTTTACTAATATCAACTTTCAAGGCAATATCTTCATATTTACCCCTTGCTTTTATTTTCATAATGTGTATACCCTCGAAAACAATGTGAATATTATCCTGAATTGATCCCCCTCGACAAATGCAACTTGATTTACTTAAGTAAGATAATTATCAGAGGTTTTGAGATCTAATCAAAACACAGTTAAGATAGATTTAATTCCTGAAACTTAGGAATTTTCCCAACACTGAGCAATCAGTCCGTGGTTGTAGGAGCTAATCTCTCCGAACCACGTAAAACTCAACATTTATTTATTTTTTTATCGTCATTTACATTGCATGTTGTTGAACTGTCATCACAGCTCACAATAACACATCATAGTTTTAAAACCCTCTATCAATATCATTTTGATACTGAAGAGATTAACTGTAAATTGACTAAGAAATATTTGGCTAAGTGTTTCGAATCGGTATAAGGTTTTTAGTAAGGCATATACAGTAACAACCACATTCCGCACGCACATCAGTTATCAGTCCAACAGACCAACTATCTTAGCAGTCAGTAGGTTTGCTAACTAATATCACTCAGTAGCAGACTTTTCTTTTCTGAATTGACAAGCAATATTGCCAACAAGATCGAATCGACAGTTCCGACCAGCCATCGCACCAAGATCCAATCAATATGTGTCAAAAAGGAGTTTTAAAATTTACCTAACTGGTGTAATTCCAAATAAACTCAACATTCCCACTTCACATGCATTGGACCACAACCAGGGGAGAGCCGCATTATGAGGAGATGGGGCAATTGCCTCACCTCAAAAAAATTATGTACCTTTAATATATCCTTATTTATGCTTTAAATTATAAAAATATTAATTTTTTTCCCTGCTAATTTTTTTAAGAAATAGTGGTAAAAATCAAGGTTGACTAATTGAAAGGTTTCCACAATTACTTTTACTCTTGTTCCAAATGTGTACAAAGAATATAGATAGAATTCAAATCCACTTTTTCTATTTCATATCTTGAGATATAATTTATATCTACTTTTTTTTTATTTCATATCTTAAGATATAATTTATTATCTTTACTTTACTAATTTGATATTTATATTTCAAATTATTTGCTTTGAAATTATAAGTCTCTCTCAATTGAAAAACATATGATATAACCATTACTCTAACTAAGAGTTAGCACTTCTTAAGAAACTTTAAATCGATTCAATATTCAGTTTGATTTCAATTGGATAGCTTAGTCAAATAATCTAATAAAAAACAGTGAGGAATTTATAGAATATTACATTGAAAATTGTACCTATCAAGTACTTGAATTTATTTTATTATTTACTAGTTTTCCAAATTAATTTTTTGTTCGCTATTTATTTTACACCGCAAGTGTACGGGTGTAATTGCGTGCAGTAGCAAGCAAGTCGTATTTCATAGAGACTATAAACTATAACTGACTACTATTCCTCACAGAAATTATCTATCTAGACTAAAGATTCAGAGTTGAAATCAAATAGAAAAACTAAATAAGATAAAAGAATAGGAAATTGGAGATTAAATTGGACAAAAGAATATTCCAGAGCTTTGGTTTCAATAGATTTAAATAATCAAGTCATATTGAATTAATCAACCAAGTACAGATTCAATTCTTTCTAAGACAGTCACATAAATAGTTTAAACTTATTCTCGTAGCGAATAAATTTTAGATTACATGTAAGACTACTGCATCAAGATCATTACTTAAACATGAACAATAAGATTATAAGTCCTCACACAAATCTCGAGATCTCTCGGTTAATATTGAAACGCATGTTTTATATTCTCAATTAGATATTAGTTATCATCTCTCGATATCAAATCAATACAATAAATCGTGCAAAAATGGTGATCAATCAATTAAGCAAATAATAAATCAAAGAACATAAAAATGAAGAAAACATTAGATTAATTAATCCAAATTGTATCCAACAATCATATCTAATTACTCCATAACCCTAAAATAATAGAAAAATAGTCATTCATAGACATGCTAACTAGAAAACTAAAATCAAAGGAAAATAAAGTCATCAACAATATAAAAACATAGAGATATTCGTAAAAATCTCGTTATCTTCAAGTCTTTGATATTCTCTTCTCTCTTCTCGTCTCCAAAAGCTCCATAAAAATATCAAAACTGTAAAATATGTAATGAAATTATCTTTTGCAGAGCTATTCTTGGATATTTATATGTGTAACAGTAAAATATAATATTGGATACTAAATGGGCTCAAATTAGAGTAAAAATCCAAAATCCCATATTTTACAAGTGGGAGTGTCTGCATCACACGGGTCACGGCCCGCGGCCGCGTCACGTGACCGTGGGGGCCTTCTGGACAAAAATTGCTCATCCGCGATCATGGCACGCGACCGCATGCCCGTCACCTCAGGTCCACCGAGCTTCTATACGTTGATTTTGTTCGAATCCATTCTTCTTCGTCTGGAATCCGATTTTCTATCTGTTTACATCTACGAACTCGTATAGAGATGCTCTTCAATCCTATTATGCTTATTGTCCTTAACTTTGTCCTCATTTTTTGACGAACTCACTCAAAGAACAAACAAGTAAGAAGTTCTACACAATAAACTCAAATAAGCTCAAATTAACTAACAAACACATAAATTCCTACACAAATGGCATCCATCATATTGACCTTATAAACATGAAAATATGAGTGTTCATCAATATTGGATGATATGATTTTGGAATTTAGGAAAGTTCTTTGGGCCTATTGGTTTGGGAACATGTCAATTTTTGAATGGATAAATTTTATTTAATTATATATTTGATTTTAATTCATTCATGATTCAAATATTTTTATCAAACCGTGGATAAATTTTTCATAAGAAAATCTTCAACGTGAACAATCGGATTCAAAGTCAAGTGAGAGATCGTTGGATGAATGATTGTTTGATTACTTATTTAGAGAATGATTTTTTTATACAATTAATAATGAGTTGATATTATGTCGATTTCAGAATATGAGTAACTGTCGAAAATTATGATAATTTATAAGCATATTTTTATAATGTAATTTTTATTAAATTATTTTAAATATTTTGTCCCACCAACCCTGGGGAGCCTAGCTCCGCACCTGACCACAGCCTCTCACATAGATATGAAGGCATTTATTTTAGCTAGCTTCGCACGCACACACAATGCAAAGAAGGAGGTCCACACGGACGCCCAACAATTTCAGAGACCAAACCTCAACAAGGGAATTAATGAAGCAAGGCTAGAAAGCTGATCCAACTATATTTGTTGTTATCACATCATTATTAATATTATTGTACATAATTGGTTTAGGCTTCAATTGGTCTCACATTTTGCCCAGTAAATTTATAAATATTGCTGCACGCCATTTTTTTGAAACGAAAGAAGTGTAGAAAGATACAGAATTAGCAGTGGCTTCTCTTTTTCTGCCTCATTCTCTCTTCATTCACTAAAATCCTTGCATTGTCTAAGGAGCATGAATTGGACCGCTTTTCGGCGCTGCCTTCTCGCAGTTTTCCGGCTACGTTACCGTCGATGATGAAGACGGCCGCGCTCTCATTGGTTGACTGAGGCCACAAACAATGCAGACACAAAGCCTCTCGTTCTTTGGCTCAATGGAGGTACCCTTTCCTTCTTTACTTTAAAATATAAAAAAATAAATAATTATTTTACTATTCTTAAACTAATCGAAAGCAAATTCTAGATTCCTTCTTGTTCTATTTACTTTTTCCTTAACTATTTGTTTCCGATATGGATCGCGAAGTGCACGTCCAAAATATGTAGTTTTTGGGACATGAATGTTAATTGGGTTGAAGTTTTTGGGGAAACCCAAAACAAAAATTTTACTTCAATTAATATTTAGAAATTTGCTAGCAACTAACGTGTGCTTGTACTTGTTGGAGTATGGAGCTTAAATAGACTATTTATTGAAGTCCAATCTCGGTGATTCAACTTGCCGTAGAGTTGGACGGGGTCGGGGGTAGTAGCCTCCAAGCCAAATTTTTGGGCTTATGATTTTTGGGTCCAAGCAGACCATAATGAGCTTAGAGTTAGGGTTTGATTATTGTCTATTTAATAAGTTATTTCTCCCTATAATCTGTATCCGAAAAATATAATGAAATCTCTGGCTTGACATCACCCCAGACATAATCGCAAGACGAATTGGATAAACAATTCTTATGTTCTTTATTTTCTATCATGATTGTAATGTGTGTGTTTTTCGCAACAACACTTTCATGGAAAAGGTCTATAGAGACCAACCCCGTCTAATTAACATTAGTGCCTTGAAAGGAAAAACTGTTTACTTGTAAGATACATCAGAAGACACCATTTTTATGTGCTCGTGAATAGTGTGTGTAATTTAGTGGTATGTATATTCTGCTTTTAAACTTATTTCTTTTGTCATTAAGGAACGTTTGCTTTCTATGATAATAGAAATCGATAAAAATATAAAATTGAATATTTGAATGATAAGATTGTCAAATAATTTCAAAATCAATCAATCCATCAAATAAATGATTGATTAATTTGAATTATTTTTATGTGTTCATACAGTAAATGCCTTTTAAGTTGACAAAAGCCAACGATACTACCCACTGCCATATGGCCTTTTCATCTTTATTTGTTTGTTCCATATAAATATACGATTTGAAATTTAGAATGTTAAGTTTCTGTATTTTCTACCCTAATGTCCAGTAACTTTGTCAACCTGGCTACACAATTTTCTTACTTTATGTTTTTCAGTCAATTAATACAGAAATTTTACATATCTCATTACGATGGACTCGAATCTGAGACATTTGACCTCAACATTAACCACTCTACCATTAAACCAATACATACACACAAAAATTTCCTTACGTTTTGTGATAACAATATATCCATCACCACCACAAAGTGTCTACTTTTCATCACAGAAAATTTGATCGTGTCGATCATAATTCATGATAAAATCGTATCCTTTTACATCGATGGTAAAAATTGTAGTTGGATTAGTTTTTTTATTTCATTTCATATTTCAGTATTTACATACATGCGGGCTCCACATTTCTCTTTTTCAAGATTTTGGAACCACCTGCAGCTACTATGATGAAAGATAGGTTCATAAGTTGTTATAATTAAAATCTTGCTCCGGCGTATTTTCATACCAAAAATATGCACTTTTTGTAATTCCCAAATAAATATTCTATTTGAGAATGGTTTTATTTGCAAATAAAGTGGCATATTTCATAATTATATCAAACTACCATTTACTCTTCGTCAGGTTTCCAATAGCACTGCAGTATATAACTTATTTTGCAGATTCATCATATTCCCACCATTAATTAAGGATAAAAAGAGTAAAATTTTCAACTTCCTTGATATGCATTTTCTTTACTGCGAAGGACATTTATTCACAGGCCCTAAGAAAGGGGGAAAGGGAAAGGATAAAGAGTGATGCTATTCGGCCATAATATGGCTGGCCATAATCAACATTATTAAATGAAAAAAACCATTTATTTAATTTTTGATCTATTAAAAAATTGATTTTACATTAAAACCATCTTATGGAATTATAATTTTGCACCTATCGAATGAAAATTTTAAATTTAATAATGTAATATTTTTCAGAATAGGTGGGAAAATGGTGTGTGGCCAGCCATAATGTGGCCATATAGCTTTATTGAAGGATAAAACACAGGCAGTTAACGTGGTAGACCTGCTAGAACATAGAAGGCAAGAAATGGTAAAAAGATAAGAAAAAAAGGGTTCTTGTTAGAAACCATGTTTCCAACACGCGTGATCATCAGAAACTAAGAGGGGATGATCATGATGTACCAGCCAACATCTTGAGTTGGGGACAATTATTACACTGTAGTTCTGTGTGTGTGTGTTTTGTTGAAAAATAAAACTACTTTTGAACTCAATCCTAACTCCAATCCGATCTTCTAATAAAATATTTTTTTTTCTCCATCACATCATAATCCACAATCTAACTTAATTTCTACTATTATCAATGACATCAACTCAACATAAGTCATATTTTTTTTATGTTATTTTTAACTAAGTACTACCTATAATAATTTTTATTTAATTTAAAATTCATAATTAATTAAAATATTACCATACAATTAATAGCTTTTAGACTGTAGACAATGAATTGCGTAAATATTACACAAACTAAAATGACATAAACATAAAATTACATAAACTGAAATTACATAAATAAAAATAACATAAACTAAAATTACATGAAAATAAGTAGAGTCATTAGTTGTCCAAATACACTTGACATTAGTTTGCATTTGAGCTCTTCTTCTTCTTCTTCTTCTTCTTCTTCTTCTTCTTCTTCTTCTTCCGAAGATAAATGATCTTTCGTCAACAATATATTCAACGTTTTATGTTTTATCATCATATTTGTCTTGTCTAACTTTTGGCGCTCCAAATAAGTTTAGCAATTGTCACATTTCCTATTAACTCAGCTTCATTGTCGCTAGAGAGTTTGAGGGCACGAAGTTTTGTAGCAAATCAATTAGTAAAATCAGATTATGATGTTTTACCCTTTCCTTTCTTTTCATATTTCTACTTTCAGGATGAGAAATAGTTGAACATTTGGTATTAGAAGTATTTGGATTGGAATAATCCCTTCTTCGAAAGTCTTGGATCTTTTCGAGCTTCCACCATTTTCTTGACCATCACCTCTTAATTTTCACATTGGAAGCCTATTGTATCATGAAGTGATATTAAGTCCACTTGGAATGTTTACACATAACTTCATTAAATACAACCAAGTCTTAAAACTTGCTGCCACCTGCTTCGTAAATTGCATGAGCTTCTTTCTTATTATCTTTGTGGCTCACTCCACTTCTGTTACAAGTATTTGCTCCCTTGCAGCAGCAACCCACTTGTATTTGTCTTCATTAAGTCGTTTCCAATGATCTTTCGTTGATTCGATGTTTCTTTCTTTGAGTTCCTTCGAACTTTCTACTTGCTTGTTATAATACATTTTATGAATATGTGCTCATAGCAAGACTTCATTTTGATTTATTGCCATTTACGTTATCTTCATTAACGAAGAGCCAAGTTGACATAAAGGCCACATCTTCTTTCACACAACAAACGTTTTTGGCATCCTTCTGATTTTAGTTTGGGCATTGAAGATCTGAAAACAAACTGCAGTTGATATTTTGTGATACGAGAACGTGTTGAGCTGTGGAAATTTGATTGAGAATTGGAGAAAATTGAGAATTTGGATAAGATTGAGAGTCTTGTTGAGATTTAAAATTTAGAAACTATTCGGAATTCATCTACATTATGGATTATATGGGTGATTTGGATCCATAATTTGAGAAGAAAGAAAGAAAATTGATTTGTTGGCGAAAATTATAAAGAATATATAATTTTTTTTATCGGTAGAAATATACAATATTATCCGCTATTTATAGAGAAAAAATAGATATGATTTTTGATATAGGTTTTATTATTTTTAATGAATAATTAACTATCAATATCATTATATCTATAAAATTTCAATGAACCATTAGAAAATTGACACTTGTCAACACATAATTTGCCTAGAAAATATAAAAATGGGATAACATTAGTGTGTGTTGACCGAATTAGGTCATCTAAAAACATGATTTTTCTTTAAATTTTTATCTTTTATGTGCTAGATTGGGAGAAGTCATTGAAGGCGGTGGTCTAAGAAAAATGTGTGGGCTGTCTATAACCTAGCTAGTGTAGTGTGTATTAATAATTGACATGACTACTAAAAAAAGAGGGGTTTAGTCGTATGCATGTGTTAGCGTAATGATAGAGTGTTTAATATTTGAGATCAAATATCTCAAGTTCGAGTCCATCGTGACACGATCTTTAAATTTTTATATTAAATTGATAAAAGAAAAAAGGGCTCAGGTGAGATAGAGATGAAAATGGTTAGTAGATATATGTTGTTCATATTAATACTTTTCAGTAATGGATGAGTAGGTGAGACATACATTTGCTAATTAAGAATTGTTCATTAATTTATTGTGCTTGAATGTATAAATATGCTACTTTCAAGCACAATGAAAAACGATCTCAACCTCATTCAATTTATTGTGCTTGAATATATAAATATGCTAGTTAGAAGTATGTAAGGTTACGTTCAGTAGAGACCACAAGAGAGAGTGGTCGACCACTACCTATTTAAATAAAAAAATTAAAAATGATCTCACCCTCATTAAGCTCAACTGCCCAAAGGCTCCCATAGACCGCCCCCAATATTTACAAACAACCACTAATTTGGTGACACTTGTTATAATATAAGTGGTTTGACTGATTTTATGATGAATCTCTTATAAGTAAATTTTGTAGTTATTATATTTTTTTTAAATACTAATTTTTTTTCTTTCTCGATAAATAGATATCAATATTATCATAGTTAGAAACATAATATAACTATCCATCTTCTCTACATATAAATTCAATTCTCATTTCTAAAAATTACATCTTTCTTCGTTTTCCTATGGATCCCAATGAATTTTTTTTCTCAAACTCCCAAAATTTCCACCATCCCAATATTATTATCCAAAATTTGAAAATATCCAAAATTATGAATGATTCATTATGTTATAATTTTAATTTATTTTTATTATATGTATTTTGATTAAAAATAATATAAATTGATTATAAATTATATTATGATTGGATAGTTAGAGTGGTAATTGATAAACTATCAAAAATTGATATGATTGGATTGAAATAAATATCGATGTTGTGGAAGATAAAGAAACTAATTAAATATTAGAAAATTGGATTTTTCGGTGGTTGAACTGGATGCTTATAAACATAACCTAATAATATAAATCTAAGTAGTTAATCTAACATAAGCTTGTTAAGTTTGTTTGAGTTTTTATGAATTTGATGAGTTATATATATATATATATATATATATATAGGGGATTATCCTAAGAACTACTTTTACTGTAAAAACATAGAACTAAAGATAACCATTGATCTGTTTTATATCTATGGTAAATATAACTACTGATGCCTTCATCGATAGAGTAGAATTGCACCAACAACCATAGATACAAGGGGTAAAAACGTAAATAAGATATTAAGGAAAAATGAATCCCGAGAATCAAGAAAAAAATCATTCAAGCGCCTTTCTCTCCCTCGCTTGATCTTCCAAAATTTATTATTGATTTCGGACCTTTCCAAAAACACTGAAGCCGATGCCAAATAGAAACTCAAAAGTTAAAAATGAATATAGGGTTTTCTGAATCTGTGAACACATACAACTTAAAACTTAATCTGCATAATCATTTAGAATGGCACCGAGATGAACGCGTAAACCAGTGAAGAAAGGCGCAGGAAGCTTGGATGTTCATCGGTTGAACAACAATGTATCGTTGTTATTGAATATTCATTTTAGTTAATCAAAAACTTGTTAAATTTGTAGCTGTTACTGCATTAGTTAATCAAATATGAGCATGCTTTGTAAATGTTAAACCAAAATAAAATGAAGTATACTCTGTGTGTGTGTTGGCCTAGTGGTAGAGTGGTTAATACCCGAGGTCAAAGGTCTCGGGTTCGAGTCCACCGTGACGCAATTTTTTTAAAATTTCATTTAAATTACCAAAAAAAAAAATGAAGTATACTGTTAAACATTTTAAAACGAGGAAATGTTTGTTTAATATTATGGAGGATTCAGTTTGCATTGAAAATTTATCGGGAAAAAAAGGTTGAGTTTGCCTGTTTGTATATAAAACTATACGAAAAAATTATGTGGTCCCCAATTTTATTTTATAAATCTACACTAGATGAAATGAATCACATCTCCTTTTATGTTAATGAAAATGTCTTTGAACGACTTCGAATCTATGAGAATGAATATGACGTTTTGTGAGTTTGTAGGATTTATCATTACAACAACTAGTTGGTTGTTGTTTATGTTGAATTTTATTGTATAAGTTTTAGTTTGCTCTTTTTTGTTGTATAATTTATTCAAAAATTTAAGTGGTCCCAAACTAGTTGGTGTGATTTTCTATTTATGTGATGAATTTTATTCGAAAAGTTTATATATGTTGTTGATGAATTTAAGTGGTCTCAAACTAGTTGTTGCTTTATGTTGAATTTTATTGTAAAAGTTTTAGTTTGCCTTTTTTTGTTGTATAATTTATTCGAAAAGTTTTAGTTGGTTGTTGTTTATGATGAAAATGAATCACATATCCCTTTTTTAGTAAGGAATATATCTTTGAACGACATGTGTTAATTATGAGAATGAATATGATGTTTTCTATTTCTGTGTGATTTTCCATTTAACAAACTAGTTGGTGGTTGTTATATTTGGATCGTATGGTTCTGCATAAATATGTTGTCGTGATGAATATGTTGGACAGTATAACTAAAGGTTCACGATTCATTCAACCACTTTAGACTCTAACATATCACATTACACTTTAGACTTTAGTTGATTATGATGCACTTTAGACTCTAATATATTACATTACACTTTAGACTTAGTTGATTACGATGCATTTTGATTTATTGCCATTTTGTTAAGTAACACTTTAATTGATTTAGTGTTTTATGCAGGAGCAGATAGTAGTAAAACAACGTCTTCAAAAGGCATGGATCGAAAGAATAATAAACCAAATAACAAAAATAGCAATACAATTTCGTAGATTACATAAAAAAATTTATAGTCATGACTTCACATATATAATACTAACATATATGACATAATATTTTATGTAATGAATATGTATTTGTTTTATATGTCATATTGTACATGATGAAGCTTATGTCCTATATGTTGATGAATTGGAAAATACATAAGTATGTAAATGGACGTGAGTTTTTCATGAATACACATATGCTATGACACACTAAATCATTGTAATGGATATACCAGATTTTTTCTACTGAATGGTTCAGTATATCATTCAACAACTTTAGTAAATGTATTTAGAATATCTGATACAGTAGAGAAGAATAAAATGAAAGACTAATAGATTTCTTGTATTAGTGTATCTTTTATATGTATGAATCTGTTGGGGTAAGCAAATGAATAACGTATATTTTTTTGATGCATTTGGATGTATATTTCAATTATTAATTAAAACTTTACATGATATGGTAATTTTATGCAGGAACAGATTCTAGTAAAGCATCGTCTTCAAAAGGCATTGGTCGATCGAACAATAAACCAGGTAACAAATCCGAAGATTAAATTCGTAGTTTACATATTTAAAATATATTTATTACATTAGACATATAACACTAACATATATGACAGACCCAATTATGTAGTATATGTGTAATGAATATTATTGGTTTTTAAAATGAAGTCCGAACATGCTGAATTTAATGTCCTTTATATTGCTGAAATGTTTTTTTTACATGCTGAAGTTAATGCTATATAAATCTTTTGATGAGTATCAAATATTTTTTTAATGACTTATATGCACAAGGTGTAGCTGTGATCAAGAGGAAGCTCGTTCCGCAATCAAACAGGGCTTCAAAAGCTTCGAAATAAAATGACACTACTGTGAAAAATAGTGACACTGACTTTGATATACCGACTAACATTGCCTCAAAGATGCCAAAGTTGGGCAACATAGGAACGATCAAGTTATGATTGCAAATCGCCAAGAAAAAAAGAAGAGATACACGAAGTTGGCAGTGAAGCCAAGAAATGATTATCCATCACTGTATACGCGCACAAGCCCAAAATGTCTATTCAACGCAGTTCGAAGGATAAACGCAAGACAACGTGCAGCAGTAGAAGAAATGGGATTTGGGAATTTGCTTAGGTTGAATATAAAGAAGTTGCCAAATTTTCTAGGGTATTGGGTGGTTAATCAATTTGACTGGAGAAGTCGAGAACTCTAGTTGGGAAATGGACGGAGTGTGATTGTTATAGAGGATGACGTACGTCGAGTGTATGGATTCCCGAATGGAAGCAGAAAGAAAATCTTAATGGATCGTACATAGTCCACATACTTGTATGAAGAATGAAAGCTAATATTCGGGGAAAAAGGAATTTTTGTGCATGAGATTGTTGATGCGATGATTGATTGTGCAGATGATGGTTCATGGTTCAGAAGGCATTTCATAATACTAGTATGCACTACTCTAATAGAGAGTCCGAAAAGTGGACAGATTGTACGACATATAATGAAATGCCTGGTGAACATGGCTGAAATACATGAATGGAATTGGGTTGATTATGTTATGCAGAGCTTGATAGCTGGAAAACGTGTTTGGTATAAAGACACTGTACAAATGTTCACATGACCGGTGTAGTTCCTTGCGGTTAGTTCATTTAATATGTTATATTGCATGGGTAAAAAATTAATGATTTATAATTTTTGTTTTTATATGAAATCTGAATTGAATGTGCTTCATTTTTTGGAATATTTAAGTTACTAAATTTATAAATGTTGTTGAAATTGCAGCTAAGCTACTGTGATAGAGTTAGTATCACATATGATACTATGAACATGAGGTTCCCTATACACTGCAATTAGACAAGCTCGACACTATTGGTAAGGGAAAAAAAAGATCAATTACGGGGGCTTTGGTATAGGTAACATCAATGACCCTATAGAGATCCCGACTGATATGACTGCACAATATAGTCCAAATGAAGCAGGTGGTGAGAATCCAGAAAACAATGACTCAGAGGTGGAGAGTTGCGCAGTGCAAATAATGAAGCAACTTGAGCTATATCATGAAACTAGAGAAAAAAATTATCTTTCGATGAAATTGCACTGCACTTGAGATGGTTACGAAAGAGTACAAGGAAGCAGTTGTTGCAGCAGAGAAAGCTTCAATATTTGTTCGTCCTACATCACCAAGATCGCTCGCATATGAGCAACACGTTAGGACGTTTCTGACATTTGAAGATAATGACGATGAATACTGGGCTGATGATTTGGTGCAGAAGAAAATTGATGAGGAGATTCTGAAAAGGTCGGCAGAAAAGACAAATGAGGCACAAGCAACTGAAACATCCCATCTAGGTATGATAAATATGGGAAATCTTGAAGGCAGAATCTTGGTTGATAAAGCGGAGGTGAGTGAAACTCTTATGAAGTCCAGTATGGTTCTGAAAACATATGTTATAAAAAAAAAGTAAATTCGATATGGTTGTACAATTAACATTTTGAACTTCAGGTGGTTGAACTTAGGATGATTGGATCAGGTGAACAACAAGGCATTTTGAGAACGATTCCAATGAAAGTATATGTACAAGTACGATGTGATGTTATTGTTTTGTTTTGTGTGTTGTTAACAGAAATGAAATGTGCATGTCTTGGGTTTGTAAATATTTAAGTGTGCATCTGTTGGATTTATGATTGTGCATGTTTTGGATTTGTAAATAAATAAATGTGCAGTTATTGGATTTATGATTTTGCATGAGTTGGATTAGTAAATATATAAATATGGGCGTGTTGGATCTTTATGGTTTCAGATTATTATCTTATTAGAAATGAATCCGTAAACATATTAAATTACATTGTATCTTGTGATTTTCAGCTTGTGTTTGTTCATTTTTTTTATGAACACAATTAATTAAATAATATCATTGTTCTAAATGCATCAACACTGATATTAAAATGAATAATATCCTTTGATAATGTTGTGAAAATTTATATGTTGCCATGATCCAGGAGATTTTCGGTAGATGTAAAGATGTTGTGCATCACAATAATGTCCAACAATGAGTAAGGTGTGTAATATGTATGTTGTGATGTTTCAGCTTGTGTTTGTTCATTTTTTATGAATATGATTAATTAAATAGTTTCATTGTTCTAAATGCATCGGGCAACAAGATTGGTAATACCTCTATATAAAAATGGAATATTTTGACAGTGATAACAATATAGAATGTGTGCAAGTACGATTTAATGTTTTTTTGGCTTGTCTGTTGTTACCAGAAATGAGATGTGCATGTCTTAGTTTTGTATATACATAAATGTGAATAAGTTGGAGTTATGATTGTGCTTATGTTGGGGTTGTGAAAAAAAATTGTGAATATAATCTTATTAGAAATGAATCCGTATGAATACTTAATGAAAATTAGAACATAATATGTGAACATAATTTGTGAATACGTTTATAATATTATCAAAATTTATATACTGCCATGATCCATGAAATTCAGGGGTACAAAAATAATGGTAACACATCTATATCGTCGAACCACTTATGACTCAATAATCCATAATCCGACATAAGTTGATACCATTTAGACTAAAAAGAAATTGGTTTATCAGAATCAGCCCACACAATGTTATTAAACTTCTGTATGAAATCATCACTATCCCTCAAAGCCAAAGGCAACTTCTCGCCAAGTTTCTTAGTTATATGCCACATACAAAAGTGATGACGTGTGTAAGGAAGTACCTTTTCAATAGCCGATTTCAAACCAAGATCCTGATCTGTTATCAACATCTTGGGTGCAGATCACATACACTCAACAAACTTCTTCAACAACTAAGCGTAAGACTCTGTATCCTCACGTGCAAGTAATCCAGCCCCAAAATTGACGCATTTCCCATGATTATCCTTCCCAGTAAAATGAGCAAATATCATACAATACATGTATTGCATTTAATACTATATTATAACCCATAACAGTAAAAACAAACATATACATTCATGCAAAATATACATAAAAAAGTACAATCCGTAATATATTGATTTATTTTATTAACTCATATAATTCAATTTATAAAAACTATATATTCAAAAAAATAAAAAATGTTTACATAATACATCCATATAACAGCCGATAAAAAAAAAGATACACCATGAATATTCGTTTATTGTATCTAGTAATTCACTATACTTCATTGCACATAACATGACACAATGCGTTATTAATGTTACAATCAACCAATGGTGAATATCGGTGTAATTATAATTACATTTTATATATTACACATAAAACAACATGTATAACAGAAAAGAAGTTAAAATTTATTAACATATTAACAAAACATGTAACTTACTTGTTGGTTTTATATATTGCATCAAACGACACCGCATCACAAAAAATTTTATAATCTTGAATAGCTACAATAGCCGTCCAAAAAAGCCTAGTTAAATTGGTATCCGAGTCCATAGCATACGAAAAAGAAAAACGTGAGTCTTTCTCGTGTAACCGTCCAAGTTTCTCAAACAATAGTTCTGAATCAATTCCAACAGCAAAAGACTTAATATCACGAGCCATGTTTTTGAAATCTATCTTTGTACCCCAACATCTTCAAGATCCTCAAGAAATTGCTTATAAATACGATAACTCTTGCAAAGACCAACATTAGCTTTTGCACATTTCGCGAAGAAACATTTGGTGGCCATAATCAAGCTTTCTCGTTAACTTTCATAAGATGACGATACCCATGAGGTACCATCTCATGATTATGACCTCGATGAACTTATATTTAACGATCAAAACCCGCCTCAAATTTCATTGCAATCCGGCCATGCAATGGACCTACACGACAACATCCTACGCCGCTTTACAACCCTCACAACCGATGCAATAATTTTTTACTTTCACGAGTACATACTAAGTACTTAATACGAACATCATCACCGATTAGACACTTCAGGTACTCTTGCGTGTATTAAATCCACATGCAAAGGTCATACTCCTTATAAAACTATCCGCCTCCTCAATAGTACTAAAAGAAATACATATTCTTGGTTTGAAAGAATCATCACATTCGGGATACGACAACACCATACTCAACAGCTACGTCCTCTACGACTGATTTAAAAAGCGCAAGACAAACTAAAGGTTGGGGGATTGAGTGAAGTGTATGATGGATTATAATTTGCAACAGTGAGAGGAGTTGGGCATGGAGTCCAATTATTTCAGCCAAGAAGAGATTTCATCGATTTCCAAACATTGTCGGGGAGAGAGAATTATCTAAATCTCAAGGGTTCGCTTCACATAAATAGATACTAATGTGTCGGTTCAAATTATTTACTTTACTCATATGTGTCGGAACGACGACGTATGATGTGGATTGACAAGGGTAAGAAACAAAAAAAAAATACTCAAAAATAGTCTCACTTCTTAATAAATGTTGGTCGATGAGAAATTAATCGAATTGATATTGTTGTTAATTAGTATATATGTAGGTATACATTGTATTCAATTACAATTGTATCCAAGCTAATTAATTGTTGGTCTTTGATAGGATATGGCCTAACCGCTCAAGCCCAATAGCAGGCCCAAGCGAACTGGGCTCAGCCTAGCAATTCGGCCTACACGGTTCGACCCAAAGCCCAATATCTAAACCCTATTCAAGATCAAATCTAAGAAGAGATATTCAAGGAGATACTCAAGGATCGAGCCTATGATCAGAGATCGGATCACACAAGGCAAGGGATCCATGGTAATCTTAAGGGATCCACAACATGTATAAATGGAGGTTAGATTGAAGGTAGAGGGGGTTAGCAACTATCGAATACTCGAGTTTTTAGATACATTCATTGTAAATCGAATAGAGTGAAAGTATTGAGGAATCATACCTCTGTGGACGTAGATCTTTTCCTTGATCGAACCACGTAAAAACCTCTTGTGTTCTTTATCGTTTTCGCAAACTCACACACAAGATTTATCATTGGCGCCGTCTGCGGGAAAATTCAACAAAAGCTTCATTTTCACGCAAAATCAATGGCAAGGACTCGTGCAATCAAGCAGCACCGTCGGTGGTCTTGACAACGGACGATCAAGACCCCAACCGGTACATTACGCAGTCGAGGAAAAGAAGTCGCCGCCGATAGCAACAACACGTCCCGAGGTTACATGAGGATCTACCTATACACCTCGGGACCGTCGCCCCACCGAAGAGGAGGCCGACCTCAACGCCGGTGAACAAGCGACTCACCAATCTCACGAGGTCCTCGGCGGAGCCGTGAATTCCTCAATGCCCATATGGGCCAATTTTAAAAAAAATTGAGCCAAAGGGCGAATGGAGCGAGAACCTCAAGAACGCCCGGTTTGGCAGTCACGGGCGCCCGAGGTCGCTCACCTCTCCGAAATAGCCAAGGACGTTCACCTTGGCGATATAGCCGAGAACGTTCACCTCGGCGATATAGCCGAGAACGATCACCTCGGCATGATGCCCGAAGTCGATCACCTCGGCTAGTCGCCCATATCCATTCACCCTATTGTCACCCACGAAGTCGGTCACCTCGGTACAACCACTGAAATCATTCGCCAAGATACGTCCGCGTGGCCGAACGGGACCGAAGAGAGGAAAGACTGAGTCGATCCCCTCATCAGAGAGGCGATAGACGTCGCTATCGATCTCCCACCCCTCCTGAGAGGGATGGCAACGAACTCCCGGGATTCGACCGACATGGATGGATCATCTCCCCTTTTTCCAGAGAAATCCTGGATACACCCCTGTCGCAGCGATATCGAGCACCCAACATCGCCGCCTATGACGGTCTAGGAGATCCCTCAGATTTCCTTTTTGCCTATACTACTAACATGGCAAATCAGGGGATGGAAGATTTTCACATGTGCAAGATCTTCCCCGAGGTGCTGGTCTCCAACGCCCGACGTTGGTTCACCTCACTTCGTCAAAACAGCATACATAGCTTCAGAGATCTCATGGATCAATTCAAGTGGCGCTTCTATCAAAAGATGCCACCTCAGCAACCTTCATCCGACCTACTCACCATCCGCCAAGGGCGAGACGAGACGATGTCAAACTTCGTCTCAAGGTTCATTAAAGAATCCCTCAAGATCGATGAGAGCAACGACCTCTACATCATCAACGCATTCAAAAATGGGATCCGACCTGGCGCATTAAACAAAGAAATCACCAGGGAGAAACCAAAGACGGCGAGTAGCCTTTGGACCTTGGTAGATAACTATGTCAAAGGGGACGAGTCGGATCGTAAAAAGAGAGAGACATGGGACGAGCAGAAAATCGAGAAGAAGAAGCCGGATGATCGAGGAAGAGGCACCGATCGCCGAAGTGCCTTCGACAGAATCAAAAAAGGCCCAATGGAGTCTAGACTGGGACCTCGGCCAAATCCTGGCAACAACCACCATAATCTGCTCAAGTCAAGGGCGGAGATATTCGAACTCCACACCGAGCTCTTCCCGAAACCACCTCCCATGAAAGGAGGATCCAAGAAGAAATCAAAGGACAAGTATTGTGACTACCACCAGGGGTACGGTCACAATACCGACGACTGCAGAAGTCTGAGTTCGGAGATAGACGAGCTCATTAAAAGAGGGACGCTTAAGAAATACCTCGACCGCACCACAAGTGAGTCGGGAAGCAAGAAGTGTAAAGGAAAGAACGGAGGTGGCAACAATTGTGGGCAGACCTCGAAGATGACGCACCCCGATGATGACGAGGACGACGGCTCACCCAACGCAATGGAACAAGTCTATGCCATCACCGGACTTCCTGTGGGTGCGATGAGGTCGTCACTGAGAAACGAAGCTCGGAGACCGATCCCCGAGGAGCCAAAAAGCAAACGACTTCGGGACGATGAGAGCGTCGTGTTTTCCAACAACGACCCGGTACCCAAGATCATGCCCCATCAAGATGCTATTACCATACAAGCAGTGGTGGGTAACAAAATGTCCACAGGGTCTACATCGACATCGGTGCCTCTGTCAGCATCATCTTCCAAAGTTGCTTAGACAAACTTGAGGTCGGAGGGATTCACATTCTTCCAAAGACCATCTAAACTACTTGAGCTTCACTCGGGAGGCGATACAACCGAAGGCATCATCACCCTTCCGGTCACCATGGGACGTGCTCCTGTGTCGATCACCAAAGCCATTCGGTTCTTCCTGTCAAGGCTCCCTCTCCGTATAACATCATCCCGGAGAGGCGGCTCTATGCCACCAAGGCCGTCTGCTCGGTCTACCACCTTCACAAGATACCCACTCCGGCGGGAGTATTAAGTATCCAAGGTGATCAAGCGGCGCGAAAGAATGTCGAGGATCTCAACCCAAGATGGGGTCTTACCTCGTGCTAGCAATTACGTAACCCTCGGTTATCACCGGGATGATCCGACTGACGACCTCCAATTATATGACGA
Organism: Salvia rosmarinus; assembly: GCA_036937905.1. Lineage (NCBI taxonomy): Eukaryota > Viridiplantae > Streptophyta > Magnoliopsida > Lamiales > Lamiaceae > Salvia > Salvia rosmarinus. Next base: position 32,223,671 of record CM072823.1, read on the forward strand.
CAATCTGATCGCTCACTTTTCTCACACGAAAAACGCGCAAGTATAAGGTAAGTCGAGTATCGTATCCACATGGATTGCAATACGAAACACAAAAGCTAATTCAACGAAACTTCATCATTATCCAAGAACATATTTGGTTTGTATAGGATTATGGCTTGAGATAATTAAATCCAAAGCAAAGGTGACAACAAGAAAATAAACTAAAGCAATAAAAACTCAAAGAGATAACTATAGAGAAAGACTAACCCTAGGGATGCACTAATCCTATCCACTATGATGTTTATCCCGCTTATTATTAACCATTTTAATCCGAACAAGATGGAAGATCACATATGTAGCCAACAACTTGATTCACGACAATTGTGACAGATTGATTACTAATTTTCCGATTCATTACGCGTCTAGAGGAAAATAAGCAACTCGAAAAGGATCACAAAGAATATGCTTCCTACGAATGTTCATATCTCGCCTTCGACTCAAGGCTTATCCGTATCATGCATTCAAGATCGATTGACAATTAAAGCTGTTACGTAATTAATCATCGACTATGATATGCATCAAGATTGATCAGAAATCAACACATATAATTAAGCACCAAGAATCATGAATCAATGCATGGAAGGTAAATAACAATAGCAGGAATCACAACATATATGATAGAATCATGCAAACCCTAGGATTAGAACAGAAATTTAGCTAGACATAAATAACGAAATAAAATACGAAATAATCATAAAAATACGAATTAAATAGATAAAACCCGTAGGGTGACGTCTGAAGAACAATCGTTGGGTTCAAATCCCAACCTCGGCGGAAAACGGGAAAAGAATGTAATTCGTTCGGACGAAACCGTTCCAAAACGTTAACAATGCGAAGAACTAAAGCTAGAACGATGGAAAACTATTGCTAGAATTAATCTAAATCAAAACTAATGTGAAAATAAATGGAAAATAGAGAAAAACTGAGGAAAAACGTGTAAAATCGCGCTGGGGAAGGTTGGGGGCGCGAGGGGGCGAAGCCCTATTTATAGATTTAGGGCTGAAACCCTAATTTTTGCGTCAGCCGCCATGCCTCGGGGCCGGGCTCGCGGTCGCGAGGGATCGTCCTCGTCTCGGCAATCCTTCGTTTCTCGGCAGGGCGATCGTGTACGGACTCTCCTCTCGGCCACACCTCGCGGTCGCCAAGTGTGGTCGCGTCGCACATAAAATCGTCGTGGGCACGTCTCGCGCCCGCTGGGAGTGCTCGCGTGCCATGGCCTTTCCTCGCTTGTGCTGGTGTTTCCTTGCGACCGACCTAGCGGTCGCTAAGCCGGTCGCGAGAGCATGCGCGCTCGCGCTCACGCTCGTGCTTGATGGCTAGCGGTCTGGCTAGCGGCCGCGAACGCGGTCGCTAGGCCCTCATTTCTACCCTCGTATGCTCGTTCTTCGTTCCATGCTTCGGTTTTCAACTTATAAGCCTACAAAACACCAAAACGGAACCCAAGAGCAGTATCTTCCAAAAATATGTGAAAGCATTGAGATCCAAGACATAAACGCACATTATCGATCTAAAATCATCTTTAGAAATCAACAATAAACGTGTAAAATGCGCTTTTATCAACCCCCCAAACTTAAATCATTGTTTGTCCTAAAAAAAAAATAAGACCAAAAAAGAAAGAGAGACACAAAATAGGATCAACGAGCGTCAGCAAAGGTGATTAACCAATAAAGCCTCAGAAATATCTCAAAACTCAAAATCATTAGTGCACACGACAACATTAGTCAACTCGATAATTGACAACCATTGATAGCAAAAGTCTTATTCAATTCAACCCTCACAAAGACATGTGCGTAAAATATAGAGTACACTCAACTCATAAAGAAATAAAGGGCGTGTATGCACTCAATAATCAATCTGAATGCAAAATCTCACCATAGGCACCATTTCTCTAATATCTCCACCACGTCAAATGCATTCAAATTAGGATCAAAAAGGACTTTTCATAGGTTGTATTGTAGGCACATTGGTTAAGGTAGGATAATATATGGCAAAGTGACTCAAATATATTCCAAGTACTTCCATCTCTATAATCAGCTCATATGGACTTTATCTATTTCATTTTCCTTTCCAACATGCTATTTCAACATTTATGCAACCCAAGGTACCAAATACTATAATGATTGACTTCCTTTATGCTCACATTTTTCTCAACATTTTCTTTTCTTGACTTTGTAATAGAGCTTATAGGGTCTATTCTTTTTCACACGGGTACACTTCTTTATCTTTTATCCCCACTTTGCATATCAAAACAAATTTTCCTCCCATTTGATTCCCATATCCATCCTCACCTCCTATCACCCGGTTAATAGAAAGAATAAAGTCTAATAAAGGCTCAAAGAAGGTGACAAACGGTCTATATCATTGGGCTAGCGTTTGGGTAAATATGTGTTTAACAAAGATGGCCTTTATCCTTTCCATATTCAAAACACATATTACGACCTCGACCGCGAGTAAAAAAACGGCAAGTTCTAGAAGATAATTACATGCTCGATATCACACAAATAAAAGCGCAACAAGATGTGTATACGGTGAAGCTCAAGTCTCACGGTTTTAGCAAATGGTTAAAAACAACAAGCTAAGCAATCTCAAGTTATCCATATGCGTCATTTTCTAACATATCATGTGCACTATCACATATTTAATGAAAATTTCTATCATCATTGGCTACATGGATTAACACATTTCACTTCAACTCGTTGATCGATCGACACAACAAAATCACAAAAGACACGACAAAAGCCCCAACATATAATAACTTAACAAAACAAAGCAAAACATAAAAGGACTCTCAACCACATCACACTCAACCACCCCCAAACTTATTGTCAACGATGTGCAATGGAGACAATAATGTTTGTAGAAAGTGATTGAGAGATCTTACCTCAAATGTCGCGCTACTCGTGGTGGATAGAATCCTCGCCATTGATGATATACTTGGGACTTAAAACAAACAAACAAGACATAGAAAAACAAAGAAAAGAAGAAAACAAAACGAAAACATAAAACATGTAAAAAGCGTTGGGTTACCTCCCAACCGATTACTAGATTTTCCGTCGCTAGCTCGACGATACCTCTCATCAATCGAGCGATTTGACAACCGACGCTTTCCAAACCTCGATTTGCCGCAGACTTAGCATTTACAACAACCCACCAATTGGCATAAGAATGGCTTCCACTAAGCTTGAGCGAATCACTCGGATTTTTATACCGAGTCCACTTCTTCCTCGCAGCATGCTCGTCGATGGTCTATTGAAATTCGAGCTCAAGAATGGGTCGGCTGTGGTAGTGGTGATCGAATAGCACTCTTCATATCTTGAGTCTTCTCTCGTGATGGCATCATAAATCGAGATCGTTAACTCATCTTTGTTCACACGGAAGGTGAGATCATCCTCCTACAAGTCGATCGAGCCACGCTGTGGCTAAGCACGGTCTCTCTAGAATGAGGCGTGTTCCTCCTCCGCATATCGAGGACTACAGTCCGTGGGAAGATGAATCCTTGGACTTTGATCAGCACATCTTCCACTATCCCTTTTGGCCTTGTGACAGATGCGTCCGCCATTTGGAGAGTAATAGTAGTAGGCTTCAATTCTCCGATCTTCAATTTATTAAATATGGACAACGGCATCAAATTGATGCTTGCCCCCAAATCACACAGCACTTTGGAGAAGGTATGCCCTCCAATGACACACGGTATCGAGAAGCTACCCGGATCTTTCTGCTTCAGTGGCAACTTCTTTTGCAGCACAGCACTGCACTCTTGAGACAGATTGACCGTCTCGAATTTCTTTAGCTTCTTCTTATTGGTAACGACATCCTTGAGAAATTTCATGTATCTCGGTACATCTTTGAGTGCATCAAGCAAAGGAATATTAATGTTCACCTTCTCGAACATCTCCAGAAATCGAGTCAGTCTATCATCCTGCTTGGGCTTGGCCAAACGACTCGAGAACGGAATCGGAGGTGTATACGTCGGAAAATTCGGAACAGGACGTCCCTCGTGGCCTTCCTCGCGATCGCGAGGGCGGTCGCTAGGTACCTGCGCCACTTTGTCTCTCTTCTTCGCGTCCGGACACGCGGGTGCGAGCTCGTCCCCCTGCATCTTTGCGTGGTCTCTCGCGGCCGGGCTCGCGGTCACGAGTTCGGTCGCGAGGTACTTTTCATTCGCGGCCGTGTGGTCGTTAGCGTGCTCCTCGGACTGACTAGACGCGTTATGGCTCATGGTCGGGCTCATGATCATGAGCTCGATCACGAGTGCTCATTTTCTCCGCCATTTTGGTCTTTTCGTCCGTGTCATTCGATATGCTTTTCCACTTCTCAACCGGATAGCAAAGCACCGATTCTTAGGGTTCACTTCCGTATTACTCAAAATTGGCCCGTCTTTAGGCATGCATTATCTTTGTCGCGGCCATCGGTGATCTGATTCTCCAAAGATCTTCAAGTGTTTGCCCATGGTCATGGTGGATTCGGATGTGCAACTTTCTCGAGTAGTGCTATTGATGAGCGAGTTACATTGTGCGGCCATCGAATTCGATTTGTCGTCATTTGTTGGTTGCTCACAACCAACTTCTTGCATCAACTCTCTAAACCCCGCTTCTTGACTCTTGAATCATACCATTCTCGCACAAAGCTCTTTGGAGGTTGTTGGAAGTAATTGGAGTTTGGCATACGATAGATTCGGATGATTCCTGTTGTTCGGATGGTTTGCCAGATTTCCCCCATGGTTTCTCTGATTGATATGATTGACCTCTTACATCTCGATCGGCTCTTGAAAAGAGTGAACTTCTTCATAAGATCGTCGTATTTGAATCAATCTCAACAAGAATGCTTTGACCAGGGTGTTCTCTCCATTGGCCATTGATAACTGTTGGTGCCATCTCTTCTATGATGTGGCTGGCCTCCTCTACACGGGCGATTGAATAGGCGACCTCTTTGCGATCATCTCTACAATCTTCTCGTGTGCGATGTCACCGCTATAGAAGCTGCGTGATCTGCCGCTCTCTAGAAAATCCATGTTGAGGGCATTTTCTCAATAAGCCCTGAATCTCTCCCATGCGTTAAATAACGACTGCCTCCTTGTTGGCAAAAGTGGGAGATCTCGGATATGATCTTACGTGCTTTGGTGGCGGAAAGTATTTTGAAAGGAACTTCTCAAAGTTTCCCACTATGTAATACCCGCATTCCTCAGGCTGAGATTAGCTTATAATTAAGAGCTTATAAGAAGGGCATTGCATCCTTAAGAAAAAGTTGTTTAAGCCGAGCTTTTATATTAAGCTTAGTGTCGACAAAAATAAATTTGAGATTTATTTGAGATCGATTCGAGATAGAACCTAAGATAAGATTCTTAGGTCTTGTTTAGAATAAGAAGACCTAGATTCCAAGGGTCTTGAGACGATAGACACATGCTCAATGAAGTCTTGATTTTATAAAATGGAGAAATTTAACATTTTTGTTTTTGGGTGATATCAGCATTTGTCGATTAAACCCTAATCGTCGGCTAAATGTCCAAAATGGTTTTTGAGGACAAAAATATTTTTATAATCAAAGTTTGATGTTTATTATATGATATTGAGTTTTAAAAGAGAATTTCAAGTAGAGATCATTTTATCGAAATTGAGATTTGAAATCGGAACGATATGAATTAATAGCATGCATTTATAACGTTGGTATTATTTATAAAGAAGTGTACATTTTTGTAATTTCCATAACATGATTATTCATCATGTATTAAAGAAAAGGAAAAATGGTGGAAATTTTGAGAATTCTTGAGAATTCTCTAGAAGTTGATGAATAATCACATTTATTTAAGAAAATGAAAATAAAATAAATTTGTTATTAAAACACATAAATGCTTGGAGATCACTATTCATCTCCATTTTCTTCATTATTTTCGTGCCTCACACACACTTACACACACTAAATTTTGAAAATTTCATACTCCAATTTTAGAAGATCCATGCCGGATTTTCAATCAAATCTTCGAATTAAGGTATATCTCGATCTCTAGAATACATTTATGGTTTGAAAAATTAAAAACATGAACTTATGATCATGTTAAATTTTCGGTCATGTTGGAATAATTATGAAGGATATGTTCTGCTTGAATAATTCTTGATTCTATGTTCGATTTATCGTAGATAAGTTGTTTAACGTTGAAATTTTGAGCATATGTTCATTCTTTGAATTCTTGTGATTTTCGAAAATTTTGGAGGATATGTTCTTGAATTTATGATGTTTATATGCTTAATATTCTTTCATATATGTGTTGACGAGTTGATATAAGCGTGTTTTGAGCAAGAAAAGCGTTTGAAATCGAACATATCTGAGAACCCTATGTTGGCGAAACCTAGCTCTCCTACTATGTTGGATTTTTATTTTATTTGATCAATTTGAGTTCATATTTTTATTCTATGATATGAATAAAGCTTAAAATGATTTATTCGGATTTTTCGGCTGACGTATTCAAAAGTTGAAAAATTTTAGTTTGTCGACGAAAAATTGTTTTCAAGGCTAAAGCTTTCATCTTTGTGTTTTGATGATGGATTGATGATATCTAATGATAGTTGAGCATGCATAGAGGTTCATTGGTGTTAGATGATATCTCGTGTAAATTTTGACGTCGGACATAGGTCAGTATCTTAAGGGACGTTGGGTTTTGGCTAAGATGAGATATTTTAAGCTTGTTGTTGAGTTTAATATACTCATTTAGAAATATGGTGATGATTTGGTTAAGTTTGGTTGATTTTGTATTAAAATGGCGATCGTTTTATAAGCGTTATTCCACCGAAATTTCATTAAATTTATTTACATAAGATGTTTGAGGATCTGATGACCCAAGTGTTATCGATCATGGTGACTTGATATTGAGAAATATAGTCGTATCGACGACTAAGATAAGTTATTTTCTTGATTGATTCTAGATAAGCTTTTATGCCGCCGTATCGAATAGCGGTCAAGTGAGAAGAAGAAAGATATGAAAGACAAAGTGCAGTCTTGGTGACTCTCTCGGTGGGTAACTATTTTCAAAATGATATGATATGCTTATGCTTTTACATACTTTCAAATGAGATGATATGCTTATGCTATTGCATATTTTCAAATTGATATGAAATGCATTTATGTGAAAATTTCAAAATTAAATGACTTACTGTTTGAGCATGAGCATGAGCATGAGAATGATGCATTACATATCCACGAAATGAAAGAAAGAAAGAAAGAAATAATGAAAGAAAGAATGAGGCCGTGGCATGGTACCTTCGGTCCATCAACACGGGTATGTTATGGTGTTTGAGATTTACCGACGTCGGATAGCGACCTTGGGTCATAGCGTGTTTGAGAAGGAGCCTACTTCTCAACACATAGAAAGAATCCGTGGATATGGGAAGAAAGTTATCGGCCGACATGAGAACATGCATATGCATATTTTATGATGATATTATGAAATGAAAACAAGTAAGTGTTTATTTTGAAAAGCATGCACATGTTATTTCACTAAAATCCTCATGTATTGCTAATGTTATGGCAAGTCATTGATATAGCTCTAAGAGCAATGTTTTATGTTTTCGTGTACCCACCGGTGCATTTTGTACTCACGCGCATGTATTTTTAAGCGTGCGGGTTGAGCTTGAGAGGATCTTTGGAATCGAATGTTGTGCAAGGAGCTTCTAAACGTTTGACTCATGATGAAATTGTTAAAATGTTGATATGATTTATTTGAAGTTATCATGTTTTGTTGCCACAGAGTTTTATGTCATCACACATAATTCTCACCACCCTTCTCGTTGCGAACTTTGGCCTTCACTTGTTGCTATGTTTTGTTTTGCGAATTGACTAAATATTGATGATAGTCTTATTTTGATATTGTGATCTCGGCATTGTTGTTATGACATCGATTTGATTACGAGAACTGAATTATTGACATGTCTGTCTTGCACAGGATTTACTTGAGGTTCGAGAGGTTTTTGTTAAAATCAATATGATGACATTGAACCATGTTTTAAAACGCGTCGACATATTCTCAATGTTGTCAAAGCATAATTGAATAAGTATATCCTTGGTATTGATTATTCCATTGTGATTGTTGGTCTTCGACCGTAGTTCTTCTCCATTCGTTTCTTCATTTTGGTTTGAAACCCTAAAATTATCTTTTACCAAACTCCCATTCTTCCTCTTTGGACCATAAATGTTTGATTTATTCATGACGAAAGTTGATGTCATATATTGCTTTTAATATGAATTATTGGTAAATTGTTATTATTGATTTATCAAAAGATCTTTCTTAACCCACGTCACGGCCTAATTACTTGATTAAGTAGTCGGTGTGATGTAATGGTATCGAGCGGTTTGAATTACGAACACCAGAAATCCTTGAGAATTGTGTGCAATTTGTGCACAGTTTTGAATTCTGAACTTGTAAATCCTTGTGAACTTTTGCACAGTGAGCACAGTTTGAATTCTGAACTTCTAAATTCTTACGAATCCTTATGCCGCTTGTGGTCTGTCTCGAATTCTAAAGTCATGAATCTTTGTAAGTCTTGTGCAGTTTGTGCACTTTCAACATGTGAATTCTTTTGAGCTGACCCTGTTTGAGAATTTAAGTTTATGGAGTCATTTGTTCGACTCTATCTTGAGAATCTGAGTTTATGGAATTAGTTGTTTGATTCTGATTTGAGAAATAAGATAAAGAGTCAGTTGTTTTAAGAGAAGCTCAGCATTTCGATTCCATCATCTCGAGCTCACCACTATGAGCTTATGCTTATGATTATGATGATTATGATTATCATAGTTGAAGATTGAGTATGTGCTTTATTTGTATGAATTGAGTTGATGTTGAGTATATGCTTTATGGAATGAATTGCTATATGAAAATGTATGCTCGAAATGAGCTAATGCTTTATGAGCTGAAATTGAAAAGAAATCATGAGAAGAGACAGCGAGCAACATGAAGCGTCCGAGCATTTTTTATCTAGAATGGCAAGGACCATCCGGAAAGCTTGGACTTGGAAGAAAACGACTCATTTGATGTTATGTCGTTTATCATTATCTCGTTTTACCTTTATCAGTAAAGATCAGGTGAACAGCTTACCTAGAACGAAATTCTAGCTCAATTCCATCGCTTGTGAGAAAGGCATATGAGGGGCGTTACAATGGGACTAGAAGGAATACTCCAGTTTATATTATTGCTTAAGGAGTAACGAGATTGGATTTCCAGGTGATGATCGATATAGAAGCAAAGAAGTGATCAACGATAAGAAGGAATAAGAGACTGGCGATCACCTTCGCAATCGCTAGCCAGTTTGCGAGTTTATTCCAGAAGTTTCTACACCGAAACTAACGATTGCTAGTCCGGTCGCTAGGCACTATGACTTGATGAGAATTAGGGTTTCGACCCATCAAATATATATATATATATATATATATATACCCCTGATCATCCATTGTACGTAACTCACGTTTTAGCTAATTTTCCATACTCCTAACTATCACCGATTCTCATTATTATGTACACGTGAGTCCCCTTTTTGTTCATTTTTCCTCTATGGCTGACTTCATCTCAGTTATTCATCAGCTCCAGTTGGCTGGTAACTTTTCATTTATGCCTATGACAAAGAAAATGTTGAACTCATTAATAATGATCCTACCACCCCGAATATGATGTTAGTACCTGTGCTCTAAAATAAAGTTTTCATTTCGGATAACTAGCTCGCTATGCCTCGAATATGATGTATATCCTCTATAGTTTGATCATTTTATCTCAACACCGAGATGTTTTCTATTGACCTAGATTTGTATGGTCAATCTTTCACATCTCTTGAGATTTCTATTCGATTCGGTTTGTTCAATTTTCTCATGCTTTTGAAACTTCTCATTTGAGATTTGAGGAGCTTCAAGCTAGTTTATCAAGACTCCAAATGTCTCAAGATCTTTTATGTCTAAACCCGAATTTTGCCACCGTGTTGGCATAACATAGTTCTGATCTCTAGATATCGATCGGATATTTTATGACCGATTACGCATCCTTACCACGGAATCATTCTTTTGTATTCCATTCCCAATTGTGCTATTGATATGCTATCTCTTGAGATTGAGAAAGATTGTAGAGATGTCAGACTCCTATGAAGCCGTTGATGGCAGTAAGGACAAAATCGCAAAGATGTAAGAAAAGAGTGATGACGATGACAGCCTATCGTGAACATATATATAGGTAATGTCAATAGATATTTTTATGATTCGATAGTGTGCTTGAGAAGCCGTACCAGATAAGTTTTTCCCGAGATGCCAAATTATTTATATGCCTGAAAACCCCAGATTGCAATGTTTCCCTGCTTTGTAAAAAGTCTTCAAAGAGGCAAAAATTTTCCCTTGACATATATGATCATTTTGCTATCCAGCTGTGTTGTTTCATATCATAACCTTGGGATAAACAATTGTGAAAATCCTTGAGACATAAGTATGTTTGTTGATTGAAAACCTTTTCACCTTTGATAAGTAAGATATGCTGCATTTTAGTATTTGTTTGCAATGCAGTATACCCCCAGAAAAGAAATCCTCATTCTGAAAAGGAAAAATAAGAAAGTGACAATTTTTCTCATGATTCACCTATACCTTCTTCTCTTTCAACCGATCTCAGAATTTCAGAGATTTTCTGCATCAGAATCCTCCATATCTTAATGGAAATTGTAGCCCAGCTGATGTTAAAGATGAGTTCGCTCTGTAAAACGAGTTCTCAAGTTTTGGAATGCTCTGATCGAGAATGTCTCTCATGTATATCGTTTTAGTTAAGAAGGTTTGCAGAAGCACGTCAGAAAGTTCTTTTTCCTGAGATCTCTATTATGTATGAAGCTGACAAGTTAGCTCGAAGATACGTCGAGAGATAGTACGATTTCATGAAGTGCTCGTCTCAATGCCTCAAACAGAGACTCCAAATTTACATCTCGCTTTTGGACGAGTTTTCAACAAGAGATGAGTAAAAGATTAAATTTGCATACAACTGCAGTTATCAAGTAACGATTTATATGACGCCTTATGAAGCCTCTACGACAGAAAGCGTAGATCGGCACTCTTCTAAGATGCATTTGAAGAAAGAAAAGTGCTTGGACCAGAAATAATTGAAGAAATGATCGTAATTGTACGACAACTCAAGAAAAGAATCAAAGAAGCTCAAGATCGTCAGAAGTCTAATGTGAATACAAGACGAACGAAGCTAAGCTTCGAGATTAGAGATAAAGTATTCGTGAAAGTATATCCTTCCAAAGAAATACATCGCTTTGGAATCAAAAGAAAAGCTCAAACCAAGAATTTTCGCCCATACGAGATTCAAGAAAAGATTGGGCCAATCGTTTATAGATTAACATTACCCTCAAGTTTCGGTAATATTTACGAGGTGTTCCGTGTGTCGCAATTACGAAGACATGTATTTGATCCAAAACACATCATACATCAAGAGCGTTATTTATGAACGAAATGCATCTTAGATCGAAGGAACGACGCTAAGGAATAAATATATTCCTTCAACTAAAATCCGATGAAAGCAACAGGGCTTATAAGGCGACATGGGAACAAGAAAATCATATGATAAAGTACCTCGAGAAAAGGTACTAAATTTAGAGACGAAATTTCTTTAAGCTGGGGAATGTAATACCCGCATTCCTCATGGTGAGATTAGCTTATAATTAAGAGCTTATAAGAAGGGCATTGCATCCTTAAGAAAAAGTTGTTTAAGCCGAAGCTTTTATACTAAGCTCGTGTAGACAAAAATAAATTTGAGATTTATTTGAGATCGATTCGAGATAGAACCTAAGATAAGATTCTTGGGTCTTGTTTAGAATAAGAAGACCTAGATTCCAAGGGTCTTGAGACGATAGATACATGCTCAATGAAGTCTTGATTTTATAAAATGGAGAAATTTAACATTTTGTTTTGGGTGATATCGGCATTTGCGATTAAACCCTAATCGTCGACTAAATGTCCAAAATGGTTTTGAGGACAAAATATTTTTATAATCAAAGTTTGATGTTTATTATATGATATTGAGTTTTAAAAGAGAATTTCAAGTAGAGATCATTTTATCGGAAATTGAGATTTGAAATCGGAACGATATGAATTAATAGCATGCATTTATAACGTTGGTATTATTTATAAAGAAGTGTACATTTTTGTAATTTCCATAACATGATTATTCATCATGTATTAAAGAAAAGGAAAAATGGTGGAAATTTTGAGAATTCTTGAGAATTCTCTAGAAGTTGATGAATAATCACATTTATTTAAGAAAATGAAAAATAAAATAGAATTTGTTATTAAAAACACATAAATGCTTGGAGATCACTATTCATCTCCATTTTCTTCATTATTTTCGTGCCTCACACACACTTACACACACTAAATTTTTGAAAATTTCATACTCCAATTTTAGAAGATCCAACCGTTGGATTTTCAATCCGTCTTCGAATTAAGGTATATCTCAATCTCTAGAATACATTTATGGTTTGAAAATTTGAAAAACATGAACTTATGATCATGTTAAATTTTCGGTCATGTTGGAATAATTATGAAGGATATGTTTTGTTTGAATAATTCTTGATTCTATGTTCGATTTATCGTCGATAAGTTGTTAACGTTGAAATTTTGAGCATATGTTCATTCTTTGAATTCTTGTGATTTTCGAAAATTTTGGAGGATATGTTCTTGAATTTATGATGTTTATATGCTTAATATTCTTTCATATATGTGTTGATGAGTTGATATAAGCGTGTTTTGAGCAAGAAAACGTTTGAAATCGAACATATCTGAGAACCCTATGTTGGCGAAACCCTAGCTCCTACTATGTTGGATTTTGATTTTATTTGATCAATTTGAGTTCATATTTTTATTCTATGATATGAATAAAGCTTAAAATGATTTATTCGGATTTTTCACGACGATTCAAAAGTTGAAAAATTTTAGTTTCTTGAAGCGAAAAATTGTTTTCAAGGCTAAAGCTTTGATCTTTGTGTTTTGATGATGGATTGATGATATCTAATGATAGTTGAGCATGCATAGAGGTTCATTGGTGTTAGATGATATCGTGTAAATTTTGACGTCGGACATAGGTTATGTCTTAAGGGGCGTTGGGTTTTGGCTAAGATGAGATATTTTAAGCTTGTTGTTGAGTTTAATATACTCATTTAGAAATATGGTGATGATTTGGTTAAGTTTGGTTGATTTGGTATTAAAATGGCGTGCGTTTTATAAGCGTTATTCATAGAAATTTCATTAAATTTATTTATATAAGATGTTTGAGGATCTGATGACCCAAATGTTATCGATCATGGTGACATGATATTGAGAAATATAGTCGTGTCGACGACTAAGATAAGTTATTTTCTTGATTGATTCTAGATAGCTTTTATGCCGCTTCATGTCGAATGACGGGTCAAGTGAGAAGAAGAAAGATATGAAAGACAAAGGTACAGTCTTGAGTGACTCTCTCCAGGTGGGTAACTATTTTCAAAAATGATATGATATGCTTATGCTTTTACATACTTTCAAATGAGATGATATGCTTATGCTATTGCATATTTTCAAATTGATATGAAATGCATTTATGTGAAAAATTTCAAAATTAAATGACTTGCCTGTTTGAGCATGAGCATGAGCATGAGAATGATGCATTACCTATCCACGGAAATGAAAGAAAGAAAAGAAAGAAATAATGAAAGAAAGAATGAGGCCGTGGCATGGTACCCTTCGGGTCCATCAACACGAGTATGTTATGGTGTTTGAGATTTATCGGCGTCGGATAGCGACCTTGGTCATAGCGTGTTTGAGAAGGAGCTACTTCTCAACACATAGAAAAGAATCCGTGGATATGGGAAGAGAAGTTATCGGCCGACATGAGAACATGCATATGCATATTTTATGATGATATTATGAAATGAAAACAAGTAAGTGTTTATTTTGAAAAGCATGCACGTGTTATTTCACTAAAATCCACATGTATTGCTAATGTTATGGCAAGTCATTGATATAGCTCTAAGAGCGATGTTTTATGTTTTAAATCGTGTACCCACCGAGTGCATTTTGTACTCACGCCCGCATGTATTTCTAAACGTGCAGGTTGAGCTTGAGAGGATGCTGGAATCGAATGTTGTGCAAGGAGCTTCTCTAAACGTTTGACTCATGATGAAATTGTTAAATTGTTGATATGATTTATTTGAAGTTATCATGTTTTGTTGCCTCGAGTTTTATGTCATCACACATAATTCTCAGCCACCCTTCTCGTTGCCGAACTTTGGCCTTCACTTGTTGCTATGTTTTGTTTTGCCGAATTGACTAAATATTGATGATAGTCTTATTTTGATATTGTGATCTCGGCATTGTTGTTATGACATCGATTTGATTCTGAGAACCTGAATTATTGACATGTCTATGCGCACAAGGATTTACTTAGGGTTCAGAGAGGTTTTTGTTAAAATCAATATGATGACATTGAACCATGTTTTAAAACGTCGACATATTCTCAATGTTGTCAAAGCATAATTGAATAAGTATATCCTTGGTATTGATTATTCCATTGTGATTGTTGGTCTTCGACCGTAGTTCTTCTCCATCCGTTTCTTCATTTTGGTTTGAAACCCTAAAATTATCTTTTACCAAACTCCCATTCTTCCTCTTTGGACCATAAATGTTTGATTTATTCATGACGAAAGTTGATGTCATATATTGGTTTTAATATGAATTATTGGTAAATTGTTATTATTGATTATCAAAAGATCTTTCTTAACCCACGTCACGGCCTAATTACTTGATTAAGTAGTCGGGCTGTGACAAGCTATCTATCCCGGTTCGGTCCAGGCTCTTGAACCATCTTTGGCACAGGCTGCTTGAGAGAAATCCGAACATGCGATCGGATTGTGTCTTGTGGCACCCCATTCATTTGATGGTGTCACAAATATCGAGAATGTCTCGGATGAGCATTGGGTCCTCGATCCTCCTCCTCCGAACTGCTCTCCTTGAACCATGCCGATCGGTGGCTTCACTCAAAATTATTGCATTAACCGGGGGCCCCATCCGCCTCCTTGGAATTGCTCAATGGGAGGTCGGTACATGTAGTTCGAGGTCTCTCTCTGGCGGGGATAAGGATTCCCATAATCGCCATCCGGTGCTGCGTCTCTCGTGAAATCAGCTAACATGCGTGCCGCTTGCTCGGGAGGAATGCCCCCGTTATGTGGATTAGCTGCCATTGCAGCCCCTCTTCTCTCTCATCTCTTTCTTCTTTGGGAATTTTCGATCTTTGGGTCAAGATTTTGCTCGGGAGGTCCACAGGACCTTGTGATCATAAACTACCTGGAGAAAAAGAGAGAGCTTAACTCTGACAAGAATAAATAAATAATATAATATATAACTTGAATTAATAAATCCAAATCGTCAAATTATTCATATGTGATCTTAACAATCCCTGGCAACGGCGCCAAAATTTGATCGCTCACTTTTCTCACACGAAAAACGCGCAAGTATAAGGTAAGTCGAGTATCTTATCCACGGGGATTGCAATACGAAAACACAGAAGCTAATTCAACTAAACTTCATCATTATCCAAGAACATATTTGGTTTATATAGGATTATGGCTTCAGATAATTAAATCCAAAGCAAAGGTGACAACAAGAAAATAAACTAAAGCAATAAAAACTCAAAGAGATAACTATAGAGAAAGACTAACCCTAGGGATGCACTAATCCTATCCACTACGATGTTTATCATGCTTATTATTAACCGTTTTAATCCAAACAAGATGGAAGATCACATATGTAGCCAACAACTTGATTCGACAATTGTAACGCTTGATTACTAATTTTCGATTCTCATTACGTATCTAGAGGAAAATAAGCAACTCAAAAGGACCACAAAGAATATGCTTCCTACGAATGTTCCTATCTCACCTCGACTCAAGGCATCCGTATCATGCATTCAAGATCGATTGACAATTAAAACTGTTACGTAATTAACTGGCAACTATGATATGCATCAAGATTGATCAGAAATCAACACATATAATTAAGCACCAAGAATCATGAATCAATGCCTGGAAGGTAAATAACAATAGCAGGAATCACAACATATATGATAGAATCATGCAAACCCTAGGATTAGAACAGAAATTTAGCTAGACATAAATAACGAAATAAAATACGAAATAATCATAAAAATACGAATTAAATAGATAAAACCCGTAGGGTGACGTCTGAAGAACAATCGTTGGGTTCAAATCCCAACCTCGGCGGAAAACGGGAAAAGAATGTAATTCGTTCGGACGAAACCGTTCCAAAACGTTAACAATGCGAAGAACTAAAGCTAGAACGATGGAAAACTATTGCTAGAATTAATCTAAATCAAAACTAATGTGAAAATAAATGGAAAATAGAAAAAGCGGGAAGAGCGTGTAAAATCGCTGTTGGGGAAGGTTGGGGCGCGGCTAAGCCTATTTATAGATTTAGGGCTGAAACCCTAATTTTTGCGTCAGCCGCCCCCGGCCGCGAGCTCGGTCGCGAGGGATCCTCCTCGTCTCGGCTATCCTTTGTTTCTCGGCAGGGCGATCGCGTACGGACTCTCCTCGCGATCGCTAGGTGTGGTCGCGTCGCACATGAAATCGTCGCGGGCACGTCTCGCGCCCGCTGGGAGTGCTCGCGTGCCATGGCCTTTCCTCGCTTGTGCTGGTGTTTCCTCGCGCCCGACCTAGCGGCCCTAAGCCGGTCGCGAGCCTTGGTCTGTGCGTAGCATGCGCGCTCGCGCTCGTGCTTGATGGCTAGCGGTCTGGCTAGCGGCCGCGAAGGCGATCGCTAGGCCCTCATTTCTGCCCTCGTCTGCTCGTTCTTCGTTTCATGCTTCGGTTTTCAACTTATAAGCCTACAAAACACCAAAACGGAACCCAATAGCAGTATCTTCCAAAAATATGTGAAAGCATTGAGATCCAAGACATAAACGCACATTATCGATCTAAAATCATCTTTAGAAATCAACAATAAACGTGTAAAATGTGCGTTTATCATGATCCCTCCAAGGTCGTCAAGGTCGGCACCCAGGGTCCCACTGACGTTCGACAACATGTTATTCAACTTCTGAGGGAATACAGGGACGTGTTCGCATGGTCACCCTAGCTCATCACTCATCGACTCAACATCGATCCGGCTTCCAAACCGATTCGACAAAAGAAGAAGGTGTTTGCGGCAGAGCGCAGTAAGGTGATAAGGGACGAAGTGACCCAACTCCAGGAAGCCAAGATCCTGTTCGAGGTCAAGTACCCAACCCGATGGCTAATCCGTCATAGTTCGAAAGCCGGGAGGGTGGCGCATGTGTGTCGACTATATCGATCTCAATAAACACCGCCCAAAGGACTATTATCCCTCCCGATATTGATAAGAAGGTGGAGGCATTCTTTGAGCCATGAGATCTTGAGTTTCTTGGATCTATATAAGGGATACCCCAAGTCTTGATGAGCGAGGAAGATGCTCCAAAACAGCATTCATCACCGACTTGGTGTCTTCAGATCTTGAAAAATGCCTTTTGGGTTGAAAAACGCCGGAGCTACCTACCAACGAATGGTGGACGCAATATTCAAAGACCACATAGGAAAGATTGTCGAGGTCTATGTCGACGACATCGTGGTCAAAAGCAAAAAAATAGAAAGTTGTGCCGAGGATCTCAGAACTATCCTCCAGCTCCTCAGGTCGGTCAACCTCAAGCTCAACCCTCAAAAATGCACGTTCGTAGTAAAAACGGGGAAATTCTTGGGATGTTGGGTTTCTCAAGAAGGGTTAAAGGCTAATTCCACCAAAGTGAAGACGATACTTGACATGCAAGTGCGAAAATAATTCGTGAAATCCACAAACTCACGGATGCTTAGCCGCCTCGGTGGGTTTCTATCCGGGTTGCAAGAACAACTCCCTTTTCAAAATCTTGAGAGAGCCACGGACTTGGCACAGGAGGAAGAGCACCATACCGCCTTTACACAACTAAAGGAGTATCTCGCCGACCTGCCCACACTATCCGCCCCAAAAGAGAGCGAACTCCTTTCCTTATACCTGGCTGCCTCGGACGAAGCAATCAGTGCGGTACTTGTGTGAGATGAGCTCGGACGACAACTTCCTATTTACTTCATCAGCCGAGCTCTCAAAGGACCGGAGACTAGATACTCCAACTTGAAAAATAGTGTTGGCACCGGTGAGCATGCTTAAGTCTCCGACCTTATTTTAAAGCCCATTCCATCTAGGTACTAACTGACTTACCCCTGAGGCAAGTCTTGTCGAAACCTGAATCGTCAGGACGTATCGCTAAGTGGGCATTGGAGCTCGGCGAGCATGACATCATATACTCCCCCCGACCGGCCATAAAGGGGCAAGCTCTGGCTGATTTCCTGGTAGAAGTAAAGTTTACCGAGGTCAATCCTACCAGCGAGGTCACCCCGACCTCCACCCTAACAACGGAGAAACCGGCCCTCAACCTACCTCACGGCTGTTGGTAAATGTACGTGGACGGAGCCTCATGCAAAACAGGTAGCGGGGCAGGCACCTTGCTTCTCGGTCCGGAAAAGCAAGAGGTAACCTATGCACTTGGTTCTCTTTCCGACCACAAACAACGAGGTGGAGTATGAAGCACTAATCTCGGGACTTCGCCTCGCAAAAGAATTGAAAGTGGAAAAATCCGGATCTTTGGAGATTCCCGGTGGTGGTAAACCGGTCTTAGAAATCTGAGGCCAAAGAGGATAGGATGAAGCAATACCTTGAGAAAACTAAAGAGATCTTGACTGCTTGGTGTTTCACAATTCACCGAATCCCACGAGGAGAGAATAGTCGGTGGCGTCCTCGACAAATTAGCCTCGTCATCAACGAATCCACCAAGGAGAAGTTCAATCCGTAGTATCGAGGAGCCCCACATCGGCATCATCACGGAGACCGAACCGAACGGATGACTCCTATAAGGCATACACGGAAAAGGTGTGCTACTGCGGGATCGGCTCGAAGCGAAAAAATGAGGTCAAGTCCCAAAGATACCTTATTCATGAAGGAACTCTCTATAAAATCCTACCTCCAACCCCTCCTGAGATACCTTGGGCGAGAAGAGGCGGACTATGTACTTAGAGAAATTCACATGGGATCTTGTGGAAGCCACATCGGATCACAAGGTCTCTCAAAGAAAACGTTGAGGTCGGGATATAATTGGCCCACCCTCATCCTAGATTCGGTCGAGCTCGTCAAGAAGTGTCAGAAGTGCCAACTTCACGCCACAGTAAAAAAGCTACCTCAAACCGACCTCAGTAGCCTACAAAGTCCATGGCCTTTTATGCGTTGGGAATCGACATTGTTGGTCCCTTCGACCGAGCACCGGGACAACTTGATGATTTGGTTGTAGCCATAGACTACTTCACAAATGGGTCAAGCCGAGCCTCTTTCAAACCTCACAAGCAAAAGGATTGAACTTTGTTTGGATAAGTATAGTTCTTGCCGCTTGGCATACCACATGTCTTGATCTCGGACAACGGCACCCGCTTCATCGATAAAATTTCAAAGAATGGTGTGAAGAGCTCCAGTTAAGCAGCAGTTCACCTCGATCGCACACCCACAAAGCGAACGGTCGGACCGGTGACAAATCGTGCGATCGTCTAAGGATTAAAAAGAGGCTAGATCGAGCTAAAGGGGATTGGGTTGAAAATCTCCCTCAAGTCCTCCAGTCATACGAGCGACACCTCGGACTTCCAACGGTGAAACACCCTTCACCCGCCTATGGTGCCGGGGTCATTATACCGGTGAGATCGGTGCCCGAGCCCAAGAACTCTTAACTGCGCGAGCATGGCAACGAGAAGAACCTACGAGCCAATCTCGATGCTCTAGAGGAAAGGCGTGAACTCGCTTTCATCAATGAAGCCAAGTACAAATGCCAAGTGGCAAAATACTACAACAAGAGGGTGAAAGCCTCCACACTCCACGTGGGCGACCTCGTCCTACGGAACAATGAAGCTAGTAAAGCCGAGCGCCTTAATAAGTTGGATCCAACATGGGAAGGCCCATACCGCATCCACGAGGACCTCGGCAAAGGGGCCTATAAGCTTGCTCACCTATCCGGTACACTTATCCCCCGAACCTGGCATATTACTCACCTGAGGAGGTATTTTACATAGTTTTTATTTCACGTCGGCATTATGTTAGCCCTCTTTCTATTTTTTCCAAGGCACGATGTCATTTACTTATCAATAAAACATTTTTTTTATTATGAGTGGATTACTTCGTCCCATCTTATATCAATGTGAAAATCCGTTCTCACCTCAGGTGAAACACAACTTACCTTCAAAAGGGGACGCCCTTGCGAGGATGACAAACCTACAAAGTAGGGTACTCAAACTAAGCGCGCGCCAGGGGACCACCCCTATCGATATTTCTCGACAAACAAGGCAAGCACATACAGATTACTCATTAATTTGAACATCTACGTGCAAGCACATACAGATTACTCATTAATTTGAACATCTACGTGCAAACGACGTCCAAATCGGATCTCGTACAATTTATACCTCTTTATTGGGAAGATATACACTTCGGCACAAAGTCTAAATACAGTTATGACTATACAAAGTCTAAATACATTTATGACTAAAACCAAGTTCTAAGCTATATACATATCACTCGGGTTTCGAGCAAGACCGCCAAGACTCGCTAAAGCTACACCATTCGAAACAAAATCTCGGGTCGACGGTGAATACCCGGAATGAACTCGGTGCCTTCCACCCAGTCGACGAGATCGACGTTGTCACGACCTACTCCCGAAGCTTTTTGATCAGGCGCAGAGGTGCCCTGACCTGAGGTGGATACTCTTGGGACCGAGGCCGAACTCCTGCCTCTTGACCTCGCCATCCTGCCAGGGCTACGACCTCGCCCCCGACCTGACATCCTTCCTCGCCGTGCTTCCGACAATGGGGCCCAATCACGAGATGACGTTGCTGTCACATCTGAACCCATCAATCGGATGACCTCGGCGTGGTCCAGGTAGCCGCCACCCGCTTCTGCTTCTTCAATCCTCACATCGGCTGGAGCTTGACGGCGTGGCTCGGGCATGCGTCGCTTGCGAACGACCTCATAAACCGGAGGCATTTGACCCGACTCTTGAGGCGCCTTTAAACCTCTTGCTATTGGGTCCTCTTCATCCCTCAATACCATGCCCTCGGCTAGCGCAGTTGAGCTCGGTCATCGGCCTCGGATATGGTAATACCACCGGATCGGTGATCACCGCCTCATACTCGGCATGCTCTTCGAGATCCACGCCAACTCTTGACAAGCTCGCGCTTCTTCGCATTGTATCAAAGCGGCTTGAAGGCCATCGGCGAAACATCCACCTTCCGGACCTCGAGATCGATAATCTTGAGCTTTAAGGCTTCATTATGCGCTGAAGGCGAGCCACCTCGCGTTTGACACTGAAGTCGCTTTTCAATCCATTGGTGATTGCCCTGCTACCGACCTCAAGAACTCCATCGCTCATTCTATGCAAGGTTTGAGTCATTTCGTAAGCGGCTTCTCGAACATTACCTCTTCATCCTTCTCAGCGAGGACCCCGACCTCTTTCAATTTGGTCAGAAGATCATGATCTAGCCCGATGTATCGAGAGGACGATTGCTAAAGCACAAACCAAATAGACAATACAACACATTCATTTCAACAAAAAGATGTATTTATTTATAAGTGAAAGTTTGTACAAAGCTCGGGATCCTAATGATCCCGACAGATCAAACCTATTAAAACTAGTCAACTGACCTGAGCCTCTTGGCGGGGCTCATCAGAACCTTCATTCGGGCTCTCCTCGGCACCGCCACCGCCTTCGCGAAGAGAGCCTCGAGCTCGGCCCGCCTTCGCCTTGCGGCAGGAGTTTCTGAAGATCGGCATCTTCATCCTCCTTGCATTGGGAGACGACCTCGGCTGTCAGCAGAGAAGTGGAGGCCGCCAAGGTCTCTAGCAGAGGGAAGGACCTCGCCTCGGCAATTATGCGAGCGTAGTCCATCTGCAGCACCTCGGGATCGACCTCAACCCAACCATGCCTGACCTTATCAAAGTCAGGCATCTCGGCCGCCAACTCCTCTAGATGGTCGGACACCACCTGTGTCCTGAGCACGGCGGCCAGGTCCGAGATGAAGGCGGAGAAGGTCTCTGATTGAATAAGCTCACGACAAAGGCCCTCAAGATCGGCCCTGCCCGCCAACAGGCACTCTTCTCTTCGGTGAACTTCTTCTCCGCCTCGCCCACGGCCGACGCCACAACCGCCGCCTCCCCGTGCTTTCCTCGCTGACTGGGCCACCTCCAGGCTGAGTCTTCTCTTCGTGGCGGTCTCAAGAATGGCCCTCCGGCCTCGGCGACCATCTCCTCTCCACAAGATCATATCGAGGCGCCTCGATAATGAGTCCGGCGATCCGGTGTAGATCCCCCGCCGCCGAAGTCGCATCCTGAAAATCATACCGTTAGAAACACATCGCAAAAGGAGATAACAGCGAATACGAAATAAACCTATACCTGCGGAAATGATATAGGGGAGCTTGGAATCGGCACCTCGTACGTGATCCGAGTACGGGTATCTCCCGTCGAGGTCGGACCTGACCTCGGCTGAGGTGCCGTGGTCTTCGTCACCAACTGACTGAGGTCGGCCACCACTTGGGGCCCTTTCTGTTCGGCCAACCTCGCCTTCTTCGGCGGCCTCGGGCTCGGCGACTGTGCTGGTGGCGACGAAGCCGCCACCTTCGCCTTCTTACGTGCATCGAGCTTCACTACACAATAAGAAGAGGAGTTGATTAGCACAAAGACATCAGAAATATAAGGAGATAAAGAAAAGGGGTGCCTCACCCGATATGACCAGATCCCAAGCTTCGATCTATAAGTGCTCGGCCGGCATCAACCAGTCGTCCTCGATAAAGTTATAAGATATTTCACCCAACATGTTCGCCCATCCTCTATAGCACCTGTGGTTTTGCACTTCACATCCCTCATCTTACCTATGCCACACTCATACCTTGGTTGCCCTCACCCAAAAGAAGAACTTTGTTTGCAATGGGACACCTTCGGCGGGCAATCACTTTAAACGCTTGCCGGGTGACAAGTAGTACACACTCCTATACTCTTAATGCTAAAAACGCATCAAAACTTCAAAAGAAAGCTTCTCACCGATGCCATAGCGTAAGCCTAGCCCCACCACCGACCTAATGGACTTCGAGGTCAATCGGCATATCGAATTTGGTAATATTCTTGAATGCTCAAAAAGCGAGCCAAGGAAACCTAAGGTCGGCTTTCATGCATCACTATAAACAGTCATAAATCCCTCCGGATGGGCCATTACTCTATCCCCGGATTGCGGCAAACACCACCATGACTCCACCGGAATATGAAATTCCGAGGCTATCGTGCACATATCCGCGACGGTCAAAGACGAACTAACGTCCCTAATCTTATACCTATCCCAGACGACTGGTATCACCGGAACCCTAGCACTTATGTTCCTAGACCTACCCGACAGGGTATAACAGGTATAATCCCAAATCTCCACCTCACTATCAGGGGAAGAGGATGATCGGGAAGATTCAGAAATATCTACCAGAGAAGATGAGGAAGACATACTTACTTTTTCAAAGTGGGATTTTGCTTCGATTTCGACGATGTTCTGAAAGAAGACTAAAGGCACCACCGATAAGAAAATTTCTCTCTGGAGCTAAAACGGATGAAGATGAAGGAAATGAACAGTTTCCCCTTTCTCTGACCTATTTAAAGTAAAATAGGCGCCCAAAAACTGCCTATTCAACTTCCCACGTGGTTATCCATGATTTGACGTGAGATAGACGCGCGTGTGATTCGAGCGTCAACTAACCGGCTGACACACATGACGTAACATCCTAAAACGCTCAGACGTACCAGTCTAATCGTGCAATCATCACTCTAGCTCCAC
This sequence comes from Salvia rosmarinus, assembly GCA_036937905.1. Lineage (NCBI taxonomy): Eukaryota > Viridiplantae > Streptophyta > Magnoliopsida > Lamiales > Lamiaceae > Salvia > Salvia rosmarinus. The sequence continues at coordinate 32,247,654 of CM072823.1, forward strand.
CCGTTCCAGCCGGGCAACCACCTCGGTATCCTCTTAATGAAGACTGCCATCCAACACTAGATCCAGCCCGGTACCCCAGCCCGGCATCCTTAACTCAGTTCGGACCTCAAAAAATCATCCAAGTCAGTTCGATCCTCGGCAAATCGTCCAACTCAGTTCGGACCTCGAAAAATCATCCAAGTCAGTTCGGTCCTAGGCAAATCATCCAACTCAGTTCGGACCTCGGCAAATCTTCCAATCCAGTTCGGATAAGATAATACGATTCCACCTCGTCATCCAAAACACAAAAAAATCCTCGACAATAACCTCAGCCGAGCAACAACCATCCTCGGTAAAAGACATCCTTCACATCACCTCGGTTTAGTTGTTACTCGACTAATTGGGGGGGCTATGATAGGATATGGCCTAACCGCTCAAGCCCAATAGCAGGCCCAAGCAAACTGGGCCCAGCCTAGCAATTCGGCCTACACGGTTCGGCCCAAAGCCCAACATCTAAACCCTATTCAAGATCAAATCTAAGAAGAGATATTCAAGGAGATACTCAAGGATCGAGCCTATGATCAGAGATCGGATCACACAAGGCAAGGGATCCATGATAATCTTAAGGGATCCACAACATGTATAAATAGATGTTAGATTGAAGGTAGAGGGGGTTAACAACTATTGAATACTCGAGTTTTTAGATACATTCATCGTAAATCGAATAGAGTGAAAGTATTGAGGAATCATATCTCCGTGGACGTAGATCTTTTCCTTGATCGAACCACGTAAAAACCTGTTGTGTTCTTTATCGTTTTCACAAACTCACACACAAGATTTATCAGTCTTGGTTGTTTCAGTTATATATACTTGTTGAATGTAATTTATTCATATTGATTTATTTTTCAATGTAATAGATTTATATTTAGCTTGTAAGAAATCATGACAATCATTTATACAAAATTCGATGCAGAATCTCGTTATACAGAGAAAAATAAATACGAAAATTGGTCCTGGTGTAAAATCAAGCTACATTTCATATCCAAAGTTGAAGAACACAACCACCTCATGCTCCATCAATATTTATTTAAAACTATACATACATTACATTTCCTATCCATTAATCTGAGTATTGATGATGATCTGGATCAACACACATCATTGATCTGCAAAACATGATAGAAGGGGTATATCTAGGCATACTCTCCGACAACCAAGTCAGCAGTTGCTTAAAAGAATTAGAATACCAAATGTATTGCAATCAGTGTGATGGGTGAGTTTTTATGAATTAGTTAGAAATATTCACACTTGTAGTGGTGCTGGGTTTTTATGAACTAATTATAAGTGTAGCTCTAATTATAATACTTCTAACATAACGAGGTACTTCTGACTCTTCTTCATTTCATACCTTATTATCCACTCAGCTCTCATAACTATTCTTATCACACGAAATACTGGTAATCTTTTTTAAGAATTCTCTTTATTCTATATCTTCACCTGTAGTTGGACTCATCTTGTACATTGAGCTTAGGCCCAATGAAATATGATTGGCCCTCATCAATAGATAACTAAATCTTTTATATATATATACACTTTATCCACAGTGAAAACAAAAGTACATGGGAGCTAGGATGTAAGAGTACATGTATTATTTGATGCCATGAGTGGATTCTCTTTATAACTTTAGTTTGTCGAAATTTATTTTTGCTTATATAGAGTGTAGAATAGGTAGTAGTAGGCAAGAAGGTGTTGACAACGAAGAAGAGTTTGAGTGGCAGCAGGATGAATAATGATTTGAAAGCAGGAATCGTCTTCTTAGTCACTGTTTCCCAATGTCCTTATCACTTTGCCTAAACCATTAAATTATAATGTGGCCTCACTACCACAACGCAAAAAAGGCAAAAAATACATTTATTACTCACCCACAAAATTCTTACATAAAAAACCTCAAACTCCAAGAATGCAACACCTTTAATTCTTTTCTTGTTTCTTTCTTCTTTCCCTATATCCATACCAGTTTCCACTTTCAACACTCTCTTCATTTCTATCACTCAATTGATGCTACTACTACAACCCCTCTCATCATTTTTCGAATCATAGTTATGGATGGAGGTGGTGATGATGGTTGTAGCTACATGCATCATGGCACCGAAATACCAGAATGCCCCCATGCACCCTCAACCACGAAAAGGAATGAGGCGCACGATGGTCATGGCTGCCCATTGTAATTCGAAGCGGGGAAGATTCCAAGAGGGGTATAAGTGTCTTTTCAGATACTGGGTCCATTGTGCAATTAAAAAAAGGGAGAGGCATCACCATCAAAGCGGCCATCAGAGGTCGAAGGTACTACCAATAACTGCAAAGCAAATCAGGCAACAGCTTCATCTCTCTCTCTCTACGCTTTTTCAGCACCCTCCCTCTCATCATCAATCCTCTCTCTCTAGAATTTAAAACTGATGAGACTTTATCTCTCCTCCCATCATGTTTCTTTCTACCATATCCTATTCCCCTCTATTCCGCAGAGAAAGAGAGAGAGAGAGATCCACCAGCCTCCCACAATCGAAAAACAAAGCAACAGTCACGCCATCCCAACTCTCTCCATGGCCCAGCTGGACCATAATTTATGTAGAAAAACAAAAAAATTAGAAAGAAAGAAAGGAGGAGGAGGTGCAGGTGGAGGTGTTTCTAGAGAGAGAAACTGAGAGAGGTAGATGTCTTCAATTGTCCTCCAAATTAACCAAACCCACCTCACACACACAGCACCAAAAAAGCAGATTAAATCGGTTGCCACAAATGCCCTTCTGCAACACCCCCAAAAAATCCCAATCTTCATCATCAACTTCACTATCTTTCCAAACAACTATGTTTTTATTTTTGCGCGAATTATGTGGGCTTTTTCGGCCTTTGCCTCGGAATTTCTTCACAGAGAAAACAGGAAAGCAAAGAAAGAACTTTCACCCCCCCTCCTCACCCCCACCCCCTTCACCCCTCTATTTTCTCTCTCATTTGCTGTCCTATCTATCTCTCTACTATCTTTTGTTTTTCTTTCTTTCTTTCTCTAGATACAAACCCCCTTTCTTTATTGCCTGTTTACCAATCTTCCATATTCATCTCTATCACCGCATACCCATTTTTTCTTGTTTCACCTCTCTCTCTCTCTCTCTGATCCAAATACCTTCATACACAGACACGCGTAATTACAAATTAATTTCCAGATCTTCTTCAAGATCGCAGCTTTTTTCTGGGATCGAATGTCTAGGAGGAATAAAGGGGATCAGACGACACCGTATGGAATTGGTGTGCATGAGGGCGCCAAGGCGAGGCTCAAGTTTCAGGCTCTTATGCAGGACTATGAGGAGCTGCAAAAGGTGCCTAATATTTTTTAGGGTTTTGTTTTCCTTTTGTTATTTAAGAGATCTGAATTTTTTTTTCTGGGCCTTCCTCTTATATGTATGATTTACTCAGATTTTTAGTCTATGGGTGTGTTTTATTTGTGCTTTTCGAGTTTGTCCTTTGATGGAATTGATCTGTTTAATTTGACTATTTTTTGTTATCTTACTCTTGGATATCTTGAATGAATTTTTATATGTTTCTCTCTTTGGTGATATGTTCGTAATTTTTCTTGTTTTTGACTTGTTTTAAGGTTCTTGGATGTCAATTGGTTTTGATGGTTCAGTAGTTCCTTTAATTTGTATTAGTATTTCTCTTTACTTCTTGATCTCTTGTTAATTAGATCACTTCCTGAAGGAAGGCTCTTTACCTTTAATGCAATTTGTGAGACTATTGAGTTATTTTCACATCGAATTAGGAGCTTCTTATGCTTATCTTCTTCATGTTGAGATGTCTCCTAGATTTATTCGTGAAATGGATTAAGCTAAATTTGCTGCTGCGTTTCTAGTTAAGAAAATTTCTGTTGCTTGAGTTGCTAATGATTATTAGGAGATTGATTTTGTATTTTTATGATGTTGCAGGAGGCTGATGTTATGAGAAGCAAATTAGAGGCGGCGAAAGAGAGGAAGCTGATGCTCGCTGCTGAAGTTCGGTATGTAATTTGATTAGATGATGAATACCTTTAGTCTAACTGCCTCCAATATTGTCTTATGGTGTATGTTCATTGATTGTTATTTCTTTACACAATGATGGTTTCTTTGTTCTATACTTGGAAATTAATGGCTTTGTCTGCAATATACGTTTCTTTCTTAGTTGGAGTTGTGATTTTGCTGCTTTTTATGTTGGATTGCTATTATCCTGAGCAATGAAATATCCATGATATTCAATCAGGTATAAAGCCGAATGCATAGGTTTATGTGTGCACTATATAATCAGGTGCAATTTGTGTTTATGATTTATCCACGGATATCTGTTTCCACACACGTTTATATTTAAACCAGTATAAGTGCTTAGTTCATCTTATCTTATTACTGATCATTATCACAATGTAATAATCAGGTTTCTACGGAAAAGACATAAATACCTTGTGAAGGCGAAGGATACAAATTCACGACAAGAACAAAATCTTGAACACGCGTCAAATTCACTAAAGCGTGCTAAAATCAAGAAGCAACAACTTGTGATTGGAAAAGAAGCGAGTCAGCATAGATTGCCTTTAGCCCCAGAACCAATCTCCAAGAAGAAACGAGTTGCTTTGCCTGAAACTTTTGCCTTTAGTGATCAGCCTCAAGAAGAAATCATACGGCAGGAAAGAAGCTAAGGGACACGGTCTATCCGTGATTTCACCTCCCGTTTCTGATTTGAACCACAAAGGAGTGATGCATATCAGGAGAGAAGTTGTGGCAGTTAACATGACCTCGACTTTTGACAGAAACCTGAAGGAGAGAATATTTTGTGCAAATGATGCAACATTAAGGAATTCAGCTGCTGCTACTTTTGATTTGAACCTCGAGACTAGTCCTAGTGAGAGAGAAGCTTCGTTACCAGCCCGAGCTCCAATATTCGACTTAAATGAAATCTCGGTAGGTGGTTATTTCCTCCGAAGTTTTGAATCTATGAAAACTTTCATATATTGCACAATTCTAATTGTTCACAATACTTGCAGACAGGGGAAGAGGATTTCCGGGGCAGTGTCGAAGCAAACAAGTTCGAGGACACGAGGAAAAGTTTAATCAGAGGCGTAAATGAAGAGCAGCAAAATGATCTGAAACTGTCCATTTGTCGAAATGCTGGGGAAAGTTCGTCTCGTGCTGGGAAGCGAAAAATATCATGGCAGGACCCTGTTGCGTTGAGAGTTTGAAGGGCTCCGGTTGGCAAGACAATCAACATGTATTTAGGCGATAGGAGCAGTTGCACTCGTGGTCACCTCGAATTGCCTTGAAGACAGCAGGATTATGCAGTATCTGCTCATTGTAGTTAGTTTTATGGGCTACTGCAGTTATACAGTATATTAGAAGAAACTAACTAGTAAAGAATCTACCCTGTTGCATAGGATTTTGTTGAAATAGACTCGGCTCTTTTCCCCCTCTCATTTCTCAGCTGCTCTTTTATTGATGATCGATAACATATATAACTGTTAGGTTTTCCTTTATAAAATGTTAGATTCCGACAGACATTCATGTGCACCAAAATGTTGAACACTGTTTCTTTTCCCTGTATTTTGTAACCAGTAATGAGAAGATATAAGAAGACGGCTTGTATTGTCAGATCGATGAACGTATATGAGTATATATGTGCAAGAAAAGCAGAAAAAATTTGCCATCAAAATTAGTACATGTTTCACTAAGATCTCCGGAAAAGGTAATTACAGACACATTCCTGTGAAACATGTAGTTAGCATTCCACTGGAAAATACAGTAATAGACTTTATTAGAACTGGAAGCCAAGCAGCTGAACTCAAGAAAGCAGCAGCTTCTGATCTGCTACATCTACCATTATCAACTGGTTTTCCGCCACAGTTTTCTCCACAGCCACTCAACTCCTCGTTCTCTTTCTTTTTCTTCTTGAAGTTGCCATCTGATTGAGGTTCACTGGCGACCGATCCAATCTAGCCCTCTTAGGTCTAGTTATATTTTCGATTGGTTTAGCCTACAAAACTCGCAAAACATACTGATCATAAATGGTGCATAAACAAGCATCTATATATCACAAGTACTGGATATGTATACAAACAAGCATATATTTTGTTTAAGGTTACAAAAAAAATAATAAAAGAAAGAATATTTGACCACTATAAGACTGGAACTTTTAATATCTGATTTCTGCAATAGATATGTATATTTCATCCATCATTCTGCTGTGTTCACAAACTTTATTAAAAGAGTACAATGTTCTTTTCTTACTCTCCTTTTAGCAACTTCTACCATGACATTGCATGAAGCGAACATGCTTGCTTTGCCTCAAGTGAGATGCATATAAAATTGTTAACATATGTTTTTCCTGTCTCTCTCCACCAATGCTGCCAGTAACCCCTCTAAAATTTAGCCTCATCCCACCCTCATCATGTACCCTATTCTTTGACCATTAGCTTATTTCATCACTGCCCCTTTCTTATTCTACCCTATACCACCTAGATCTTGAGTTGGAGATGGAAATGTGAACCTTCTTTTGGGGCATAAATCCTGTGGAAAAGTGGTTGTGGTCTGGTGAAGGCATTACTACAGTTGGCGTTGCAAATATCAGATGTGGCTGAATGTAACAACGTAAAGAAGAAAGCACGGAAGAAAGGAAAGAACATTGGGGGAAAGTGGAAAACAAAAGGCGAGAAATACGAGAGAAGGGAAATAGGAAGAAGAAAAAAGGAAGTTGAATGACATAAAATAGAATGAAAAGATTAAATAGAGATTTCAGAGCATTTCTATGGAAACTCGATACGGACAAACTAGGTTCACAAACATAATACATATGGTTTCCATACTTTCAATATGAATACATATTATCTCATATTACAATAAATTAAACAAATAGAAAGAGCACAAGACCAATTTAGTTGGGGTTCTCGAGAACATTTTCAAAAATGTCATTTCATAGGTTTTAGAGCACCTTTTGCAAAGTATGGTTTGAAGCGAAACCAAGCAAGCTTAAAATAAGTATTCAAAGTCTATAAATGCACAAATATGAGACTCTAAAATTTACGAAAAGAGAAATCCAAAATTTTATCAAATTTTCCTCATTCTTTCACGTTACATTTATTTTGCCAATGTTCTTTCTCTTTTCCTATCTTTCCTCACCTCTCAGTTTCCATAGTCTTTTCTTTCCCTCTTCGCTTTTGTGACCCCATTTCCACTTTTTCTCCCTATCAAATTTACCCGATGTCCCCGTCTGTCGGTGTTCCAACCAGCAACTAGATAATTCCTTCACCAGACCATATCACCCAATTTCAAGCTCCAACAAAATTGACACCACAACCTAGGATTTGGGTTGTGCTGAGGAATTATTAGGAAAGGAATCAAAAGACTTATGACATGTTTTGACATCAAACTTTAGATTTCAGCACTATATACAAGGCCTTTATTATTTTGCATTTTATATGATAATATTCCTTTATTATTTTGACAAGTTTCAAACAGTGTAGAGATTTCAGATCATAAAGTTTTTATTAAAGTACAAGGCTATTTATTCACAAAAATCAAGATTCCAAACAAAGAGAGTCCAAATAAACTCAATTAGAAACAGGAGAAAGGCATACTGACCGGTAAAACTATTTTCTTTTTTTTGTTGCTGCATTCAGTGACAGATTTGACCTCTGAGTCTCTCGCCGTTCTCACATCATTTGATGCTCTCTGAAATGGCAAGGATTCAGATCGTCCACCCTCGTGTGTGTTGTTCAATATGTGCCTCTGCATGAGCGACATACTTCTTTCGTCAAGAAACTTCTCCTCAGCCCTCGTCTCTGCCATTGGAAGCCTCATGGGCAAGTCCAACCCCATTGGTGATGGTGATCGAAATGGAAACCCATTTCCTCCTCTGATCTCCCTCCTTACCTCAGCCTCCAACGCACACCTTCTAAGGATTTCTGACATGATCATCTCCTGTCTGATCCTCTCCTTCTCAATTTCTATCTGTATCGCCTTGTGCCAGTCGTGAGACTGAGCTGAAGAATAAGGATGAGGATGTGGCTGAAGACGAAATTGAGGTTGAGGGTAAGGGTGAGGGCTTAGCCCATGTTGATCGCGTTGAAAGTCATGATGCTGCACCCTTACTAGTTCTTGTCCTATACATCCATTTGAAACAAATTAAACGTAACAAAATATATACAAAAAATAGCTACATCAGACCATCTCCAACGGTACTGCAAATTGCATTTTGCAGTACCAAATCATCTCCAATGATCCTCTAAAACTCATCGCAAAATGCGTTTCCAATACCTTGGTGAACAGTAGAACTGCATTTTTGCGTTGTTACTGTTCACCGAACGCATATGCTTTATCATCTTGCAAAAATTACATCTTGATCCCTAGAATTGATGATATTTACAAAATGAGTTGAAGGAGATGAAGAAGTAGCAGTGGATGGAAGAAGAAGAATGGTGGAAGAAGAAGAAGCTGCTGTTGCGCAGATGAAGAAGAAAGGGAAAAAAGATTTTATTTTAATTTGGGCTACTTTTTTTGTTTTAATACGTGGCCCAAAATTGGATTAAAATGGGCTATAATTTTGTATATGTTTTTTATTTGTATTATTAGTATAATTTAAGAAATTTTCTAAGTTATATAATTTTCTTATTTAATAATAAATAATTTAGTATTTTTATTGATTTATAATAACTAATTTATTTAATACTAGTATTAAATTGTTAGCTCATTTCGTATTAAATTGTTAATCGAAAGGTTTGAATCTTGAATGCATAAATCTTGTTGCTTTTTTTTTTCAAGACAATAATATGTCTTAAACATCTCAAGACCATTTATGTACTACAAGACAATAATAAAATAAACATAAAGATCTAATACTTAACCATAAAACACACAACAAACCACTAAACTATATGCCAAATAGATCTATAATAAGGAGCAGATCTAATAGTCAGTAAATCGAATCGATCCTCCAATATTGTTGAAATATGAAGGATATGCACCAGTTGCAAAAGGATTTGGTTGACCTTGTTGTTGAGCTCTTTTCTGTAAAATACGCACTCTTTCAGCTTCAGTATATGCACGAACATGAGGATCTTGTATGGAGTTCAAGTCCATATATAATATTTTATTTTCTTCCTTCATTTCTTTGAGTGCATAGTTCTTAGCTTGATTTGATAAGTGGTGGTCCATTTGAGCTTTAGACGTCTTCATGTCCTCCGCAAGCTGCTCATTTTGTTTTTGCAAAGCAGCAATCACAGATGCTGTTTCGTCAGACTGCTTCCTCTTTAATTTTGCTTTATTTCTTCCGTGGGGTCTTGACGATGAAGAACCACCAAGGATATTGTCATCGTCCCCATCTAAGCTCATAGTAAATGAAGACAAATCTGGTGAGGCTTGTGAATCAGGAGTAGGATTTTCTGAGTCGGAAGAAAATCCGCGAGATGGTTGTCTGGAGCTCCTAGCACAATCTTTGAATTTTTCAAAATCCTTAACAATGTCCCAAACATGATTTAATTTCCAACCTGCTTTGTACATGGGATCATCTTTGAACAATTGATTCACTTGTTTCATCTGCAAGTAATTATAAATAAATTAATATCATTTAAAAAGAGTAATTCTAAAAAAAATACTTAATACTCACAATATACTCATTTGAAACACCGCTTTGGTGTCTGCTTTCAATTGCTCTTATGCACCCGTGATATTTCTTTGTTGCTTTCTCAATAGTTTGAATACGAGCCTGCATAGATCTCTGTGTACGCTCATCCCAATTATCTCCTTTTGATTTGTTGTAGCTAGCTTCAACACGGGACCAGAATCGATCTGATGATTGATATATCCCAATTGCTGGATCTTGTGAAATTTCCATGTAAACTTGACATAAGAGGATGTCTTCTTCATCAGTATAGTTAGATTGACGACGAGACATTTTTCAAGAAAAGATGAAGATACAATAAGAAGTTAGAGGATGTCTTCTTCGTACGAGCATGTTTGCATTTTATATAAAAAAAGCACACGGATTGTGCTTTTTGCTTTTATTATGAGCGGTTGAGATCAAAAGCACGGATTGTGCTTTCTCGATAGGATGAATGGCCGAGATTGATTTTTGCTTTTGTTATGAGCGGTTGAGATCAAAAGCACACGGATTGTGCTTTCTTATAGATGAATGGCGATATTGATTTACGCTTTTGTTATGAGCGGTTGAGATCAAAAGCACACGGATTGTGCTTTCTCGCAGGGATGAATGGCGAGATTGATTTTTGCTTTTGTTATGAACGGTTGAGATCAAAAGCATACGGATTGTGCTTTCTTATAGATGAATGGCTGATATTGATTTCTGCTTTTTGTTATGAACGGTTGAGATCAAAAGCACACGGATTGTGCTTTCTTATAGATGAATGGCTGATATTGATTTCGCTTTTGTTATGAGCGGTTGAGATCAAAACACACGGATTGTGCTTTCTCGATGGGATGAATGGCGAGATTGATTTACTTTTTTGTTATGAACGGTTGAGATTAAAAGCACACGGATTGTGCTTTCTTATAGATTAATGGTCGAGATCGATTTCTGCTTTTTGTTATGAACGGTTGAGATTAAAAGCACACGGATTGTGCTTTCTTATAGATGAGATCAAACCATTATATATTCAAGATATGATCAAGATCATTTCTTCACACCATTCATCCTACTCTTTGCTCACATACTTATTTTTTCCTAAATATCTTCATTCCACAAATGAATCCATATCATGGTATTTCATCTTCCTCGTCAGATGACGATGGAGATGTGCAAACAACAAACAATTTCCTTCAACAACAACAAAATCGCCAACGTAGAATCGACAACAACAACGCAATGATTCAATACCTTCGAATCAACAAAATCGTCAAATAACACATGGTGGTTCGGTTCAGTCATATTGTCATCAATCGTGACCGAGAGGTCGCTCATGCTAGATTGTACAATGATTATTTTTCGATAATCCATTGTACAATGAGGCCATATTCCGTAGGAGATATCGGATGTCTCGTTCATTATTCCTTCGCATTGTTGATGCGGTTAAGAACACGATCACTACTTCGTACAACGACCAGATGCAACCGGGAGGCTCGGATTATCACCCCTTCAAAAGGTAACAGCAGCTACTCGTATATTGGCATATGGTTTACCAGCAGATGCTACAGATGAGTATGTCAAAATAAGTGAGAGCGGTCTGAATTGAAAGCCTCAAAAATTTTGTCGAGTAATAATAGAGATTTTTCAACTCAATATTTGAGGACACCAACATCTAATGATATTGCTAGACTTCTCTATATTGGTGAAAAACGTGGATTTCCAGGAATGTTAGGCAGCTTAGATTGTATGCACTGGAAGTGGAAAAATTGTCCTACCGGATGGAGCGATTCATATGCGGTCGTGGTGGAAGCCTACTATTATTCTCGTCGTAGCGGATTATGATCTTTGGATATGGCATGCTTATTTTGGTTTGCGAGCACAAACAATGATATTAACGTGTTGGAGTCGCCTCATCTTTCCACAATCTCACGCAAGGTATTGCTCCTCCAAATTTCATTATGTTATACAAGGAAAAGAATATAACATGGGTTACTACTTGGTGACGGTATATATCCTAAATGGTCTACCATTGTACAAACAATTCATGAGCCTCGTACTCAGACATGTCATTTTGCAATGAAACAAGAAGCATGCAGAAAAGATGTAGAACGTGCATTCTGAGTTCTCCAATCACGTTTTGCAATTGTAGCGGTCGAAGACGATCTTGGGAGAAAGAAATATTGCATGACATAATGATTACATGTGTCATTTTGCATAATATGATAGTTGAGGACGAACGTGACGTTAGTGCTCCAATTGAAGCTGCAAGAGAAACGCCACAAATTGACGTCGAAATAGCGACAGGTGAAAATGTCCGATTTCAAGAGTTCGTATCTCGATATAGAGCAATAAGAAATAAAGAGGCTCATATGGAACTTCGAAATGCATTAATTGAACATTTGTGGGAAGAATACACCAACTCCCAGTGTTGAATGACAATGTATTTAATTTGCTTTAAATTAATATGTATGTTGTGATTTAATTTAATACGTATGTTGTAGTTTAATTTAATTTTTTTTAATCATGTAATTTTCTCTTATTTAATAAATAATAAATTTTGTATATTATTTATTTGTTTTTTTATTAATAATCAAATTTTGATTATTAATAAATATATTTATATAAAATTAGTAATTAAATTTTTTGTGTTAGTATGTAATTTGAAGAAAATATATAGGTATGATTGTAAAAATATAAAAAGTAGTGTGAAAAGGAATATATGAAGAATATTCTTTTGGGTTTGAATTTGGTGTAAATGGTTGGAGATGAATTACTGTTTGATGTGACAGATACTGTAAAATGGGTTTGAGTTTGGAGTAAATGGTTGGAGATGGCCTCAGGACCAACAAAGTATAACGAAGATATCTCTTCCACCAGAGACCACGAATCAGAGATATTAACTACAATCAAGTTTATCAAGAGGTGAAATGCAAAGATGAACAACGAATTGGAGATCTGATGTTCAAACCAGGACAGAAGTTTTCAAAATTTCACGCCCAATGGCCACTATATGTTAAAATCAGGACACAAGGTTTCAAAATTTCACGCCCAATGGCCACTATCTTCTGATAGTTTCAAGATTTCCATTGATATTTATCTGCGAATATCAATAAGTTTTCATGCAGTGCACGGGCAATCTTTCACATATCTACAAAATCAAACAAAACAAATTTTCTTTTATAAGAACCCATCTACAGTTCAGTTACTTCAATTGACTAACCGATAACCACCGCAAATACTCCATATTTTTCACGCTACAGCATATAACCGCACGAAAATGATCAAATCCTCAAATTTTACTTTTTGAGATAACAAAAATGAAAATGGAGAGAATTCTGACCAAAACGGAGTGATTGTGATACTCTTACGGAATGCATAATGTGAGTGGAGTGAAACCGATAAGGCCCTGCATAATCGGGCACCATCTCTCAATTATTTGCCTCTCTGGGAAAGCAATGCTGCAATAGCGAAAACTTTTTCGAGAATTCAGGAAAAAAAGAATGACAAAATTTAGAAATTTAGAATTAATTAGGGTTTTTTAATTCAGAGAAAATAATTAACGAAAATGAGCGGGACACTGAACAGGCGTACGATTTAGCAACACGAAACAGACTCACGTGCTTCTATGGAGCGTGGCGGCGCGTTGATATTCTGGGACTGACGACTTTTGGCACTCTATTCGAATTTTGGGAAATTTATCTGTTAGTAACATTTATCTATTATTAACTCTATAATCCGTATTGAATAGTCTATAACAATTCACAATCTTAAGTGGCATTACATGCTTTTACATTTTTATTTATCTAAATTCTACATTTTTGCATTATTAATTCAATTAATTCTATATTCTGATATGTATTGAAAAACATATAACAATTCACAATCCTAAGTGGCATTACCATGCTTTTACATTTTTATTTATCTAAATTCTACATTTTATGCATTCTTAATTCAATTTAATATATCTACATATATATTGTCTCATCATGAATTCTCCATCATTTATGCTAATTAATCATCGCATTCCATATATAATATACAAGTAGGTCAGTTAATTATTACGTTCCTTATACAATACGTAATTGTGTCAATAACAATGGAAATATATAATCGCACACAATATTTATGTATATAGATGTGTGTCTATTTATATTCTCACATATTGCCGATTCATTTTAAGAAATCCGAACTAAACAGAGATTAGTCTCTTTCATTTCATATCCAAATATTCAAGTAAGAAAACAATGCAATTAAAGCAAATGCAATTACATAAACATTAATCTCCTTCGAGTTTTGGTATTGATAATTTGGAATGTTTTTCATTTTGTATATTATGCCCTCCAATTATTGTCAATGTATGGAAAGAAGGCAAACCAACAGTGAAACTCAAAAGAATTAAATAATCCTCGTGCCGCATAGTGTATAATTAAATAATCATGATTGAATATACTATATATATATGATAGATAATCTATCTATCTATAGTTTAGATATTACTAAAAATTATTAATTGAATTATTTCCCACCAAAAGAATATTAGATTATATAGATTAAGTTTTACAAAAAAAAAGAAAAATACAATCATAGTTTTATATCGATACGATACAAATTACTTGATTGATTATGTATTTTGTGGTTCATCACAGTAATGGATAATTCTATTAATACTATTAATTAATACTATATGGCGTTACAAATTTCTATCACCATATTGATCCATAATCATACGTGACATTTTGATGATTTTTAGTTCTTATTTTTTTTTTTAAAATAATTCTCTATTTTATGCTTATTTTATTGTTGATTATATATATTGTTAAATCTTAATTGATTAATTTACCATTAGTCATATTATTAATGGCGTTAGAAATCAATTTTGGTCAATTAGCTCAATATGTGTAAGTTATTCAATTCAATTTATGAACAAGTTAGATTGATTAGTATGTACAAATATCTAAATGCACAATTCATGGTCAATTTAAAATTTTCACGAAATTATGAATATATATATATATAGAGGATAGATCATATAGTACCCAAACCCCAGATAGTATGTAATACTCAATCTCATCCATTCATCTCATAAATCCTATGGTTGAGATTTTTCGACTTTTAAGTTTAATTTCACGATTTTCGCTTCATTAAGGGTAGATTAGTAATTTGATTTGTTATGTGATTGCGAAAACAAACTATGCATTTAGTTGAACTGAATAATGCATTCAAATGAACAAAAATGCATGCGATTGAACACAATAATGCATGCGATTGGGCTTCGCGTCCGGTAGCAGGCGTGCTAGCGTGCGCACCCGCGCCAACAGGCGCTTCGTGCTTCAAGGCCCGGCGCTCGCTCCAGCGCCCGTTGGCTGCATTTTACGTTTTGTTCAATGCATCGACATGTTTTGATCAATGCGTGGACGTGCTTGTTCAATGCATGAACGTGCTTTGTTCAATGATGTTTGTGTTTTGATGCAACATGCGCTTTTATGTTTTATTCAATGCATTGTCATGTTTTGTTCAATGCGGTTTCATGTTTTGTTCAATGCATTTTATGGTTTCGACGTAAAATCTCTAATTCATCCTTCTATATCAATTTCGTCGTCTCTTTCGGCGATTACGGCGAATTCACCGTGAACCACCGCCATAACCATCATATTTCTCGATTCTTCAATCATCTATCAAATTTATCTTCTATTTTTCTCAAAATCCTTCAATTTTGTTTTCAATTTTTTTCTTTCTTTCAAAATCTATTGTTTGTTGTTGTTTGTTTATATTGTTGATGTTAAATCGGTCTTTGCCGCCGCCGTCATTGGCGTCGTCATTGCTGTTGCCGCCGCCGTCGCCTCCGACGCCGCCTGCTGCCACCAAGGAGGAGGAGAAGGTTGATTTGATTTCTTCCTATTTTGCCCTTGCGAAAATTAAAAGAAAAGAAAAGAAAGGAGTTGCCATGTGTCACCAGGCGTGCATGCGCACGTGTTCAAAATGTGTGGTCTAGATTGAGTACTACATACTATCCGGGGATCGAGTACTACGGAAACCCAACCTATATATATATATATATATATATATATATATCCACAATACGGATGTCATCCACGGCAAACCGACTTGACGACACAAAAACAGTAAACTACTTCATGTGGCCACCGAAGAAGACCGTTAGCGCGGAAAAAAGGCTGGTGAAGAAGAAATTTTTTCGCTTATTTTTACAGAATAACAACAATTGGAAGAGATGGCACTTAAGATGTAATCTTGATTTGATGGAGCTCTTTAATAAATATATAATTGTAAATGAGTTGAGAATATTCTTGATGTCACTAATTTTAGAATTTTATTTTTCATTTTTCAAGATGGGAAAATCTAATTTTGTTATTATTTATTTTGAACTTTGCGTTATATTATTGTTTTATTGTCAAGGATTATATGTTTTGTTTTTATTGTTCCTTAAGTTGATACATGTCGGGGAATATTGGTTTTGGATTATATTGTATGATATAAATAATTCCAAAATTAAATGGTTTAGTCATATTCCTACTGTGTACATTTCTTATAATGGTAATTTAATTGATGAACCTCATAATAAAACTATATAAACAAAGATATGGGTATCTATTAATTCTATAGCTATATAAACGAAGATATGAGTATATATCTATGTATTAATTCTATAATTCGATAAAGAATCCTATCTCTTCATCTATATACAATCTTACTTGGTATTTGAATTTCTAATTTTGAATTCTCAATTTTATGCCATTTTAATTTAAATTTTATAATCCACAAGAATAAATTAATTATTACAAGTAATACTACACTTACAAACTTTTATCCCGCCATTTGTAATACATATTCATTAAATCGAATATAGCTATCTCGATCCAGATTGCATATATATATATATATATATATATATATATATATATATATATATATATATGGGGGAGGTTATGGTGAGAAAGGTATTAAGTGAAAGAAATAAGAATAATTCTCATCTATTGATTTTAATACAATCAACGGTCAAACTTTCGTACATTATATTTGGTTCCAAAAAAAACTGCTGTAAACTTTCATAATTGAAAAATGTAAAAGGGTAAAACTGTGAAATGATAGCATACACGATCTATTGCAAGATATGCTCATAACTTTCCATCTTCCGAAAATATGTGAATCGGTTTTAATGTAGCAACATCACACGAAATCTGTATTCATTTAATGCTAAAAGTTTGAGTCGCGTGCAGCAAATAATCCTTTCCCAATAAACGCATCCATTAAAATCAACTCAGACGATTTTGCTGTGAAGAACAAGAACCCTAGTACCACTCAGTTCTCTCTCTCTTCAGGCGGTAGTTCACAGTTTTTTCAGAAGAACTCTAGGTAAACTCATTTCTCTCTCACACTCTAATCAAACGAGCGATTCACGCGCATAAAAGTAATCAGGCTTGACAAACAGAAACCCTGGTGAACGAAGGAAAAAAACAACGCAAGGGTAAAGAACCACAAAAAGAAGATGGTGAGTTTTTTATGCAAGATTTATGTGACGACCGACTTTCCAATAAAGTACGGATCATATAGATCGTCACCCAGATGATAAAGCAATGATATAAACATAGCTAATCAAGGCAATCAATCATTCAATTACTCAATAACGCATGGGCTAAAAGGGATAAGCAATTCATCACGCACTCAAGTCACGTAGGACTTGTCAAAAGGATTCAAGATTCAAACATAACCCAATCGTGGCAAAATTCAAGCACGAGGTACAACCTCCGCTCAATACGGCATAAAAGTAGTTATGATCAAAGCATCAAAAATTATCAGAGTTATGCAGCAAATAAACGTGTGGACATGCATATGACGATGCATGCCCAAGGTTCTAGAACCCTTTCTAATAAAGCATTAAAACAACTGCTACTCTGCAACACCTCGCACCCATCATCGATCTCGCTATACCGCACATCAAAACGAGATGCAGGGCTAAGTACAAAAGTACTCAGTGGACTCATTGCCGAAAATATTTTCTTTATCAAAAGTTATTGAACTGCCCACAATAGCACATGAGGATTTTAGTTAAAGACTCATGCCTATCAAATATTTTATCATTTTTCCAAAAGTGTCGCTCGACTATTTTGTCACGTTGTTCCATATCCGTAATTTATTCATCAATCATACGCTCATTCATTCACAGACTATGGGTGGCCACCTACACATAGTCGCCGTGACCGGTCGAGGTAGCTAACCTTAATACACAACACGTGTACACAATCCGTGTTAGTCCTCAACTAAGTCGGATCCGATCGTTACCCTTTTTTAACGTTGGTAGACCAACTCATTCACATACCACATTGGATATACCAATCAATTCTCGTCCCGCATTTGGACAAACCAACCTCAGATATGGACACAACAAAGCATAAATATTTGGCAGTCAATAACAGTTCATGCGATAATATTTCATAAAGCTTTTGTAAATCATGCTTTGAATTATGCATAGTCATTTTGTTTCAAGAAAAGCCCACCTCAAGAATTGTCCTTCTTGAAGTATCTGCTAGTGATCCTTGTCGTTTTCGTCTACGTCCACGCTGGACCTTATCAACGTAAGAGATATAATTTAGTATGTCATTCGTTTCTTTCGAGAAGTATTGCTAATATTTAACGTACTCGATATCCTTTAAGTCCTTGGGTTTTAGGATTTTTGTTATCGATAAGACTCTATTAACAATTATATTTCGTCTATTCGATTAGTCTCGTCATAGCGATAGACGACACTTTGTCGTTGCATTCTTCTCCGCGATCGATGTTTCTTCACGTCGCTTCGCATAATTTATGAATCCTAAGTTCATAACTAATATTCGCTGCTTGTTAATGCGTATCAACGAATTCGAGTTCCAATAACTCATTCGTTATCATCCTTTCCTCGTCGCGCTTCTCACCTCACATGTCCCATATATTCTAACGGAAAACTCATACACAAACAATAAATATTTCTCGTAATTCAATCTTCATCTAACAAACGCTTTACGAGTTAAAGCTACTAATATTTCTCAAGCATCTACTTGGCATAGTTAATATCATTAATTAATCAAATAAATTAATTAAACATTCAATTTAATTAATTAAGTCCACAATTAAAGTTAACTAAATGGGTTAGTTTAAAGTCCAAGAACATTTGATTAATCAATCAAATTACTTTAATTAGTTGTTATTTAGATCATTATTTAATTAACTAAAATAAATCCCAAAATTTAATTATTAGAATTAAATCTCCTATTTAATTAATACTGAATTAATTCAATCCTTAATTTAATTTAATGGATTCTAGAAGTAATTAATTCAAGTCCATTATCCATTTATATACTTAGCCCATTATTTAAAAATAAGTCTAAGCTCATTTTCAATTTAATTAAAGAGTCCATCCATTTAATTAAATTCTCACTCAATTAATTCAAAAGCCATTTATCAATATTATTTTTAATTGATCAACTCCACGTGACTTAATTGGTCAAAGACCTATTTAAATTAATTAATTAAGGCCCATTGCTCTTAATTAATTAAAGTCCTCTCAAGCTAATTAATTAAGTTTAAGTAACTTAATTACTTCATTAGAGTCTAGCTCAATTAATTATTAAGGTCCATCTAAATAAATCAATTAAACTTAAGTAGCTTAATTAATTAATGTCTAATTATAAATAATTAGTGCTTATCAACTTTATTTAATTAAAGTTGATCTAAATAATTCCTTAAGTCCAAAGGATTTAATTAATTGAAGCCCAACTTAAATTAATTAAAGCCCAATTCTATTTATAATTTAAGCCCAACACTTAAATCATATGAGTCCAATACAATTAATTAGGAGGCCCATTTCTCGGAAGCCCATCAAAATATAATAGGTCCACCAACTATATCGCTGCCCAATAATTTCAAAGACCAAATAAATCCTCTTGGTCCACTATTTATTAGATCATGAATTTGGGCTAACTATTTAATCACTTAATTGCCCAACAGGCAATTTACTCTCCCAACTAATTATTTTTAATCTCGCCCAACCCCTTGTTCAAATTTCTAATAAAATAAATAACAGCCCACTATTTTATTAACACTTCCATTTCACATTAAATAAAACAAGGGCCAAGATTATTTTAATTCTCGCCCACACCATTTGGCCCAAAACAAAATAAACTAATCCTAACACCCCATCTAACCTAGCCGCCCCTAACCAAATTCAGATCTCTCTCTCTCCCATTTCGATCTCACGCCACACACACACACAGATGTCACCGCCGCCGCCTCCTCCGTCCACGTCGTCGCCGGTAGGCGAGCCGTGTCATCACCGCCACGATCTCAACTCCATCCTTCTCCTTCGGTCCTCACTGTCAACGCACGAACACCCGCACAGATCGCATCTCTCTCTTTCTCGGCAAAACTGTCGCCGCGCCCCTCATCTCCGACGAGCCGCGCCATCATCGCCGCATCCGCCTCGCTCACATCTCGCCCTTCGCGAACGACGCACACACTCACACACACCTATACGCCCACGATCCGGAAATCGAAAGCCCATTTCCTTCGATCTACCCACGCCGTCAGCAGACGGCCTCATCTTCTCGCGGATCTCGCCACACACACACGCATGCAGCGCATGTCTCCTCTCTCAAGAACACTGCCGCCCTCCTCACGCCTCCGGTCGTGTTCCAGCCCACCGCGCGACGTCCGTGCTCGCCGAGCCGGCGTCGAGGAGGCTTGGCGCTGTTATCAAGCGCAAAGCCGCTGGCCCTACCGCCGTCGTTGGTTTTAGTCTTTTTTTTTTTTTTTCGCTTTGTACTAGATTCCTATGTTCTTGAGCTTAACAATTTCCACTCTATGTGTTCAGATATGTTTGTATCTCATGAACGATTTATGAAATTTTAAATATGAGGAATTTGAAACGGAGCGTAACCTTGGTGAGTTTACAAGATATGCTTTCCTTCTTCAATTGATGGCACCGAATTTCTTCAAAGAAGAGAAATGGAATTGGTTTCGCTTTTAGATATATGTTGAATGTAAAAGAAAGAAACCAAATTTACCTTATCGTTCTTCCTCTATTTCTTTGTCTCGGAGAGTGTTGTGGGTTGAAAGGAAATTTGGGAGTGGGTTCTCGTATGTGAATGAGTAGAATGGAATAGTTAAAGTGAGAAGAAAACTTTGTTGTCTTGTGTGGCGCAGTGGGGAATCGAGGCGCAGAGGGGAATCAAAGTGCAGAGGTGAGAGATGGAAGAAGATATGGTTGAAGTTGTTGTTATACTCAAAGTTGACTTTTTTTGAAATTATAAATTTTCGATAATTTACGATAGCGACATATCACTCGTTTCGTCCGAACGAGGATCGATGATTGTGACTCGTCCATGACGATTAGGATATCGAGGAATTGTTACCTCGATTGTCATTGCATACATTCGCGATTCGATTTATCGGATCCGATCATATTACGCAATCATTTGATTATCAATCAATAAATTTTCTCGTTTATAAATATAAAGGAAAAGATCAAATAACAATTTGGATTAAATTCTTTGTTAACAAAATTTTATTTTACGGGTTATTACATACCATCCCTTAAATTAAATTTCGTCCAAATTTGCTAACCTTGGAAGAGATTTGGGTATTTCTCTTCATAGCTGATTCTAGTTCCCAAGTTGCTTCTTCTTGTCCATGGTGTTCCATAGAACTTTCACTAACGGTATATCTTTGTCCCTTAGCTTGTGGGTACGCCGGTCCAAGATTTCGTAGGCGCTTCTACATAACTCATATTGTCATCGAGGACAATATCTCATGGCGTATCACATGACCGGGATCATGTATGTACTTCCTTAGTTGTGAAACGTGAAACACATTGTGCACGCTTCCAAAACTTAGCGGCAATGCAAGTCTGTAAGTCACGGGTCCTATTCTTCCGAATTTCATAGGTCCTATGAAACGTGGTCGCAGCTTCCTTTTATTCCGAATCTCACGATCCCTTTAGATGGAGAAATTTTCAAGAAGACCTTGTCTCCTCCTCAAAATGTAGTTCAGACGACGCTTTGTCGGCGTCACGACTTCTGCTCTCTTGGGCCTCCTTGATCCGCTGGTGGATCTGTCGCACGATCTCAATCATCTCTCCCACGTAGTCATGTCCTAATACTCTCTTTTCTCCCACTTCATCCCAAAGAAAGAGGTGATCGACATTTCCTTCCGTAAAGCGCTTCGACGGGCCATTCCAATAGTCACTGGTAGTCGTTATTGTAGGCAAATTCCACAAGTGGTAACACTTGTTCCCAACTTTCTCCTCTATCGAGGACAATGGTTCTCGTGATGTCTTCCAACGTTCGAATGGTCCTCCTGACTGACCGTCCGTCTGTGGGTGGAACGCTGCATCAAGTGTAGTCGAGTCCCCGCCCTTTGAAGCTCACCCAATCGGACGAAATTTCGAGTCTCGATCGACGTGATAGTCTTTGAACTCCATGTAGACGTATGACCTCTCGAACGCATAACCGTATAGTCTATTCGACCCATGTGTTATCGGAATGGGTAGGAAATGCGCGCTGGTCAATCGATCGACGATGACCCAAATAGCGGTATTTCCTCTCGTGATTTGGGTAGTCCGTAACAAAGTCCATGGCTATATCATCCCATTTCCATTCCGGTATGTCTAGCGGTTGTAAGGTTCCATACGGTCGTTGGTGGAGTGCTTTCACTTGTTGGCACGTCAAACAACGTTCTACGAACGAAGCTACGCCTCGCTTCATTCCATCCCACCAAAATTTCTCTTGAGGTCTTGGTACATTTGGTGTCTTTGCCGGGTGTGCGGTATAAGAAGTCTCATGAGTTTCCTTCATGATTTCGCTCTTAAGCTCCTCGCCTTCGGAACACACACCTCCCGCCATACAACAAAACGTTATCTGTTGCTTCTTTGAAATTTTGTGGTTATTGTCCTTGATCTTAGCTCGTATTTCTTCTAGCTTCGCTCTCCCTCCGAGCTTCTAAGATTCGAGACTCTTAAGTCCGGGATTGCAATCAATGTTGCAATACAGCCCTCATCGTCGAGACTCGATCTATGACTTCGATGTTCATCTTCCAAATTCCTTTATGAGTATTTCCTCATGACCGAGGAGACATCCCAAACGAGGTGAGATTTATGACTCAAGGCATCGGCCACAACATTAGCCTTGCCTCGGTGGTAATGATACCACAATCGTAATCTTTCACTAGCTCTAACCATCTACGCGCCTCATGTTAAGATCTTTCGCTCAAAGAAATATTTCAGCTCTTATGGTCAAGATAGATCTCACATCTAACTCCATATAGGTGATGCCTCCATATCTTTAAGGCATGTACGACCACCGCTAATTCCGTGTCGCGTAGGATGGTTCAACTCATGTAGCGTAATCGCCTTGAAGCGTAAGCAATAACCTTGCCTTCTTGCATCAGCACACAACCTAGCCCATTCTTCGAAGCATCCATGTAGATTGTGTATCCTTTATCCGCTTCTGCATCGCCAAGACAGTCTGTCGTCAAGAACTCCTTCGCCTCGAAACTAGCCTCACACTCGACGGCGGTCCATGTGTACTTGATTCCTTTCCTCAACAGTTGGGTCATGGGTCGGGCTATCGTTGAGAATCCTTCGATAAATCTTCGATAGTAGCCGGCTAGTCCTAAGAAACTCCGAATTTCATTCGGGTTCTTTGGCGACTCCCATTCTCGAACTGTATCAATCTTCGAGGGGTCTACTTTGATTCCCTCGGCGGACACGATGTGACCTAAAAATGTCACTTCGCCTAACCAAAACTCACACTTGCTAAACTTGGCGAAGAGTTGCTCTTGCCTCAATGTTTGTAGTACGCTCAAGTGTTCTTGGTTATTCTCGAGTATATTAGATATCGCCTATGAACACTAAGACGAATTTGTCTAAGTATGGGTGAAACACCCTGTTGATAATATCCATAAATACTGCCGGGGCATTTGTAAGTCCAAAGGGCATCACGATGAATTCGAAATGACCATACCTTGTACGGAAAGTCGTTTTAGGTACATCCTCTGGTTTAATCCTCAATTGGTGATATCCTGACTTTAGATCTATCTTGGAAAAGACTCCTGCTCCTTTAAGTTGATCAAACAGATCGTCAATTCGGGGCAAGGGATACTTATTCTTAAGAGTTATCTTGTTTAACTCTCGATAGTCTATGCACATCCTCAGTGTACCATCCTTCTTTTCACGAAAGGACAGTGCTCCCATGGAGACACACTGGTCTAATGAATCCCAACCCAAGAGTTCTTGCAGCTGATCTTCAATTCCTCAAGCTCCTTTGGTGCCATCCGGTATGAAGCTTTTGACACGGGGCGTAACTCGGTTCGAGGTCGATCGTGAACTCGATCTGTCGGTTTGGCGGTAATCCCGATAGCTCATCTGAAACACGGCGGGATATTCCTTCACGATCGGGACGTCTTCTATCCTCCTCTCATTCTGATCTTCCTCCTGGAGGTAGACGAGGTAGGCATGGTTCTCGGTCTTGTTCAGTAACGTCCTTGCTTGTAGTGCGGATATAATTGGGACTCTCCTTCCCATGCTGATCCCGTGACAGTCTGTAGATTCCTCTCCGGGGTGTTGGAAAGAAATTTTTCTTTCATTACACAGGATGGTCGCACTATGTTCGGTTAACCAATCCATTCCTAGGATTATGTCCACATCCGTCATAGGTATGACATGAAGGTTATCTGTCATGACCTTAAGTGAGCCTAGTCCAAGTTCTAGGTTCGAGCATATGTGGGTTACCGTTCTTATGCCTCCTACTGGGAAAGAAATTCTCATAATTTGTTCAGCGCTTAGATCTAATCCTAAGTTCTCTACGCATGCTTCAAAGAATAAAGGAACGCGAGGCCCAAGATCAAACAAGAGGATAACAGTATTTGGAGGAGTATTCCATACCGCCAAGTTCCTTGGTTCCTCGGCGGCTCTTGGAAGTCTCTTTCCGGTTGAGGCGTAGCCCTCGCTTGTCTGGGGTTGTTGTTGCCGGTATTGCGGTTGTAGTTCTTCTTCGCCGCCGTTGTTGTTGTTGAGGCTGGTGGTATTGCTGTGCTGCGGTTGCCGCCACTGTTGCTGCCGTTGCCGCCATGGTTGGTATGGCCGTCGGTTTGGCTGATAATCCTGGACCGGGGGCTGTTGTTGGAACGGTTGGGCTTGAATAGCCCGGACCGGTTGGGCTTGGTTGGGCACATTGGGTCGGCCATTTCCCCCGTGGCGTATCCCGGGTAGTCTCTGGAGAAGTGGCCCTTCTGGCCGCACTCGAAGCATCCATCATTGGTGAATGCGCACGCCCCTTATGACTCCCGCGACACCTGGGCACACGGGGTCGATGAACCTCTGGTTTCCCGCCAAAGGGTACCATAGTGCGCCCATTTCCTTGCGTGCCTGGATGGTACGTTGTTTCCTGCCTGTGCCTGCATGGCACGTTGTTCCTCGCCACGGCCTCCGCCGGCCCGGCCGGTGTTAGATCCTTGCCCTTGGTGGGTCCTTCCCACTTCCTCTTCCCGCGATCTCCTTGGTGAGTCGGGGATGTCAAGGACGACTCTATCTTCGTGCAGAGCACCTCGATGTCCAAAGGTTCGATCGAGGGCCTCACGGTAAGTCGATCTCCGTGACCAGCCTAACGATACCACGATCTCATGGCGGAGTCCCGCCCAAATTTCTCGGCCTCTTCTCGCCGGTGTCGACCACCGAGGTGCATACCGTGACATTTCATAGAACGCACGGTCGTAATCGGTGACCGTGGTCTTCCTCGCGCAAGTTGTAAAACTCGTGCTCCTTCTTCTTCCCAGTAACTCTTAGGAATGTACTTCTCGTACACTTCCTCCTCAATTCCTCCTGTGAGAAACCTTCCGCTTCCTCCGCCGAGTTTTCCTCTTCGCCTCCCACCGTGTCGTCGGCGGCGCCACCATCCGAAGGCAACGCATGACAAGCGCCCACGAGATGTGCAGTGGAGGAAATGAAGATACGCCCAGCGAATCCACGCCTCAGCCACGGATTCCCAAATCGCTGAAGGTGGGCGGTTTTGTCTGAGGAACAGTTCCTCGATCCGCCTCGCCGGTGGTGGTGGTGGTGGTGGTGGTGTGGCTTCTCTTTCAGGTGTTATCACACGATTCCTCCTTCTCGGCGGCATCCTATCCTTCATAAACACACGAAATTAGATCTCGTCTTATACCATCCATCAGGATTAATGTATCTATATGTATCAACTTGGTATTTATATAAGTAGCAAAATTTTAACACAACATCGAACACCACATAACACAATATTAAAACAAAAGGCTCTCGAAGAGCTATCATCATATCACATCAATTGCCTCTACGAGGACTTCCAGTAGCGTTTTTAAGCTTTACAAAAATACCAGGTGCATAGTATGATGCCCAAAAACAAATATCAGCATCACTCTGTGTACCTCGTCACGGTGCGTACAAAAATCAAACGCTACCATGGGCATCAAAAGGGGTTCATGTCGGAACGACTCATCGCTTCCGCATGCATCAAAAATATACAAAGTATATAGATAAAAGACAATCTAGTCTTAAGAACTAGATCTATGGTCGCCGGGCGTAGATCGGCTCCATGCATCGGAGTCGATCGAAGCTTGGGAGCTATCCACCCTTCCATCTCGCCATCACCGATAGATCGCCCTCGGGGTCTTCCTTCGGGTCTTCCTCGGGTCCTCCTCCGATCTTCCTTCGGTCTTCCTCGGGATCCTCCTCCGGATCTTCCTCCGGTCTTCCTCTTCACGTCGGGCATGGGGCCACGGGCCTCGGATCCTAATGAACTGGCGCCTTCCATAGCCGCTAGGTCTCGGCGAATCTCGACCATGACCTCCTCGAAAGGTGGGCGTGGGTGGGCAGCAAAGGGACGACACACGCCCTCTCACATTGCCTACGCTTAGCCACGTGGTCCTCGATCTCCACAGATTGTGGTACACAGTGCTGTGGGGGCAAGGGGCGGACCGTGGAGAGCCGGCGGTGGGGGTGGATATGGGCATGGCATGACCGGTGGTGATGGTCGGGCGGATAATGTTGGGATGGAATCCTACCGGTGGTAGGATTGGGAATGCGAGTGTCGGGGACGGAAGGTCCGGCCTCAAACATGTCCTCGCCAATGCCGTGCAAGAACACGTGCCCATCTGCCGCCAACGGGCACCTCCGGTGAAGCCACTCCGAATCTCGCCACGCCATGTGTATTCCCGCAGAAGATACGGTCCACGTGGTGCAGCCCGCACACCGTGAACACATAGCTCGATGGCTAGCAAAGCGGGCGGTCCGCCTCCGATCAAAGCTCTCTCTGCCGATAGATATAGTCCGCCAAAATCTCTGGGCGTATCCTCGCCAATCGGATGGCGCCTCATGATAAGTCGTAGCACACCGTCATAATGGGATGTGCCTCGGCGTGTCAGCAGCCCCCGGTGCGTGTGAAGTGCGCGCTAAACTCGCCAAGGTCGCCTCCGTGGCATATCCGGTAGGAGCAAGATTGACGATAACCTCCTCGAGTGTGGCCCTAGAGGATAGGGGGTGCCTAGTCATAAAGACTGTCCGAGCCATCTGAAAAGAAAGTATCGCCATGGTCAGACACAGTAACATAACGGTGTATCTAATAGAAGGTGCGTACACAATAGACATCTGCAACAAGAAGGTTATAGCAATCTATATTCTACTATGACCTACATTTCTAAATTCTTATGGTATGACTTTCATGGTTGGGTCTTCGGAAAGAGATGGTATGGTTTCTTAGCGTAGAGTAACGATCGGTGTCTAGCCTTCTGGTAAAGGCTAAGAGGTCACCCTATCTTATCGGGTTTTGATTTCTTATTTCTACTCACGCTATCGCATTACATCATATCCGCTCTCATTATGTACTTACAAATCGTTATTTCTTTTATACTTCCTTAACATTATATGCTCATTCTTTTCACTTATGCCACGATAGAGGCAACACGCGTGGTGTTCGAATTTTCTCGCCGAGAGGTTAGGACTCATAGCAAAGGCAATCCCCGCTTATGCAATTGCTTCGTCGTTATAGACTCGTCAGATTCTCATCATCGAATCCGCTCGATTGTGATCCTTAAGATCCCTATGTTCTCGCTCCTCCTTAGTATTTCGTTAAATTGGGGATATCTTATATTTTTATACTAAGTTCGCGCAAAAGGGATCATGCGGCTTAAGAGTCTATGTTCTCATGGGAAAACATACTCCTTTGCATCATGCTTCTATCATGCTTCGATATAATAATAAACACAAATCGCAACACCTTGTGCAATAATCAAGCATTCTCATTTATTCATTTACCAAGTCTTAAGTTCGCAACTTTCTTTCAGGCTAATGACTAATCATTTAAAACAACTTTTCAATTTCAAAATATTCTTCCTTCCAAAATATTCCCAACTTCCCAACAAGGAAATATTGAAATTTCCAATTCACATTTCATATACTTCCATCATTCCAAACGACTTTTAGTTGAGATAGTTACCTTTTCCTCGCTGAGCGTAACGACGATGGAGGACAAGCGATAGCAATCCAACATAAATACTTTCTAGACTGACTTTCAACTAATAATTCAAGGAAAGGGTTTCTAGGGTTCAGAGCGAACAAGTGCTCGATACCACTTTGTGACTAATTCGACTTTCCAATAAAGTACGGATCATATAGATCGTTACCGGTATGATAAAGCAATGGATATAAACATAACTAATCAAGGCAATCAATCATTCAATTACTCAATAACGATAGGCTAAAAGGGATAAGCAATTCAATACAGACTCAAGTCACGGAAGGACTTGTCAAAAGGGATTCAAGATTCAAACATATCCCAATCAGGGCAAAATTCGAAGTACGAGGTACAACCTCCAGTTCAATATTGCATAAAAGTAGTTATGATCAAAGCATCCAAAATTATCAGAGTTAGGCAAAGAATAAACGTGTGGACATGCATATGACGATGCATACCCAAGGTTCTAGAACCCTTTCTAATAAAGCATTAAAACAATCGCTACTCGCACCACCGCACCCATCATCGATCCTTGCTCAACCCGCACATCAAAACGAGATGCAGGCTAAGTACAAAAGTACTCGGTGGACTCATTGCGAAAATATTTTCTTTATCAAAAGTTATTGAGCGCCCACAATAGCACATGAGGATTTTAGTTAAAGACTCATGCCTATCAAATATTTTATCATTTTTCCAAAAGTGTCGCCCGACTATTTTATCACGTTGTTCCATATCCGTAATTTATTCATCAATCATACGCTCATTCATTCACAAGACTATGGAGTGGCCACCTACACATAGTCGCCGTGACCGATCGAGGTAGCTAACCTTAACACACAATCACGTGTACACAATCCGTGTTAGTCCTCAACTAAGTCGGATCCGATTGTTACCTTTTTAACGCTGGTGGACCAACTCATTCACATACCACATCGATATACCAATCAATTCTCGTCCCGCATTTGGACAAACCAACCTCGATATGGACACAACAAAACATAAATATTTGGCGATCAATAACAGCTCATGCGATAATATTTCATAAAGCTTTTGTAAATCATGCTTTGAATTATGCATAGTCATTTTGTTTCAAGAAAAGCCCACCTCAAGAATTGTCCTTCTTGAAGTATCCGCTAGTGATCCTTGTCGTTTCGTCTCACATCCACGCCGGACCTTATCAACGTAAGAGATATAATTTAGTATGTCATTCGCTTTCTTTCGAGAAGTATTGCTAATATTTAACGACTCGATATCCTTTAAGTCCTTGGGTTTTAGGATTTTGTTATCGATAAGACTCTATTAACAATTATATTTCGCCTATTCGATTAGTCTCGTCATAGCGATTGACGACACTTTGTCGTTGCATTCTTCTCTGCGATCGATGTTTCTTCACGTCGTTTCGTACAATTTATGAATCCTAAGTTCATAACTAATATTCGTCGTTTGTTAATGCGTATCAACGAATTCGAGTTCCAATAACTCATTCGTTATCATCCTTTCCTCGTCGCGTTTCTCACCTCACACGTCCCATATATTCTAACGGAAAAACTCATACACAAACAATAAATATTTCTCGTAATTCAATCTTCATCTAACAAACGTTTTACGAGTTAAAGCTACTAATATTTCTCAAGCATCTACTTGGCATAGTTAATATCATTAATTAATCAAATAAATTAAATAAACATCCAATTTAATTAATTAAGTCCACAATTAAAGTTAACTAAATGGGTTAGTTTAAAAGTCCAAGAACATTTGATTAATCAATCAAATTACTTTAATTAGTTGATATTTAGATCATTATTTAATTAACTAAAATAAATCCCCAAAATTTAATTATTAGAATTAAATCTCCTATTTAATTAATACGGAATTAATTCAATCCTTAATTTAATTTAATGGATTCTAGAAGTAATTAATTCAAGTCCATTATCCATTTATATACTTAGCCCATTATTTAAAAATAAGTCTAAGCCCATTTTCAATTTAATTAAAGAGTCCATCCATTTAATTAAATTCTCACTCAATTAATTCAAAAGCCATTTATCAATATTATTTTTAATTGATCAACTCCACATGACTTAATTGGTCAAAGACCTATTTAAATTAATTAATTAAGGCTCATTGCTCTTAATTAATTAAAGTCCTCTCAAGCTAATTAATTAAGTTTAAGTAACTTAATTACTTCATTAGAGTCTAGCTCAATTAATTATTAAGGTCCATCTAAATCAATCAATTAAGCTTAAGTAGCTTAATTAATTAATGTCTAATTATAAATAATTAGTGTTTATCAACTTTATTTAATTAAAGTTGATCTAAATAATTCCTTAAGTCCAAAGGATTTAATTAATTGAAGCCCAACTTAAATTAATTAAAGCCCAATTCTATTTATAACTTAAGCCCAACACTTAAATCATATGAGTCCAATACAATTAATTAGGGAGGCCCATTTCCTGGAAGCCCATCAAAATATAATAGGTCCAGCCAACTATATCGCGGCCCAATAATTTCAGCCCAGTCAAATAAATCCTCTTGGTCCACTATTTATTAGATCATGAATTTGGGCTAACTATTTAATCACTTAATTCGGCCCAGCAAGGCAATTTACTCTCGGCCCAACTAATTATTTTTAATCTCGGCCCAACCCCTTGTTCAGCCCCTAATAAAATAAATAACAGGCCCACTATTTTATTAACACTTCCAGCCCACATTAAATAAAACAAGGCCCATCATTATTTTAATTCTCGGCCCACACCATTTGGCCCAAAACAAAATAAACTAATCCTAACACCCCATCTAACCTAGCCGCCCCCCCCTAACCAAATTCAGATCTCTCTCTCTCTCTCTCTCTCCTATTTCTGATCTCACGCCACACACACACATGTCGATGTCGCCGCCTTCTGCCTCTTGTCATCGGCGTCGCCGGTAGGCGAGCTGTGTCATCGCTGCCGCGATCTCAACTCCATCCCTTCTCTCCTTCGGTCCTCACTGTCAACGCACGAACACCCGCACAGATCGCATCTCTCTCTTTCTCGGCAAACCGCCGTCGCGCCCCTCATCTCCGGCGAGCCGTGCCATCATCGCCGCACCAGCGCCACCTCGTCTACATCTTGTCCTCTTGGCGAACGACGCACACACTCACACACACCTATACGCCCACAGATCTGGAAATCGAACGCCCATTTCCCTTCGATCTACCCACGCCGCGTCGCAGACGGCCTCATCTTCTCGCGGATCTCGCTCAGTCACACACACGCGCACAGAGCGCATGTCTCCCTCTCTCGGCAACACTATCGCCCCCTCCTCACGTCTCCGGCCGTGTTCCAACCACCGCGACGTCTGTGCTCGATGGCGCCGCCGTCGAGGCTTGGCGTTGTCGTCAGTCTGCAAAGCCGCCGGCCCTTCCGTCGTCGTTAGTTTTAGTCTCCTTTTTTTTTTAGTTTCGTTTGTACTAGATTCCTATGTTCTTGAGCTTAACAATTTCCAGCTCTATGTGTTCGTATATGTTTGTATCAGTGAACGATTTATGAAATTTTAAATATGAGGAATTTGTAAATGGAGCAGAACCTTGGTGAGTTTACAGTATATGCTTTCCTTCTTCAATCGATGGCACTAGAATTTCTTCAAAGAAGAGAAATGGAATTGGTTTCTGTTTTAGATATATGTTGAATGTAAAAAGAAAGAAACTGAAATTTACCTTCCTGTTCTTCCTCTATTTCTTTGTCTCTGGAGAGTGTTGTGGGGTTGAAAGGAAATTTGAGAGTGGGTTCTCGTATGTGAATGAGTAGAATGGAATAGTTAAAGTGAGAAGAAAACTTTGTTGTCTTATGTGGCAGCAGTGGGCTGCAGA
Organism: Salvia rosmarinus; assembly: GCA_036937905.1. Classification (NCBI taxonomy): domain Eukaryota; kingdom Viridiplantae; phylum Streptophyta; class Magnoliopsida; order Lamiales; family Lamiaceae; genus Salvia; species Salvia rosmarinus. The sequence goes on from CM072823.1 coordinate 32,279,649, forward strand.
GGGGAATCAGAGGTGTGCAGAGGGGAATCTGGTGTGCAGAGGTGAGAGATGGAAGAAGATATGGTTGAAGTTGTTGTTATACTCAAAGTAGACTCTTTTTTTGAAATTATAAATTTTCAGATAATTTACGATAGCGACATATCACTCGTTTCGTCCGAACGAGGATCGATGATTGTGACTCGTCCATGACGATTAGGATATCGAGGAATTGTTACCTCGATTGTCATTGCATACATTCGCGATTCGATTTATCGGATCCGATCATATTACGCTATCATTTGATTATCAATCGATAAATTTTCTCGTTTATAAATATAAAGGAAAAGATCAAATAACAATTTGGATTAAATTCTTTGTTAACAAAATTTTATTTTACGGGTTATTACAATTTACTACCATTCTTGATTGAACGAAGAAATTTTTTGAATATTTTGTTTGCTGCGATTTAGGGCTGTTTTTTATATAGATTTTGTAGCAGTCAGAACTAGGGTTTGATTTTGTTATATAAAAGATTTGATTTCCTTTTTGAGTAACAACTTTATTGTCCAAAAGTAGTATATTGAAGAATTTGTTAGTTATGGATTTAAGAAGTATGGATTGTTCTTGGTGGTCCCAACTGTTTTCTTTATTATCAAATGCGTTGAAACATTCCATGTTGCTTTGTTTAAATTTTTTCCACCTTTTTCACATGCTGTTTTTTAATTGTCGATTTCAGTGTGCTTATATTTGTCAAAGGATGTTGTCCTTAATTTTTCATATTCTTATATTATTTATTGAACGATTCAAACTGATGTCTGAATAAATTATCTAATTCAATAATCTATGTTGTGTTTATATATTGCACAAGTAACTATTTTTATTGCACATTCAACAACTACCATTGCATTTGTGTTTTCACACAATCTAGACCATTATTCTGTTATTGCACATTTTATGCGAAGTACAACACATATGATCGCTATATGTAGTTCGATTTTACCATTATATATTTTTTGTGTAGATTAATGTTGTTGGGTTTGTTTGTCTGTGTTGTTTAGAACCAGGACAAACATGTATTAGTTATATGTTTTCAAGCATAATATATACTTCTTTTACATGATTTGAAGGTGGTCTTGTATGTACAGAGATGTAAATACTATGATTGAAGTTATCTATTTTGCACATTGTAATATGCTCATCTGTGGTTTTAATTAATAAATTATCACAATTAGTACATACTTATATTCACATACTAAATTATATAGTATAATCACTATCAAATTTATATATCATATCTTGTTTTAGGTGTAGCATATTTATTTTATATATGTAGCATTTTAAAAATATATATACAACCTAATAAATTTTATATCATATATTACGTGATTCATAGCATGTTATTGTATATTTGTAGCATACAACATTGGTCCTAAATAACTTCCCAAACTTTTATATCATATCTTTTTATAATAATAGCATATGTTTGTGTAAATGTAGCATATAATACTAATATTTAAACATTTACAAAATTGTTCAAATAAATTTGTAGAAATGTGTTGTTTCATTATTATGTTTTTTCTTTGCACAATAATACTATTATGTTGCATATATATTGATTAAATATGGCATAATATCAAATATTGTGCCAAAATGAATACACATATATAGCAACTACTTGACTTTACCTCTCAAATTTGTATATTATCATTTACAAAATTCCTGTATCATATCTTATATATATGTATCATATAATTATATATGTGTTGCATTCAATAATTGCATTACAGAAACAGCATGGATCATTGTTATGGCTTTTTATTGCATAGTATTGCTATTATGTTGCATATATAATGAATAAATATTGAATATATATAGCATAACCGCTATTTATTGCACATATAAGTTATCAATGATGATTTTATTATTTATGTATTGCACATTAACCACTTTTTATTGCATTACAGAAACAACATGGATCATTGTTATGCTTTTTTATGCATTGCACATTAACCACAATTTATTGCACATATCAGTTATCAATGTTGCATATTATCTAATATTGATATCATTGATTGTGACATTGTTTAACTTTCAAAGTTTTTATACTAATTATTGTAAAGTGTTAATATTATATTTTTTTATAGATCGAGGTAAGATCAATGTTTCACATATCATTAGGAAAAAAGAGGAATCCTTTTAGAGAATGAGAAAGAACAACGGACAAAAATAAAGAATGATCCAAAGGGGAAATCTATTCAAAGGGAATGTTATGGCAAATGTTAATGAAGATGTAATTGAGGAACATGATGAAGAAAAACAGGAATGCGATACTCATAATTTATTTCCAAAACTAGTCTCTAGATGTAATATGAATAGATTCTTTAGCACTCTTGCAAGTTTAAATGATTGGCAGAAAGCTGCAATAGATGAGTTAGGATTTGCACATGTCCGAGATGTTAATATAAAAGAGCTGCCTGCAAGGCTTGCTTACTGACTGGTGCAGAATTTCAATCACAACATTTCTGAGCTCATTCTAACAGCAAATAGGAGAATTCATGTAACATAAGAAGATGTTTATCGTGTTTATGGTTTCCCGAAAGGGCGTCGTATAGTGTCAAGATTTCAGAAGACACATACGACTCCTTTATTTGATGAATGGATGTCATTTTTCCCTGGTACACATAGACTTAGAGTGTCTATCCAGAAGTTACATGATGCTCGATTGAGTTGTGAAGATGGAGGTGTTTGGTTTAAGCGGCATTTTATGATTGATGTACAATCATCTTTCATGGAGATTACTGGTAATGGTTATATTATTCCATATATACTCAATTGTTTGGAAAACATTGATCAAGTAAAAAATTGGAATTGGGGTGAGTACGTAATGAGGAGTTTGATAGAGCACAAGACGGTGTGGGTTGAGAAGAAAGCTACTGTTTTTGTTGGACCATTGTTAGTTTTGATGGTAATCACTTCTTTCATTTAATTACTGTTAATTCTTTTATTATTATTATATTGTTTAGCTAAAAATTTATTTTTTCCGTAGATTTTTATTGTTGATAGGGTTGTCTATAAGATGCAATCTGTACCCAGGCATTATCCTATAATAGGTAATTGGAGCACAAATGCTTTGAGAAAGAGACAAGCATCTGAAATTAAAGGTGGAGTATTTGGTGATGGGTATCATATTCCACCTATTGAGATTGGTGAAGAAGAAGACAGAGAAATCACAGATTTATGTGAGGGCAGTGGAAGTAGTATATCGACAAGTATTGAGGTTTTAACATATGCAAAGAAAATTGCAACACTGACGGTGGAAATGATGAAACTTATTGAGTCAGCTTCGAAAGAACAAACTGTTTCCCGTTCGTTTCAACGGACAATCGAGACAGCTTTCAAGTCCATCTCATGTTCCACTCTGTCGGTGTCATAACAAAAAAATGTCCAGACACAAGAACCAACAGAAGAGGATGAGTGTTTTTGGAAAAATGAAGATGTTGAAAAACTGTGGGATGATGTTGATGCTGCTGTTGCACAAAGAGACGCATACATAAGCAAGCTTGAAGAAACACCATCCTCCAGTTTTGGATTAACTCAACTATGGAGCACACCTCCTGGTAATGACAAGATTGTTGGTGAATCTTTGCATGACCCAGACCAGGTAGTATTTTACTTATAATTCATAAAATAAATTAAATTTTATTATGTTTTTTTCGGTAAATAACTAACAACAATATTTGTTAGCGTATGGAGTTTGATGTTGCACGTAGTGATGAAGGCTTTGGCATTGATGCAACACATACTGTAGACAATATTGTTGCAAGTCTTCAAACTCAGGTTACTATTTGTCACAGATTACCAGTTCATTATATTTCTTTGCATATTAATATTTATGTATTGCACAAACACTACAAAATGTTGCACATTATGCCTTTATATTTAGCAAAAAATTAAATTAAGTTTATAAATTTATGAATTCATATAATATGATATTTAATATGTTTATCATTCGATATGAACAGTTTATAGACAACACATGAGGTGAAGATACAGCAAATCCTCAAGACAACATCACAACAATAGTGGAAGAACATGTTGTTATTTTCAATATTTTTTTTTAAGTTCCTTCCATATATATTAACAGTTTTTTATCAATTACATTGCTACAATTGCTTATTACAGTCAGGCTTGCTTCAGGAAGGAAGAGGATCTGGAGCAGAACATACAATTGATCCAACTTTGAGGGAACGAACAGAACCTAAAGTAGTTGAAAAAAAGAAGGTGGTTGTTCCATACAAAAGAAAAAGGAAAAATTAGATTCGATATGGTTGTATTAAGCTTAAACAAGTAGAATATGAATGGTATTCGAAATAATCTGATATTCCGTAATTATATTATGCGGCAAGTATGTGGAGCAGACAACAATATTTATCTTATGTTGCAATATAATTATGTATTTTGAATCAGTATTTGTATTGTTTATATTGTTTTTTACTGTTATCTTATATCATTTAAATCTATTTGTAGATTTTACATTCAGTGACAGTTGAAGCAAAAAAAAGGAGAAGAAGTAAGAGTGTATCGAATAAGCCTATTGCTTTAAAATCTCCGTTTTTTTAGAAAGATCAGCGTATGTAAGAGTCTCACGAAAAAAGAAATAAAGTGTGGGATTTACGCGCTATGCAACTCTAAAGATGATGAGTAAGATCAATTCCATCTTTTCATTTTTATAACATTATTTAATGATAAATGATTATAAATTTTTTTTTATCATTAGGGAGGAGATTTTGTTTGCACACGGAGACATAGAACTAACAAGAAAGCATATGGCTTCGTTGTCCAATGATAGCATTATAGGAGTTGGTGTAGTAGACGCATGGTGTGTGATGCTCAATAATATGGAAAATTATTGTGGTGATGGATCACCAAGAAGATTTTTTGCAAGTACTTTTGTCGGTGTAAGTTTTCATGATATTTTTTTAGTTAACATTTTTTAGTTAATATTTTTATTTCATACACTTATTAGTATGTATCATCTGTATGTTATATAACTTGCTATCATTATTATTTCATAAATAATGTTGTATCATATAATGAATAATATGTAGCATATATGCAAGTAAGTGTAGCAAATTGTAAATAACAACTGACTTATTAATAAGCTTGTAGGAAATAACAGTTGTCGTGTATATGCAACTTACTTGCTTCAGATTATTATAGCATATCTAAATTTATTTAAACTATATCTCGAAATTAATGATGCATTGAGTTTATGCAGGTCATATTATTATAATTGCATATATTTATCAAACATATGTAACATAACTTGTTAAACTAAGTTTGTGTTTGTTCAGCTAAAGTTACTGTTATTTCTAAAATATGATTTTGCTTGATATGTAGACAGATTCACTTGTGAAAAGAGATCTTTCTCACGATGTTCGAAGGGATACTTTTTTTGAAAATATTACAGCGGAACTGGAGAGCAACCAACACTTCAAATTAAAGGAAATTGATATCGTAAGTTATTTTTCAAATGTAAATTTTTGTTTGTGGATTAAGATAATACGAAACTAATGCTTCTTTTTTTTGTAGTTTTTTTTCCTATATACAGATGCAAGAAATACTTTGCAATATGCCTTGATGTGAAGTGTGGGAAAAAAATTGTGATTGATAGCATGAATGTTGCTGCAAGTGAATGTCAAATGGAAAAATATGATGATTTACTTATAAATTTGGTATGGTGTACATTATATTTTATTATATTTATTCATAAAAATTATGTAAACTGAAGTGTTTGATTACTAACAATACTTCTGTATTTTGTAGCGTGCAATATTATAGGAATACTTGAGTTACAGAGAACAACGTTCAAAAGCTAAACTTGTTGAAAGCGGTAAGTTTGAAATTTCAACAATAAGATGGGGAAACAAGATAAATTCAGCAGACAGTGGAATATATTTGATGCGACATCTTGAGACATTCATGAGCGATGTGTCTAGGAAATGGGTGACTGGAATTACGACAAATCCTTACAAACAACTGCTAACAATGCGAGTTCGATATTGTGCAGAAATGATTGGTTGGGAGCAAAATATAGTGAATGATACAATAATGGCTGGTGCAGAAATATTTTACCGTGATATGACTTTAGGCACATATATAAAAGTAGAAACATTGTTGTTTGGTTAATTGGGTTTTCATTATTTACATTTCAAAAATGTTATCATACTTGGTTGTTTGATTGATTGGGTTTTCTTATTTTTTATGTATTGACATTGAAACAATGTTATCAGCCTTGGATTGGTGAATGGTAATTTCAAATTAAAATAATGTTTCTAATCAATGTACTGCTATGTTGAAATATTTTTATGATATATGATATATTTATACTGTCTATAATTTATGTATTAAATTGTTCATTCAATGTTCAATACATAATATTTATTTTTATGTAGTCACCTCTTGACTGCATTGTTACTTAAAATGGCATTACAAAAATATCTGTTGCGTACTTTATTATTATTATTGAACATTGTGTATTAAAATGGCATTACAAATGGTTTATATTTTTGGAAAATTAAGATCTGTAATATAGTAATGTAGCATTTAAAAATATGTGTGGTAATAAAGTAGTGTATCATCCATAATATATGTGTGGCAAATGTCACATTCGACATTAAAAATACATTATATATAGGTTGTTATAATGTGTGTAAAAATCGACATAAATTTACATTATTTATTAAAAAATATAATGCTGCATAAATTTCAATGTTTTATAGCATATTATATTATATAAGTAGCACACATTATATATAATATTGTTTACATATTTAATATATAAAATAAAACGACAAAATACTGATGCGGGAATACTGGTGCATTAATTAACAACGTATATAGCACATTATGTAAAATACATAGCTCATAAAACATGATATACTGATATACATAGCACACGATATATATATAATGTTGATTACATATTTAATTTATCCTAAAACAAGAATATATACTTCGCATTTTATAATGTAGCATTAGCATATATGTTATATAGTGCACTATGCGACATAAATAGCATATTATGTAATATATATATAGCACATTATACAATCTATATCACATTCTCTAACATACATAGCACATTATCTATCATACATAGCACATTATCTAACATACAATATATAGCACATTATCTAAAATACATAGTACATTATCTACCATACCATATATAGCACATAATCTAACAAACATAGCACATTATCTAACAAACATAGCACATTATCTAATATATATAGCAAAATATATATAGCACATTTTATGTTATTTCAGATAAATTCTCTGAAAATAGCGAACAAAAAATCAAAGACAACTTACTTAACTGAATTAAAAAACATTGTTATACAGTAGCAACAAAACTCAAAACAAAGTAATACAATAGAGTAACAAATGATAATATAGCATAATAATGTAAATGTAGAGCTAGCTTCTTTAAGTATATCCAGCACACGATATATATATAATGTTGATTACATATTTAATATGTCCTAAAACAAGAATATATACTTCTCATTTTATAATGTAGCATTAGTATATATGTTATATAGTGCACTATGCGACATAAATAGCATATTTTGTAATATATATAGCACATTATACAATTAATAGCACATTCTCTAACATACATAGCACATTATTTACCATACATAGCACATTATCTAATATACAATATATAGCAGATTATCTAACATACATAGTACAATATCTACCATACAATATATAGCACATAATCTAACAATATAGTACATTATCTAACAAACATAGCACATTATCTAACATACTTAGCACAATATCTAATATATATATAACATATATATATAGCACATTTTATGTTACTTCAGATAAATTCTCAGAAAATAGCGAACAAAAAATCAAAGACAACTTAACAAACTGAATTAAAAAACATTGTTATACAGTAGCAACAAAACTCAAAACAAAGTAATACCATAGAGTATCAAATGATAATATAGCATAATAATGCTAAAAATTCTGAATATATGTTTACAAAATCTAAGACTTGTTATTCTCAGGACAATTCCTGGAATCGTGATTCGTCAGTGTATTACATTTATGAAAAAGTCTCTTCGGCTTGAGAGCAGCTGCTATGGCCTTCTCCCTGTTAGATTTTTTCCTGTTTGCACTTCCTTTAGTACTAACTAAAGGCGGTGGCTGTAATCTTACTGCTGATGGTTTACCTGAACCATAATACTTCTCAAACATACCCTCTTTGCCTTTATCAGCAACATTGTGATGATCACCTAATGAAAATGTAGAGCTAGCTTCTTTAAGTATATCCAGCAGTGGTGCGCTGCGAACAAGATCACCATCTACTAACCCAATGTATTTACATGTCTCAGAGAATAACTCATTAATTCCATTACCATTGGAACAATGATTGTTCTTGCGTTCTCTGTTAGCATTATAACATGCAAACTTGGTCCAACGACGACAAATGTACTTCTCCGGAATTGTTTTCATGTTCAAGTTCAGCATCATAACAAATATATGCTTACACAATAATCCTTTCTGTATAAAATACTTGCATGAACATGAAAATGAATCATCAGAACCAATAAGTGCAACTTCAAACTTGCAACCATCAATGTCAACAACCACGTAACACACCAAATCATGTTGATCAATAATAGACAATATACGACACTCATTTAAAACACTTTCAATCTCAGCTTGTACCTTAACGAATATACTATTCGTATAAACAGCCGCTGCATGACGCTCAATAGGAAAATGTGTTTTAACATCAGGTATACCTATCTCATCTTTGAAGCTTAATTTATCATATGTATTTTGCTGCGCATCAATAGCACTCTCATAATGCATATAAAACTCCGCCAAATCCGAGTTCGGATTAAGATACTGTCGGAAAAAGTTATTTTCTCTCTTAGAAAGGGAAGTGGTCTTAAACAAACCACTCATAGAAAAATCTCTAAAATATGCTGGTATCCAGTATGAACGCATAGAAAAAATCTTACCAAACCACTTGTTACCAGACAATTCGTACTCATCAATCATTTCTTTCCTTTGTATCTCAAAAGCATCGGGTTCGTGAAGCTCAGACCAAACAATGTTGTTAAACTTTTGTTTGAATTCAGAATCATCATTTAAAGTTGAGGGAATCTTCTCTGCAACTTTGAGCATTATATGCCACATACAAAATCTATGACATGTGCTCTGAAGAACTTCTGCAACCGCCTTTTTCAACGCTGGATCCTCATCAGTTATCAACATCTTAGGAGGATTTTTCATACATTCAACAAATTTAGTAAGCAACCACGAATAAGATTCAAAGTCCTCTCTGGTTAGCAACCCAACACCAAACGTAACACACTTACCATGATTATCTCTGCATGTGAATGGCGCAAAAATCATTTTGTACCTGATATATGAACATACAAAGTGTCAATACAAACAACCTATACTGCACAAAAATAACAAATATAGTTTGTTCTCATTACTTAAAAATGTATAACAATCTATAGTAACGTGTTGCAAATAATTATAGACATACTATGAAATAAATAATCCAAGAATATATATATATATATATATATATATATATATATATATTTACTATGCAATAAATAATTACGTAAATATGAAATACATGTAAAACTTAATAAAATAATTCTGTAAATATGAAATACATGTAAAACTTAATAACATTGTTTAACTGTTATACTGACCTATTAGTGGAATATGTAGCATCAAATGATACAGCTTCGCCAAATATATGATAGTTTTCAATGGAGAGTGCGTCTGCCCAAAAAACTCTTAACTTGCTTCAGCTAATCCACAATGTACTCAAACGTAAAACCATTACAACACTAACGTTTGCGTTCCAACTTCTGTAATAAAATTTCACAATCTACTCCACTAGCAAACGCCATCATATCACGTGCATAATTCTTAAACTCAACGTTAGTACAACCGACATCCTCAAAACTACCAACAAGCTCCTTAAAAAGTCTGAATGATCGCATAGGCCCTATGTTTGCCCTCCTGCATTTTGCAATGATCATTTCATGTGCAGGACTAATCTTTTTGTTACACTTCATAAGATGTTTGAAACTTTCTGATACCATATCATGATTGTGACCTTCAATGAAATTCGATACCACATAACCAACAACAGCCTCTAAACGAAATACGACACGCGCCATACATCCTGATCTGGTAGACATCCTCATGCGTTTTTTACAACTAGATTGTGCTTTGCTTGCAGCACTTAAATCAATATTTTTAAGACCCTGTTTGTTACAAACAATGTAACGCCAAACAATCGTATCATCATCGCCTTTTACTACAGTTGACAAACGCACTTCAAACCCACATTCAACAAAATATTCACGATAAAATTGTTCTTCATTCTTTAAAGTTCTGAAAATCTTTCCAATATACGGTTTCATACCATTAGGACAATTTGGAATATGAAGTTCATCCGAATTCTGCTGATTATAACCCAAATCTGAAAAAAAAAATGAATGATAACAATAAATAAAATTTTCAGCATCTGTAATATAATATATAAACAATATGACTCATATTACATTCTTTATAACTTCGAAATATAATCTATGAACTGAAAATCAAAACTGATTAACACTGAATGCTACTATTATATGGAAATATGAAATAAATAAAAACGTTTTGAAAATGAAGTATTTCGTTATTAAGTAATGTGAAACAAACTGTAATGAATTTTAAAAAAAAAATATAAAACCCATAAAATAAACAGAAACATACCATTAGAATCATTTGGAATATGAACTTCACCCACATTCTGTTGAGAATCTGTGACATCTGATACAAAAATAAAAATAAAAAATCAAGTATCTGTAATATACCATTCTGTATAACTTCGAAATATAATCTATGAACTGGAAATCAAAATTAATTTAATATGCAATAATATATAACATTGAAAGCTACTATTATATGGAAATATGCAATAAATACAAACGTTTTGAAACTGAAGTATTTCGTTATTAAGTAATGTGAAACAGACTGTAATGAATTTAAAAAAAAAATTATAAAAACCATAAAATAAACAGAGACATACCGTTAGAATCATTTGGAAGATGAACTTCACCCACATTCTGTTGAGAATCTATGACATCTGATACAAAAAAAAAAAATCAAGTATCTGTAATATAACATTCAGTATAACTTCGAAATATAATCTATGAACTGGAAATCAAAATTGGTTTAATATGCAATAACATATAACACTAAAAGCTACTATTATATAGAAATATGCAATAAATGAAAACATTTTGAAACTGAAGCATTTCGTTTTTAAGAAATGTGAAACAAACTGTAATGAATTTCTGAAAAAAAATATAAAAACCATAAAACAAACAGAAACATACTATTAGAACCATTTGGAAGATGAACTTCATCTACATTCTGTTGAGAATCTGTGACATCTAAAAAAAAAAAAAAACAATCAAGTATCTGTAATATAACATTTTGTATAACTTCGAAATATAATCTATGAACTGGAATTCAAAATAGATTTAATATGTAATAACATATAACACTGAAAGCTACTATTATATGGAAATATACAATAAATGAAAACGTTTTGAAACTCTCGTATTTCGTTTTTAAGTAATGTGAAACAAACTGTAATGAATTTAAAAAAAATTATAAAAACCATAAAATAAACATATACATACCATTAGAATCATTTGGAAGATGAACTTCACCCACATTCTGTTGAGAATCTGTGACATCTGAAATGATAAATACATGAATCAATTAAAAAAAATGAAAACGAAAAAAACTAAAACGAAATCTAATATGTGCAACATTATATTAAACGAAGAGCTATGATCTTAAATAACGTATGCATAAACAAATTACAAACTAGAACAACGAAAACCATTTAACAAAAAATAAAGAAAAATCATAATGATACCTAAATCTTTCATTATCTTCTGTAATGATTTCTGATATGTATTATGCTGTTGTGCGAAAAAAGGAATAGAGATAGAAAACGAGAAAAGAAAACTGACCATATCAACCCATTAATTATCTAATCCCATAAAATTAGGAACTGCCATATTTTATCTAACCTAAAATTACAAAATTACCCTCATTAAAATCGAAACAATATTAAATCATAACACACAGTTTGAAAAATTATAGCATTTATATGATCAAATTAGACCATAGATCTAATTAATTAAAAGGCTGAAATTCATTCTTAATTCTCACACAAATATGTATTCTCATATGATCTCTCCCCTATATATATGTATGTATATATATAGGGAATTGATCAAATGCGAATTACATCATTTTTGCGAACTCTGTGAACTGTGCATAAGACGTGTAAAGATGATGCACAGAACGGTATAAAGTTGTGCACAACAAAAACTTTCTAAAATTATTTTGTTATTCAACATTTTTAGAATGTTTTCGTTATACATAACTTTATAGATTTTATTCATCGACTTTAAATGTCTCGTGCATAGTTCTCAAGTTCTCAAAAAGATGAGTTCTCACTGGATCCAACCCCTACATATATATATATATATATATATATATATATATATATATATATATATATATATATAATAGATTGTAGATTTATAGTAAAATGGATTAGATAATTACACTTTTGCACAAAATTTAGGACATATATATGCACAAAATTGGATATACTGAATTATAGTATATAAATCATAGATTGAAAAGCTTATTGATTAAAGTTTGCTCATAGAATATGAATAGGTTGTTTGTAAGTTCATATTATATATTTATACATACATATGAAAGGGTTAAAGTGAGAACAATTTTTATCGTAAGAACGTGAAAAAAAACAAAAATTAATGAATTCGTTGTAAAAATTGATGAATCTGTTGGAAAAATTACTGAATCTAAAAAAATAAAATTTTTCTCTTATCATGGGATTCGAACCTGGTGAAAATTTTGAATTCTTGGATTCAGTAACTTTCGTAGTGAATTCATTTTATCCATAACGAATTTTTGTGGTTCTTAATTTCATGTTAAAATGGTTTTTATTTCAATTTCTTATTCTTATTCTTCTCTGAATATTTAATTGATAACTATTGGAACAATGTAGCCACGATGGAGCGATATATAAACAATGTCAAATATACGGATGATCTAAAATCAATTTACTATAAAAGATTAAAAATCATGATTTAATTATTAGTTAAATGATTATTATTGATTTGAAGTGGAAGTGTTTGACTGAAGCCCACGATATGTTTTTGTGTTTTTGGTTGCAAAATAATACAAATATGGATTCTAACAAATTATATTATATTATATTATATTATATTATATTATATTATATTATATTATATTATATTATATTATATTATATTTACTATGACTATAAATACAATGTAAAATGATTTTGCTCAAATAAATAAATATTATTATAACAACTTATATTTATAAATTTAAACAAGTTTGGGCAATTCTGAGTAATACTATATGAATTTGAGAAAAGAACATGTAGTAAAATCAAATTTAATCAGATTTGTTATGTACATGTATGTACATCATAGAAAGGTTTAGGTGGTTGAAAATATTTATACCTAAATATATTATCTCTTTAATTTCAGTAATTAGTGAACATTATCATGCGGGATTGTCAAGAAAGCGAGCAATAAAATCACTTTGTATGAAATTTGGGACATATATATATAAATATATAATATTAAAAATGAATTTTATAGATTGTATAATTTTAAATTTTATATGTTCAATAATTTTTTATTTTTTAATAGTCACTATTTAATATGCCGAGTTAGGGAAAAGTGCACGTATATAAATTCTAGACGGGTCTAGATAGCTAAAATTATTTTTATATTTAAATATATGATATTTTTTATTCAGATAATTAGCGGATACCAATATATGAGATTGGTATGTGAACGAGTAGTAACAATTATAGTTCAATTTATATTTGAAAATTTTAATAGGCACGAGTAATTATGAGTATCAATATACTATTTGGATGAGAACGAGTACTAAATCACTTTTTGATCGAATTTTGGACTGGAACATGTGTAATCATTATAGACGGGTCTAGATGACTTAAAATATTTTTATATCTAAATGACATCTTTAATTCATGTCACTATCGGATTTTGCTATATGAGATTAGTACGGGAACGAATAGTGCTGGTTATTGTAACAATTTGTGTCTATAAACTTAAACGAATTTGGTTAATTATGAGTATCACTATATGTGTAATCACTTTTTGATCGAATTTTGGACTGGAACATGTGTAATCATTATAGACGGGTCTAGATGACTTAAAATATTTTTATATCTAAATGACATCTTTAATTCATGTCACTATCGGATTTTGCTATATGAGATTAGTACGGGAACGAATAGTGCTGGTTATTGTAACAATTTATGTCTATAAACTTAAACGGATTTGGTTAATTATGAGTATCACTATATGTGTTTGAGATGAGAATGGATAATAAAGTCACTTTTTAATTGGGTTTTGAGGAGCTATTTGTATATACGTTATAGGTGGGTCCAAGTGATTGTTAATGACATCTTTAACTTGGATAATTAGTGTGTACTACTATGTAGTAATACAATTTATCTATCAAATCCATACACATAGAGATTGTTTGCTTCTCTATGACCATTAACAAGAGACATGACTAGGCTCTTTTGGACATAAGACGGTAACTACCAAAACTTGTGTTCAACCATGAATCAATTGTACGTTGTAATCTCATGAATTACTAGCTAAAGCTGACTCAATTTAATCTATGACGAGGATAGTTAGATGCACGATATAACAACTAAAGTGGTGTAGATGAAATTTTTGACTTATTGTGAGGTAATTGCAAAGCTAATTTTTCATATTTTTGAGAAATATTATATTTAAATATCTCCATTTTCTATATTTAAATAAAAATATTTTATTATTAACACTTTAAACATACATTTAGTTTATTTTTTTGGTTTCTTGAAGATAAAGAAAGTGGTGGGAAAAAATCGAACATATACCCTCTTAATATTTTTCTATCATAATTTTATTAATTTTCTAATACTTTTTGTAATAAATTATTGAAATACTATCATTTTGAAATAAAATTTTGACTTACTTTTTAGATTTTATGTATAAATTACAATATAATGTGACTCCCATCAAATTTTGACGGGTTACACACTAGTTTTTGAAATTAGATTCCTAAAATTACATCAGTTATTACATTCTCTCTTCTTCCAAAATTATAATCTTATACTCCTTTCATCTTCAAAATATATTCATAGAAATTTTTGATGCGGATTCTAATAAAAATTGTTGATTGTTTTATAAATAGAGTAAGGACCTATATTAGTGTAGTATTAAATTAATTAGTATTTCATCCGTTCTTTTTTAAGTGTTTTATTTGTATTTTTTTCTTGTTTTAAAATAAGTGTCATAGTTCGTAAATTAAGAGTAAAATTATGATATATTTTCTATTTACTCTTATTTAATACTCATAGAATTTGATAATTAATTATATGAATACATTTATCATGGTAATTAATGATGTTACAAAAGTAAATTTATCTATTTTCTTGTTTGTGCGATTTGACGGTAGGACACACTTAAAAAACGAAGAGAGTAATAGATCATGATAATTAGAAATAAATTTTAGGGACCAAGGAAGTAATATTTTACTTGTATTCGGTCCATATATTCTTTTATGCTTTTATGGTAAGATGATTTTTCGATGATGCGAAAAATAATGATGAAGTAAAATATGACCAACTTTGAAAGGATGAGATGGTTTTTAAGTGAATTGGAAGAGGGAAAATTCATTTTGTATTAGAAAAAGAACATGATCCTAAAATTAAGATTTAAGAGTGGTCTCACCAACATCGCCTAAAGACTAGCATTTCCACAAACTAAACAACTTATTATCTGTCTACTTATTCCTAATCCTTTTCCAATAAGTGATTAATTCTGAAAAATGGCATCAAGATGTGCAGTCTTTTTGGAAATTATTCTTGCAATACTTCTCCCACCATTGGGATTCGGTTGTTGCAGTGTACGTCACTACATATATTTATGCACGATAATCACACGTCTTGCCTGTCTTTTTCATGCAACTTTGTTAGTCCAAGCATGTCACTTAATTGCATATATATTCCTGGGATTATCTATGCTGATTATGTCATCGTCGTGACCAGTGGCGGAGCCACGTTGGGGCCCGGGGAACCTAAGGGGCCCCCAACTTTTTTGCAAAAATACTATATATATTTAGTATGTAAAAATATTTTAAAGAGGTGGTGTAGTATGATGGATAGCAGTCTTTCTTTAACTGAGAGGTTCCGAGTTTGAAACTCGGCTCTTGCGTATCTTTCCTTTTTTTTAGTTTCTTCAGTCCTTCTTTCTTCTTTCCTTTTTTTTTCTCTCTATTTCTTTTTTTTTTTTTTAGTTTCTTCAGTCCTTCTTTCTTCTTTCCTTTTTTTTTTCTCTATTTCTTTCTTCTTTTTTTCTCTTTCTTGGCGTTTGTTTTCCCTTTTTTTCATCTTCTCTCTTCCTTTTTTTTTCCTCTATTTCTTTCTTTCCTTTTTTTTTCTCTTCTATTTCTTTCTTTTTAGTTTGTGCTTTTTTTTCTCCTCTCTATTCTATTTATTCTCTTTATTTTGGGATCTTTTTTTTTTCTTTCTTATATAATTTATTTTATATTGATAAAATAAAAATATGTATATAAATAATAACATTATATATATGAATTAACTCTTAACTAAACATGTGTTCTCTCTCTATAGATATTTAATATTTTATAACTAAATCTATTGTAGTCTAATAGGTTATGATTTTCATCTCTCATTTAGGAGATCGTGGTTCGGTACCTCTTAGCTACATATTTTTCTTTTTCTTTTCCTATACTTATTTTCCTTTATCTTTCTTTTTTCTATAGTTTGTTTTATGTCGATAAAATGCTATTTTTTTTTATAATTTATTTTATATTGATAAAATAAAAGATATATGCAAATAATAAAGTTTTATATGTGAATTAATATTATCAATCAAATTTCTAAAAGAATTATAATAAACTCATTATATTATTTAAATTTATTATTATTTTATAATTTTATTTTAAAATATTATTTTATTATCTTTTAAAATTATTATTAATTGGGCCCCCAGGAAATATTTCCTGGCTCCGCCATTGGTCGTAACGGGTAGCACATGGGATGATCATGATTTTTTGCAGCCCATTAATCCTTAATCAATGCTCTTTACTTCTGCTTCGGGTTATGTTAATTAGGGGTGGGAAACGGTTCGGATTCGGTTAATCGAACCGAAAATTTCATAAATTTCAAAACTAAAACCGAACCATTTATTAAGTTTATTAACTGAAAATCACAGCGATTATTGCGCTTCGATTTTTGATTAATCAAAAAAGAATCTATAATTTTTTTATTTTAATTACGCAACTATATTAAATAGTCTAAATATTATATAGTTACTATTGAACTAAATTATGATAAAGTAATTGTTGGAAGCAATTTGTAGTTTTATGCGGTTAGTTTCAAATAATTTATTTAATTACTTTCATTTATTAATTAATCTATTCAATCTATCATGCACATACTTTAAAGTATTGATATCCGACGACTATGACTATTATAAATTTTCTAGCCACTAAAATGAAAAAGCCACATGATCACTGAACTCAAACCTATTATTTATTTTTTGGGTAATTCTATTGAATTTTACCTATAAATAAAGACTCGAATTTTATTTATTAATCTTTTATGATGAGAACATAATTATAAAAATAAAAAATAGATTTTTTGGTTTTTCGATTATTGATCGTTCGGTTATCAGTTAACCAATATATATATATATATATATATATATATATATATATATATTACTGCTAACCGGACCGTAAATCGAATAAGTGCGATTTTGGTTCGATTCGGTATTAACAGGTAATCGAAAACCGCATCACTCTCTGGCGCCTAGCCCAACCCTAATGTTAATCTCAAATATTGTGTATACTCGTGCTCTTCTTTCCCTCCTCTTCTTAATTTGCAACAAATTATATATATAGCTTCTTAATTTGTCTTTAGCTCAACGTTTTTTTTTTGTCACAATGATTCACTTCTGTCCAAATTTACATCCAAAATAGTGAGTGTTGAATACTACAAACAAGTATTAGTATTAGATTTTTTTTGTTTTAGAAGGAAAGAAATGTAAAATATTTTTTTTGAGAAGATCAAATAATTGTTAAATGACATAATTTCGCTTCAAACAGTCACAAAGTATTAAATTTGCAGTATCAAATCTGGATTGAAAAATTGATTTGATAGTTTTGTAATTCAAGTTAAGAGGATTTCTACTCTAGTCTCAAATCCAACGACTAATGATTGAGTCTTTTGGAGTTTACGTCGCAAGAAAATAAAATTGATTTCTTTAATGCTAACAATAATACCAAAATAGATATTAGTTCGTAATTTTGAATACGTCACAAGTACAACACTAAAAAAATGAGGTAAAAAATACTAATTTCCCCTATATTAATCACTTCAACCCAATAAGAGTATTTTTACAATCATCCCTCAATTGACTTTTTTCTGCTTTATATATTCACCCAAATTACATATTTGTTGCCACGTATTTAATTCGGAAACAATCAGACCCTATCGTTTCCAACCATTACTTAGCCTGCAATCAGCAAATCGCTCTCAAACGGACACGACCGGTAAATCAAACAGATCTTTCTCTCTCTAAACTGGAAACTTTAGGGGATTGATAGAGAAACAGAAAAGAGGATGTCTTGCTGTATAATCTTTTGCGAGATCCTACTCGCAATCTTGCTCCCGCCTCTCGGTGTTTGCCTCCGCCATGGCTGCTGCACGGTAAGCTGATTTTACTTCTCACAAGCAAGCAACTGTCCTCGTTATTTCTGATGATTGATTGGATTTTGGACATTCGTTTATTCAATTTGGCCGCAGGTGGAGTTCTTCATTTGCTTGGTGTTGACTATTTTGGGGTATATACCTGGGATCATCTACGCTCTCTACGCTATTGCCTGCCTTGATCCTGATAGATTCCGTGGAGAGTACTATGTGCTAGCATAATTTTTCCTTCGTTTTCTATTCTTCGGTATTGTTCTGTATGCTACGTGATGAATTGTGTTACTTCAGTGTTATTTATTGTGTAATTTTTATGTGAATTGATGAATGACGATCGAGTTTCTATTGGTTAATTCTAGTCTGATTCGTCAATTGTGCTACCTTTTGAATTCATAGTTATGATCTTGTTGGAGTTATATGATGCTTTTACGGTTTGTAAGATTAGGGTTTTGGTCAATGATGTAGAAGAGACAGAGAAGCATTCATCATTTGTAAGTTTCTTCTATTAGAATATCAAGAAATGTAGAATTTGGTTTTCCAGTGGCTAAAGATTAGTTTTTCCAGCATTAGCACAGCTAGCCTTCTCCTTTCAATCATAGACCAGAATCAGGAGTAAACAATACATGGTATGCAACTTCCCTGGATATAGTAATCTGACCACAATTGGAGATTTGTCCATTTAATTTAGCGAATGCGGTAAGATTTTTGAGGTGATTATATTGACAATTTGGGGAATTTTGATGTTGTGGTCTAGTAAACACGAGCTGTAGGTCAAATATATACTGGCATTATTCAAGTCTAATTTTCCTCGGTTTTCTTATACACTCCGTTGTTGTGAGGGTGTAACTAAGACTATGGCTGCTGCTTTGAGCTGATTCATTCAGCTGCTCTTGGCTCTTGCAGCTCTACTTTTAGTTTGATTGTCAACATTTTTGAACCACTCCTTTTGTCTGTAAACCTGATCTTCACATGTATTATGTTTAATTACGCCCTGTAGTTTTCAACGTTTTGAAGACTAATTGGCACAGGTTTGATGTGGTAAATCTTTGCAAATTAATTAGTTTCTTTCGAATCTGATTGATTTTAGGTTTTTAGTTTTGCTCCAGCTATGTTTCCAGCTCAGTACATATTGATACTGGTTTTGAGTCTATGTTGTGGATTGTGCCTCCAGATTCTGGTAATTATTTGACATTTTCACTTACAAAATGCTTTCCTCCTTTCATGATTTCTATTTAAGGAGTACTAACAGTTATATTTTGGTTCACCTGATCTATTTGAGTAAATTATGGGATTTATTATTTCATTTGTATCATCCGTGATGTCTAAATTTGTGATATGAAGCTCTTTTGTGAGCTGGGCAGATCCAACTTTTGATGATGAAATACCTCATTACATTTTGTGGGCCTTGATGTTGATACAGTGTCGTTGATGAGCATTGTGACGAGGCTTAAGTAATCCCATTTGGGCGTCAACGCAATAAACCAACTAGGGTGAAAACAATTGGGAATTCTTTCTAATTTAATGGGAATAGCTTCAATGTATTCATAACCCTACGAGGCTAATCTTCTCAACCAAGGAGAAAACCCTTCAGTCCAAGCAAATTCATGATTACACGACTAAGCAAAGCTAGCTAGTTCATACCGACAATGAATTTTCCTTAAAATTAGTCCCGTCACTTCTTTAAGATCATTGTGAAGCACCAAACTAGTAGGATTTGTGTCATAAATTGTCTCCACCTCAAGAATAGAGTGGAAAATATGATGGCAGGTCTTAAAATCGAATTGAGACGCTTGGCTAAGGCAGCGGCCTTGGTGCTGTTAGAGTTCGCACAACTCAAAACAAAGTAGTGGGAAATATATTGGGATAATATTATGCAACAATTTGAAGAGATTAGAAGTAGTGAGAAATATATATTGGGATAATAGTCTATAATGTCCCATTGTTCTCTCAAAGTCTCAAAATGTCTCAATGTTTAGAATATTATACCCAGCATTTACCTAAAGTCTCAAAATATCCCAATCTTTGCTTAAAGTTTTAGATTATACATTTTTTAGAATCGAAAATCAACGCGAAGAATCGAATTCGACATTTGTGACTCGTTCTATGCATTTGAGTTTTTATTTTTTGTGCAAAGACTTTTAAAGAAAGAGTAGACAATTTCAGACCTCAAAGAACAATCGTATATAATGACACTTCAGAATATCTCATAATATCATTAATGAGTACATTATTTTTTTTGTACACTTGACGAGTGATATTGGTTCATCAATATTAGATTGAAATACATGAACAACCAACAATTTAAGATTAAATAAAGAAATGAACAACAAATCTTCACGAATTTAACTTAGTTGATTAAGGTTTTAGCAGATTTGGAATAAGAATCAACAACAAAACAAAAGGCAAGGTGAGCTTGAATCCACGTCAAGTTCTGACTAGCTATATTGGGCTTTGATCTTAAAAAATTAGATTGAAATATTTTTAAGACTTTAGACAAAATTGAGTGCAAAAATATAATTTTTTGAATGTTGGGCTACTCGGACACGGGGTACAAACAAAATACAAACTTTCTAAAATTTCGCAAGACTATAGATAAGCGTTCGGAAATTTGAGACCATTACCTCAAATATCTTTATAGGACGTTGCTCTTTTATATGTTCTGTTGGCTACGGTTAAAATTTCAAAATTATCTTATACAGTCCTCTGTAAAAATGTTAGAAATATTAATACATCAATTCTAAATTTTGTAAAGAAAAGAAATCGCAATTCCATATATATATATAGGGGAGAGATCATATGAGAATAGTTATTTGTGTGAGAAATAAGAATGAATTTCAGCCTTTTAATTAATTAGATCTATGGTCTAGATTAGATCATGTAAATGCTGTAATTTTTCATTCAGTGTGCTATGATTTAAGCTTTAATCGATTTTAATGAGGATAGTTTTATAATTTTAGGTGATATAAAAATGGTAGTTACTAAAATTATGGGATTAGATATTTAATGGGTTTGATATTGTCAGTTTTTATTTCTCGTTTAGTATCTTTATACCTTTTCTCGTTTAGCTATATATTTCAACTTGTTACATTTGTGCAATATTATAAAAACGTTATGCTACAAATAATAGACATTGTGCAACAAATCCACACAGCACATATTACGGCTTCAAATAATTTACAAATTAGTTGTATTACGTGTGCAACATATAATATGAAAATATGCTATGCATAGCATATATAATGATATATCATGTGCTATACTTATAGATAATATGCTACAATTATATCAAGATATGATATAGAAATTTGATAAGTGTTAAACATATATAAATAATGTGTAAATATAAGTATGTGCTATATACATGTATTCCATATGCTATATGTGATATAAAATTAAAAAAACCTATATATGGTAGTTCCTAATTTTATGGGATTAAATAATTAATGGAATGGATATGGTTAGTTTTATTTTCACGTTTAATATGTCTATTCCTAAGATATGATATACAAATTTGTTAGGTTGTATATATAATTTTTGTGTGCTACACATATATAATTATATGCTATAACTAAAACAAGATATGATATACAATTAAAAACGATTCCTCTTTTTTCAGGAAGATGGAAAGATTTGCAGCATATCTTCTCATAGATTGTGTGTTATATTTATTTTGCAATTCACATTTTTACCCTTGTATGATTTTTTTCAATATGAAATTGTGAATCAGTTTTTTTAGCAACTATAATTATGGATGAAATTTGGAACGTTGATTGTATTAGAATCAATGGATGAGATTTATTCTTATTTCTTATACTTAATACCTTTCTCACCATAACCTCCCCCTATATATATATATAGAGTGAGATTCAAATAAAAACCAATTTTAACGTGAGAACTAAGAACCACGAAAATTTTTTATGAACAAAATGAATTTGCTATGAAAGTTAATGAATCTGCTGGGAAAGTTCTCGAATCCAAAATTGAATTTTCACTCAGGGTTCGAATCCCATGAGGCGAAAATTCCATTTTTTGGATTCAAGAACTTTCCCAACGGATTCATCAAGTTTCACACTGAATTCATCATTTTTTGATTCTCACGTTCTCACAATAAAAATGGTTCTTACGTTAACCCTCCCCTATATATATATATATATGGGTGTGTTATGGTGATAAAGCTCCTTAATGTAGGAAATAAGAATAGAAATATAAGTCTAGCACATCTTTCATATTTGGGTAGAGAATTATTATATTGCACATGTTAGTTTAACATATATTTCATCACTTCGTAAGACGTATGCTAAATATATTAGTTTAACACATCTTTCATTGCAACAGATCATAAGAAGAGTTCTAGTCTTTGCGATGAATCCGATAAAATACAAAGTTGTAGCATAACTGAAATTAAATCTCAACCATTGATCAAACAAATCAAAGGTCCAGATTCATTCTGATTTCCTACAAAATTATCATTTCCTACATGAATCATCTCTTATATATATATATATATATAGAGAGAGAGAGAGAGGATAGATCAAATAGTACACTGGCTAGAGATAGTATGTAGTACTCAATCTCATCTATTCATCTCATAGATTCTATGGTTGAGATTTTTTCGATCATTTTATGCTTAATTTCGCTGATTTTCGTTATAGTAAAGGTAGATTAGTAATTTGATTTGTTATGTGATTGCAAAAAAAAACTATGTATTTAGTTGAATTAAATAATGCATTCAAATGAACAAAAAAATGCATGTAGTTGAACACAATAATATATGTAGTTGGAAGCTCACGCCCAGCGTGCGCTCGTGCCCGCACGTCGCTCCGGCGCTCGCTCGCGTGCTCGTTGGCCAACAATGCATTTTTATGTTTTGTTAAATGCATTGACATATTTTGATCAATGCATGGACGTGCTTTGTTCAATGCATGAACGTGCTTTGTTCAATACATGTTTGTGTTTCGTGGAAACATGCAGTTTTATGTTTTGTTCAATGCATTGACATGTTTTGATCAATGCATGGACGTGCTTTGTTCAATGCATGAACGTGCTTTGTTCAATGCATGTTTTTATTTTGTGGCAATATGTAGTTTTATGTCTTGTTCAATGCATTGTCATGTTTTTGTTCAATGCAGTTTCATGTTTTGTTCAATGCATTTTTATGGTTTTCGACAGCAAATCTCTCATCCATCATTCTCTGTCAATTCCATCGTCTCTTTTCCTGATTATCGGCGAATTCACCGTGAACCACCGCCATAGCCACCATATTTGTCGATTCTTCAATCATCTATCAAATTTATATTCTATTTTTCTCAAAATCCATCAATTTTGTTCTCAAATTTTTTTCTTTATTTTCCTTTCAAAATCTGTTGTTTGTTGTTGTTTGTTTATATTGCTGTTGTTCGTCAGTGCTGCCGCGTCTCCGGTGTCGTCCGTTGCCACCAAGGAGGAGAAGAAGAAGGCTGATTTGATTTCTTCCAATTTTGCCTCTTGCGAAAATAATAAAGAAAAGAAAAGGAACTGTCACGTGTCAGTTTGTGGTGCGATCACGTATTCAAAATGTATGGTCTAGATTGAATACTACATACTATCTGAGGATCGGGTACTACAGGAACCCAACTATATGTATATATATATGGAGTTGATTAAATGAGAACTACATCTTTTTTGTAAACTATTCATAAGACTGACAAAGATGATGTACAGAACGGTATAAAGTTGTGTATAACGAAAAACTTTCTAAAATTATTTTTTTGTGCAACAGTTTTAGAATGTTTTCGTTGTGCATAACTTTATAGGTTTTGTTCATCAATTTTATACATAGGTACATAGTTCTCAAGTTCTCAAAAAGATGAGTTATCACTGGATCCAACCATATATATATATATATATAAGTATTGGATATAATGAGAACTATCTTTTTTAGAATTTGAAAACTATGCACAGACACATATAAAATCGATGAACAAAATCTATAAAGTTGTGCATAACCAAAATATTGTACAACAAAAAAAATTTAGAAAATTTTCGTTGTGCACAATTTTATATCGTTTTACGATCATCTTTATCGTCTTATGCATAATTTACAGAATTTGTAAAAAAAGATGTAATTCTCATTTGATCCAATCTATATATATAAAAGATTATCCGATAGGTGAGATTGTTCCGTAAACGAAGTGAGTAGCAAGTTGCAACGTAGATTCGATCCGCTCTCCCAGAAATGGATGAGGAGAAGGAAACGGACAGTCGAACCACCGAGTCCGCGGCCGCCGACTGGGCCGAGTTGACTCACGAGTGCCTCATCAACATCCTCTTCCGCCTCTCCTGGAGGACCGATGGCGGCGAGCTATGCGCGTCTGCAAGGCGTGGCATCAAGCGTGCAAGGATCCCTGCCTCAGTTCGGTGCTCGATATCGAATCTCATTTCGGCTCCTCCAATGAATTGCCCCGCTTCTGGGCTCCTGAGTTCGAGCGGAGGGTCGATAATATGCTCCGATCCGTCGTCATTTGGAGCTCGGGCGGCCTCACTGAGATCCGCGTTAGGCATTGCTCAGATCGATCGCTCGCCCTTGTTGCCAAAAGGTATCCCTTTTTTATGGTTGATATTTTTAGTTGTTTGGATTTCCTTAATTAAGGTTGAATTCATCATTTCGTGCGGTGCTTGATATTTTTTCTTTTCGGGGATTTTATTAATTCAACGTTTTTATGTTTTCCTTGGTTCTAATTTGTTGATTAAACTCGACTTGCAGATAATTTATTCTTAATTTCTGAACTCCAGGCTTTTGCTTGTGGTATTGAACCTTTTATTTCATTTTAAGAATCGATTGCTTGATTGTGGATGTAGTTTTGGAATTCATTGATTGGAAGCATGTTTCTGTTGATAATTGGATATGCTATCATAGTTCTTTGTTCCGTGAACTGATTGAGCTGACTTGAAGAAATTTGAAAACATGTCTCTTCAATTGAGAGGTTTCATTTTGTTCAAGTGATTCCTGAAAGTTCCATTTTTCACTACTAATTTGAGAGAGTTTTCACATATGGTGCGAATCTGCTTAGGCTTACTTTTGTAGTCAAATTTGATGTAGATGATTGTAATTTGCTCTCAAAATTCGTTGATATGAGGTTTGATATGGATTGGAATCATGGAATTTATTCTGAGATAGTAATTGGCATTATACTATGCAACTCATGTCCTTGATTGCTATATACTTGTTCCAAAGATCTAATGTCATTTTGTCCAATTATGTCTTAGTTTGTAAAGAATATCTTTGCCATAGCTTTCTTGTAAACGGCTCAAAAGGTGAATAAAACTCTTATGAATGTACCTCAAGCACTTTGAATATAATGGAAGCTGCAAGCTTGTTTAGTTATATAGAACTCTTTGTAGCACATCTTAGCTTTTATCTTAACAGACTGGGCAACTTTCATTTTGTTCTGTCGTGCATTTTTGTTTTGTTTTCAAACTATATATTTTGGTCCATTGCTCTGATTATCAATTATACACAGTAGTCTTCACGATCTCAGTTAGACATAAGAGAGATGTAAATCAGTTACTGGCTGAGTTTGCTTTATTTGATAGTTATCTTGATGACTTGTAGTTAACAATTTTGATATATCATGGTAATGACGCAGCTGTAGTTTCCTATAAAGTAGGCTATCTGAGAATGTCGACTCTTGTATGTTTGCATAAGGTGTGCTCTTGTTATTAGATTATTTGTTGGTTGGTCCATTGTTGTATAATATACATATAACATATTTCACTTTGTTGCGTTGCCGATCCACTGGTAATGTCCATAAGCATATGATAGAAACTTTTGTTTTGTGATTTTTCAGGTGCCCGAATCTTCAAATTCTTTCTATCAAGAGCTCTCCTCATGTTACTGATGCAATCATGGCCGAAATAGCATCTGGCTGCCCCAAGATCAAGGAGCTTGACATCAGCTACTGCTACGAAATATCGAACAAATCTCTGGCAGTCATAGGCTCTTGTTGTCCGGACATGCATATGCTCAAGCGAAACTTAATGAACTGGTTGGATCCTTCCCAGCATGTCGGAATCGTCCCCTTTGAATATCTCAATGCCTGTCCTCAGGATGGGGATGCAGAAGCTGCCGCCATCTCAAAATTCATGCCTCATCTTCTCCATCTTGAACTTCGGTTCTTGAAGCTGACAGCTAAAGGGCTTACTCTCATCTCTGAAGGGTGTCCGGACCTGGAGTATGTCGACTTATCTGGGTGTGCAAATGTGACTAGTCGAGATATCGCTAATGCATCTTCCAATCTGAAGAAGTTAAAAACTATCAAGAAGCCCAACTTTTATATCCCAAGGTCGGTTTACCACACAGAAAGATATGGGCATTGGCAGCTGTATGATGAGCGGTTTCAAACGGATGTATTCAGAATTTGATGGAGATGAAGGTGCAACGAGAGGTTATGTTTCTCTATTTGATGTATATATATATTGTTGAACCCAGCTTCTGGAGTGTTGTTTGTATCTGAAACTTGTAACTCATGGTCTTCTTTATTTTATATTTATTACTTCTTTCTGAAATTTGCTTCTAAATTTTATAATTTGTTTGGTCATATTCTTGAGGTATTCATCACTTAAATCCAACAGTAAGCCTTGAAATCTTAATGAATGCTTTTAATGTGACATTTCTTCATTTTTCAAACCATTTTTTGCTTTAATTTGTTTCGACTAACTATTAGTAAGGAATTCAATTCCTCATTACAACTAGAGACAACAACAACATGAACCTCAAAATTTGATTTTGTATAAAGAAAAAGGTGTAGAAGTAGACGAGTGGCTGCAGATGCCAGAAAACAAACTCAAAATTGAAGTAGGAAGAAGCAACTGACAACCATAGAAACCCAGAAATTGATAACACCAACAGGTAACTCAGCGGCTCCATTCTTGGTTTGTGACGAATTCGTTATATGTTCTGACCCTCCATTAGCTCCTCTAAGGGCATGAAGAACAGCTTCTGCGCTCTTGCTCTCGTCTCCTGCTCATCGTTTCTGGAAACTGATTTCAGATCCATATCTGTTGAAACTTGCGAGTGTAGTTAGAAACATACAGAAGAAGCAAAGGATATGGTAGCATACCTGTTTCAGTGGAACGGCAAGCCACCAAAGCAGTGGCTAAGAAGAGGAGCAACGAAAGTGATTTCAGCTTCATGGTGGGATTGTGCTGGGGTGATAGATCGTGTTCTTTTCTTGAATGGTTGCTGCTATTTTATAATAATAATAATAAAAGAAAAAGGATAGTGATGAATGTTGGGGGATGCAGAGTAAAGTAGGTGTGGGAAGGATGAAGAATAAAGGAAGATGATTCACGTGGTATGCAAATGCAAGAGGATATATGCATGCAAACGTAACACTAGCATGTTTTCTTCTTTTGGTTTCTTGCTTTTCTTTTCTTTGTTTTTGGTTTGGACAATTTAAAGAGTCGAGTCAGAGAAGGAATCTGCAGCAGTCAGTTAAGAGCTTACACAATGGTGCTACCAATTCCAGATATTAGTTTGTTACATCAGTGCAGCCTCTACTAAAAATTTAACTCCAATAATAATATCTCAAAACAAATTATTTATAGGTTCCACTATCTTATTATTTAACATTTATATATTGTAATATTGTACTTTTATAAAACAATGAATCAAAATAGAAAAATAATAAAATAATTCTGATACCTAAGCACCACTTTGCTACCCACCTTTATTATCTGGAATGTCAAGATTTTAATATTTATAATGAATTTTTTTGGAGACATCTAAACAATGAGACCTTATCTGTATAAGAGAGAAGTTAAGGTTCAATCTATTGCTCATGTTGGGTCCCGAGAACAAAGTGTCAGGTGTATGGGGAGAAATACATCTGATTGAAAACTTTCATAAATTTTTTCGCAGTCTTTTCAAGAGTGACCAAGTCATCTAATGAGTCAACTGACTGATATGAAGTATTATACAATCTAACTTGCAACGCTGACTCAGTATGTGTGTGCGAAAGGTGATGGAACGAAGGCCGAACTTACTCCACTCAAAAAGCTTGTTCAGAATGTATTAGATCAGAAATAATCCAAGCAAGGAAGAGTGGAAAACATCAGATTCAACTCTGAGAACTATAGATGTTGAAAGTAAAGCTAAGTTAAACAGCTAACATCAAAATAGTAAACGACACAAAGGTTTTTATGTGATCCAGAGAAACTCCTCCTACATCCACAACATGATGAACAAGTGAATCCCTTGGTCTCTAAAATAGATTCCTTGTTTTATACTTCCAAGTGAAGTTACTTCAAATCTCATCCAACTTGAGATATTCCGTCCTTGGATTATTAGGCCATGACCTCTCTCATTTTGCTTTCACTTAGTTCACCTTGGGGCTACCCGCAACCATTGCTTTCAGTAGCTACACCTTGTTATCTACTCCAACTTCATTCTAAATTCCATCATCATCAAGACTTGGTTAGAACTACATTTTCAATTATCTCGAGTGTGTCCTTACAACGAAGAACAAGTCTAAAGATTAGACATACTCATTCTAAGTTCTATTATAGATTTTACAAAGTAAAAGAACCTAGACAAAGAAGGACTAAACCTATGTGGTTTCACCATAAACGAAGTGGTGAGAACATTACACATTTAATAGTAAATCTATCTAAGTCTATTCAAGTTGGACTGACAAATGAAGTTATCGGTTGTATCTTCTTTCTTAAGACATCCAAGAGACAGAACCCCCATGGTAGGGAGCACATAAGTGCTAGCTCTCGATTTCCACTACCATGGAGATTTTTTCTCTAAGAACTCTCTCTCTGTCATTAGTTTCTTGCTAAACCTACTTGAGTCTTTCTTCTTTGTTCCTTGAGGAAGTCCTATATTTATAAACGATATAACACAAACTAGTCGTTGGAAAAAGCTCGTTTGAAATTCAAATTTAAAGTTAACAAATACATTTGTTTAGACTTGTCGTCTTGTGCTTTGTTGCTTTGTAAATTAGATCAGGTCGTTTGACAATCTTCAACGTATCTGACTCTTCTTCATCAGCTTATGTCTTCGGTCTTAAGTTGGATCCGCATATGATCACATGCTGACTTCCATCGACTTCTTCTGACTTCAATTCTTCAGTTCTTGAACTGCTACAAGATTGTGACCGACTTTTGATACGGATAAACCTTTCGTTGAGTCTTCAGGTTCTCTGAACTTCATGTATCCGTCTATGCAAGACTTAGGTGTTGTCTGATCCTTAGTTTCCATAATAATCAGGTATATTCAATCCTATCAAACGCTAAGCCTTTAGATGACATATCTTTACCATTGGTTTCGCCTAATGCTTTTTAGTTGTTGAAACTTTAAGCACTTAGTCTGTTGCCATGACTTCATCAACTCATTCGTCAAGCGTGAGGTTGATTTCCTTTGACAAGTAAACTAACTCTTCTTCTGAGATGAATCTTGGCTGGACGCCATCAGCTTCCAATTACTCTTTAGACAAAGAGTTTGTCAGGCTGGGCACAACTTTTTAAAAGGATTGTTCCACAGACTTAGCATCAGATGACTTGTCATCAAGGGAAATATATTTTCATATATATTTTTATTTAAGATTTTAATATCTAATCAAAACAAACCTCAATCTCAAATTTTCAACAGTTAGTCTTTCCCTAAATTAAAAGAAAGATTTTTTTTTAAATGAAGCTTGGGCATTAAGAGTTCACTTTGTTAGGTTATTACCAATGAATATATTCTTTGGTTGCTAATACTAAAAGAAGGAAGAATAAAATTGGAGAACGATGAAAATTCTATCATTTTTTTATTATTTTCTCCATTTTTTCCTAAAAATCTTTGTCATGAATTTTAATAAAAGTTGTTGAGTGTATTGTTAGTGGAGTAAGGGTCTCATATTAGCAGTGTTGTGAAAAGAGCCAGAGGCGGGCACCTCGATGCGCATCTCAAGACGAGGCGGCCATAAAACGCCTCGGGGTGGCCGTCTCTCTCTGCAAATTTCGTGCGGGTGAGGCTGCCAGGAGACACTAAAGAGGCGATCAAGTTCAATTTGGTTTTGTAATGCAAAATAGGGTTCAATTTTATATTTTGGGCCTAATTTTTTAGGGACCGAACTAAATCTAAATTCTAAACATTAAAATTAAGAATAAAAAATGGGAGGCGGAGTGGAGGGAAGAATGCGATTCGTGAGCTACGCAAAAACTCTTCTTTCTTAGCCATATCTCCAACTCTCCTCCTCACCACCGTCGCCGTCTGTCTCCGCCGGTCAACAGAGACTTGACAACAATCCGATCAATTTTCTTTTTTTCTTCTTCTTGTTCTCATTCATTTTGCCTAATCCATTAAATAAAAAGGATAAATATACTATTGGATGAGATAGTGAGTGAGATGATGCATGTAAAATAGTAAATATATTCCTCATGCCTTCTAAAACTTAAAAGAATTGAATAAGATAACTGTAGAAATTTGAAATTTTTGATAAATTGCTTGTTTATGAACATGTTATATCTTTATTTTGATGTTTTTAAGACTTAAAACCCTTTAATTTAATGTTTGGTTTGCAATCTATTATTTTAGACTTTCTTTATTAATTTTTTTCTTTATTGCCGAGGCTATGCCTCGGACCGCCTCGAGGCTTACCGCCTCGCCTCGCAGGGGTAAAACGTCTTAGTTCCGCCTTAAGTTTTTTATAACATTGCACAATAGTATAGTGTTAAATTAATTATTGGTGTACCATGAGTGATAAAAAGTGTAGATAAATAGTGATGTTGAGGTTAATAATGAGATAGTGATGGGCCACGTGGTAAAAGATAAATAAAGGTTATTGTTGAAGATAATAAGTATAAAATATTTTGTATGATAATTTCTATAAATGAAATAGAAAGAAGTTTGGAGGATATATCGAAAAAGAAAACTGAAAATAAAATTGAGAGGGAGATGAAGTATTATGCAAGTGAAATTATGTAATTCAACATTTAAACTAAAAAATGAATCTACGAAATTGTTTTTTTTTATTATCATTATTATTTGAAGACGCGTCACAAGGATTTACATTTCTTATAACTAAGCAAATTGTTGACCATGTATAGCAGAATATATAAGGGAAAAACCATAATCTAACCAAATCTATAACATACATGTCCTAATTAACCAATCCCATAAAAGGATGCAAGAAATACCCAAATGTGTTTATTACCCTTTGAATTTATCAAAATAGCTATGGACAATATTGTTTTGCTATAGACAAGCCATTTAATTATGCTTTGTTATGTTTGCTATTAAAAAATCCGTGGATGAAATCCGTTGTATATCGACTGGAAACATTTCTCGTGCCATTGCTGGCTTTGTTAGGGGTTTGAGAGATGAAAGATATGCTCTCTTGCCAATGCTAACATTGTCAGGGGTCTGAAAGGTGCAACAATGCCATGTACAAGGACATTATCCTACGATTTTTGATTATGTGATCGTATGCTTTCAAAATGGTATCAGAGCCTAGGTTTTATTGAGGAATTATTTAATATTTAGCATGTTATGTGTTATCCTAACGGAGGAGACTCCAAAGTATAAATGGATCCGGACGCTTGTCCGAGATGCGATGCATGCAGGGACGACTCCAATATTTGGAGACTGAACACGGAAATCTAAGCAATTTGCTTAGAGCTTAAGAAAGGGTTGTCGAGATTAGCATTCGAGAAAACGACCCCATACATGTGATTCGCAAAAATCTTTATGATATGCAATTTACAGAAGAAAGATTGTTACTCAACGCACAATTCCAGGAGTCGTTGAGAATCATCCAGAGAAGTATCCATCCACCACACGATTGATGGAGACAAGAAACAAAGGAGCAACATCAGCTCCTAGTTACAAGGAGATTTCATCGGATTCCTCAAATTCGGCAGAATTAAGGGAGATCTAGAAGACAGTACAATACTATGGCAACTGTCTATATGGCGTTCCATAAGAGCTCAGCAGGATATCCATGCAGCAGGAGGAGATTCTCACCCCATTATGGAATATCCAAAAGAAGATTGAAGACCTTGAGCAAGAAGCAGGCCCAAAACTTATCAAGAAATCCCCGGGTGGAATCAAGCTCAAACCTATTGGGATGGGCGAAGACAAAGCTCGCACCGAGAGAATTATCCAACT
This sequence comes from Salvia rosmarinus, assembly GCA_036937905.1. NCBI lineage: Eukaryota > Viridiplantae > Streptophyta > Magnoliopsida > Lamiales > Lamiaceae > Salvia > Salvia rosmarinus. The sequence continues at coordinate 32,312,717 of CM072823.1, forward strand.
CTCTAGATCATGAATAAGCTTAAGAGGATTGGATTGAACGAGTTGCAGGAGTTAGCAGAGTCATTTGCTAACCTCAACATGGTGGACCTGAAGATGAACCAGGTATCAAAGACGGAACCACCAATTCCACCACAAGGGACACCAGAAGTTGACCTTATGGGATCAAGTGGTCAATATGAGTCTGGCCAAGGACCTGATGCAGAATTTGCAGCAGAACAAGCCAGAATCAGGGCAAGAGAAAGAAAAATGAGACAAAGAATGCAAGACACCCCTGTCGAAAGATCCACCTTAGAGCCTATTGTTGGATTTGTATACTGAAAGCAGTATGGTTGAGCTTGTATACAATGTTTCCAGTTACCACTATTACAATCTCCTATCTGAATTGATTACTTGATTGTATATATCTGTGTCCCATTATCTCATATATAAGTTAGATCATACAGTGTGTAGAAGATCACAGAAGTCTGTATGATTGGTCAAGCTTAATGAGATATAAAAGTTTCACACCGAGACAACTTGAGGACGAGTTGTCGGTATAGCCGCGTATAGATAAGAAGTGACTTGACTTGGTTACTTGTCTATGCCGGTACGCCTATGACGTATTGAAGGATCACAGTGAGATGAGTTCTTCTATCCGACCGTAGTGAAGAACCCAGATCTCGTGACTTACGATGATCTAAATCTCGATAAGGTATTAGGTGAGTATGAGTTCTTGACCATCACTGACTTGTTATGGGTGAGGGTTATATGTTCTAACCCAATATTCTCCGCATCTTGGGTGGTGGTAGTGTTTGTATGTCATGCTAGTTATCTCAGACGAGTCACCGTATCCGCTAGGATGATGACGCCCCTTAAGGAGCTCAAAGGTTTATTGTACTAAACCCCGCAGTTGAGTTAGCTCAAGTACAATAATAAGGTTGAGTGGTACTACTTATGAAATGAAGATATTAATTATTTTAAGCGATGTAATGCTATAAATAATTAATGCGCTCGATATCTTAAATACGGGATTCGTAATGTCTAAGTGCAAGCCCGACTCAACTTCGTTAATAAAGGGTAAGTCAAGATTTATTCTCTAGTGGCATGAATAAATTTTATAAATTAATTTATGTTCGGGTGAACATAAGATAATTAATTTATTTGAGGCCCATCTTTATTCCTTGCATTTGATCCTGGCTGGCCCATCCAGGCCCGTAAGCTAGGCAAAATCGGCGCCCTATGCTCTACAAGGCAAGGATTTGATTCTTTATCCTATAAGGATATTATTATATTTATGGGATATGCATAGATCCTTTCCATATAGGATTATGGTAATAATCCTTTCCATAAAGGATTATGGTAATTTCTGATGGAGTCCGATATTGTTGGGCATGTTTTTAACTTTAATTATTTTCGCAGCCCATTTAGATTTTAGATTAAATAGTATCCTAGTTTAATTAGGTCTCTTATATTAATTAGTTTCCTGTTTTGATTAGGAATCCTTCTTTGACAAGGATTAGGGTTCTTTATTTTCCTGTTTTGATTAGGAATCCTTATTTGACAAGGATTAGGGTTCTTTATTTTCACCTATATAAAGGCTTGTAAGCATATGAAAATATTCAGCTTTTGATTTATGAATATATGTGAGTTTTATTCTCTCTTCATTAGCTCTTGAATTTTCTTGTGTTTGCCAAGAAATTCAATTATCGACGTATCGACAAGACATCCATCCCTCGTTCGTGTGTCATTCATCGTCCCCGAGTTGTTGCGTCAACTATCTAGTTGGGGTATAGGCGAAATCGACCTATATCACTGGTGGTTAGATTCGCAGGTTTGGGATATTCCATCTTGTTCGCTCTTCCGCTCGCGTCGATAGATCATTCGCACCAACGAGGATCGTATCATTTGGTATCGTGCAGCGTTTCGTCGTCCATCCGCTCGTCCATCCATTCGTTCGTCATCCATATCGTTATCCATATCATTATATATATCGTTATCCATATCATACATTATCCATATCATTCATTATCCATATCGTTATCCATATCATTATCCATATCATTATACATATCGTTATCCATACCATACATTATCCATATCATACATTATCCATATCGTTATCCATTCAATATCCGTATCTTTATTTTTTCGTTCTTGAGATTTTCCGATCACGCTTACGTGAGGATTCAAAAAAAAAAAAAAACAAATTTTGAGTGATACACGAGTGTCGAGTGACTCATTTTGAGTAATACACGAGCGCCAGTGAGTTGGTGAGGTTCTGTTATTTTTTCTTTTCTAACGCTTTCTATAGCAATGTCTAGAAGGTGGAATCGATGGATCATGTCATAAAGACGACGATGATTCTATCGCTTGTCAAACAAAATTCATGATGGAGGCCTATGCTCGAATTGGGAATGATAATCACAAAGAGATGGAAGAGTCGCATGATCGAATCACTGCACTTGAGGAGAGACCTCGTAGAGAGGAACGACGTCGGCTAGATCCTATTGTGTATCAACGAGGTGGAGAACGAAGAGGAGGTAGAGGCGGCAGAAATTTTCATCGAGATAATAGATACGAAGAGGCTGAAAATGAGGAAGATGAGTTTCCAAATTTTGATGAAAGGCGGCCTAGAGGAAGAGATCGAGAAGATAACAACTGAAAGCAAGATCAAGATGAACATCCCTTCTTTTCAAGGGAAAAATGATCCTGAATTATACTTGGAATGGGAGAGAAAGTTGGAGCTCATGTTTGATTGCCATAATTATTCCGAGCTCAAGAAGGTGAAGTTAGCAGCAATAGAGTTCTCTGATTATGCACTTGTTTGGTGGGATCAGTTGGTGAGTAGTAGGAGGAGGAATCGAGAGCAGCCTATCCACACATGGGACGAGATGAAGGCTGTGATGAGGAAGCGATTTGTGCCTAATCATTATTATCGTGAGCTGTACAACAAATTACAGAATTTGAGGCAAGGGCCGAGGAGTGTGGATGACTACTTCAAGGAGATGGAAATAGCCATGATACGAGCCAGTATTGTTGAAGATAGAGGCGATTATGGCAAGATTTTGGCGGATTGAATTGGGAGATTCGCAATGGAGTGGAGTTGCAACATTATGTCGAGTTGGAGGATATGGTTCACATGGCTATAAAGATTGAGAACCAACTCAAGAGGAGGGTAATGGCGGTAACATCAAGCAAAATCAGTCCAATTGAGGCAGCCCAAAATGTTAGTGGTTCTTCATCAAGAGGGCACCAATGGAAGAAAGATGAGCATCCGAATGAGGAGAAGTGGCCATTTGAAAAGCCAAGAATGATCCTACGAGTTACACAACTCAAGCCAACCCAGACGGCACCAAACCGTGATTTGAAGTGTTTTACTTGTCATGGAATTGGACATATTGCTGAGAGAGTGTCCGAATAAGAGGTGATGATCATTCGGATGATGGAGAGGTGGTGATCGATGATGAAGGAGAGGTTACTAATCCGTAGATGCCACCGGAGGATTCCGATGTTGAAGAGATTGAAGCATCGGATGCACTCATTTTTGTTGCTAGGAGAGCTTTGAGTGTCATGTAATCCAAAGGAGTGATACAGAGCAACGAGAGAACATCTTTCATACGAGGTGTCATGTCAAAGATAAGGTGTGAGCGTGATCATCGATGGTGGGAGTTGTACCAATGTGGCTAGCATGACCATGGTTGAGAAGTTAGGGCTACCATTAGTGAAACATCCCAAGCCATATCGGTTGCGTGGCTGAATGATAATGGCATTGTCAAGGTGACGGCAAGTGAAGATTCCATTTCGCATTGGAAAGTATGAGGATGAAGTTCTTTGTGATGCGATTCCGATGCAGGCAAGTCATATACTATTGGGACGACCGTGGCAGTTTGATAGAAAAGTGAAGCATAATGGTTTTACGAACAAATACTCCCTCGAGTTCAATCAAAAGAAAGTGTCACTTGTTCCTCTTACTCCAAAACAAGTTTATGAGGATCAAGTGTCATGTGCAAAAGGAGTCAAGTTGGTGAAGTCGGTTGGGCAAAGTGATAGATGTAAGGAGAAAGGAGTAATCCAAAAGTCTTGTCTTGTGAGGGCTAGTGATTTGAAGTGGGTGATGAATAAGGAAAAGTCATCGGTTGATATAGGTGACGATTTGGATTTGAGGACAAATCCTTCTCAAGAGGAGGGGAATGATGGAGTCCGATATTGTTGGGCATGTTTTTAACTTTAATTATTTTCGCAGCCCATTTAGATGTTAGATTAAATAGTATCCTAGTTTAATTAGGTCTCTTATATTAATTAGTTTCCTGTTTTGATTAGGAATCCTTCTTTGACAAGGATTAGGGTTCTTTATTTTCCTGTTTTGATTAGGAATCCTTATTTGACAAGGATTAGGGTTCTTTATTTTTCAGCCTATATAAAGGCTTGTAAGCATATGAAAATATTCAGCTTTTGATTTATGAATATATGTGAGTTTTATTCTCTCTTCATTAGCTCTTGAATTTTCTTGTGTTTGCCAAGAAATTCAATTATCGACGTATCGACGAGACATCCATCCCTCGCTCGTGTCATTCATCGTCCCCGAGTTGCGTCAACTATCTAGTTGGGGTATAGGCGAAATAACGACCTATATCACTTGAGGGTTAGATTCGAGGTTTTGGGATATTCCATCTTGTTCGCTCTTCCGTCACGGTCGATAGATCATTCGCACTAACGAGGATCGTATCAATTTCCATATAGGATTATGGTAATTTCCATATGGGATTATGGTAATTTCCATATGGGATTATGGTAATTTCCATATAGGATTATGGTAATGCATTATAAATACGAGGTAAGAGATTAAATCTAGATCAATGATTAATAATCATCATCATTATTTTCGAGAATTTGAGGGTTCATCCTTTGAGAGATTTTCAAAATTCTTGAGAGCTTGAGGGTGATTTTCAAGCATTCTCCATAGATCGCCCTCACCGACGCTGGAGATTGGGCAACCGGATACAGTCCGTAAGGTCAAAGCACGAGTCTCGATCCATTCCGCCGACAGATTCAAAGGTAAACACGAGAAAACCCCAATGTGTTGCAATTAATTATATAGGTGCATGCTAGGTATATAATCAATGTATGATGAATTAAACATCCAAGATAGATCCCCGGGAGAGGGCTAAACATAGTTTTTCCCTGCACCTATCCATCCATATGGATTGACGCTCGACATTGATGAAGTTAACTTCAATGATCGAGAAAATATCATAGATAAATGGGCAGCATCAATGGTTGTTGCAGCCGCAACTGTCACAGCCCGACCACTTAATCAAGTAATTAGGCCGTGACTTAAGTTGTGACGTGAGTTAAGAAGGAAATTCTGATAATCGATAACAACAATTTCGATCGAATATAGTTATCAAAACAATTTATGACATAAATTTTCATCAATAAGGAATCAAACATTTATGGTTCAAAGAAATGAAATGCAGTTTCACAAAGGTTGACTTTAAGTTTTCAATTTACAATGAAGAATCGAGTGTAAAAGAACTAATATCAAGAATGTGCATTCTCAAGCATGCTTAAACAATGATAAAATTTTCGATGTTTCAAAGCATGGTTCGACAATGTTTCCAAACATTTTATATATATCATATCGATTCAACGAAAACAATTCGAACTTTCGAGTAAATCCTGTTCACGAGCATTTCAATGAATCCATGTTTTGTAATCAAGTCGACATTATAACAACAATGCCGAGATCATATGAGCAAAATAAGGACTATCGTCAAGATTATGATCAATTCGAGTAACAAAACTCTTAAGGGTAAAGGCCAAAGTTCGCAACGAGAAGAGTGGTTGAGAATTATGTGAAGACATAACTCTCGGGCAACAAAACATGTTGACATGAAATGAATAACCTCAACAATTTATCAATATCATCATGAATCAAATTACTTAGAAGCTCCTTTACACAAAGATTCGATTCCAAAGATCCTCTCGAGCTCAACCCGAACGCTTAGAAATACATGCAGGCGTGAGTACAAAATGCACCTGGTGGGTATCGCCGAAAACATAAAACATCGCCCTTAGGGCTATATAATCGACTTGCCATAACGTTAGCAATGCATGGGTTTTAGTGAAATAACATGTGCATGTATCATAATAAACATAAACATTTACTTACTTGCTTTCATTTCATAGCATCATCATAAAATATGCATATGCATGTTCTCATGTCGGCCGATAACTTTCTCTTCCCATATCCACAGATTCTTTCTATGTGTTGAGAAAGTAGCCTCCTTCTCAAACACGCTTATGACCCAAAGGGTCGCTATCCCACGCCGGTAAATCTCAAACACCATAACATACCCGTGTTGATGGACCCGAAGGGTACCATGCCACCGACATACTCTTTATCATTTCTTTCTTTCTTTCTTTCATTTCCGGATAGGTAATGCATCATGCTCATGTTCATGCTCAAAACAGTAAGTCATTTAACTTTGAAACCTTGCTCATAATGAAATTCATTTTATTTTGAAAACATAAAAACATAAGCATATCATATTAGAAAATATTTATACCCACCTGGATGTTCCTTAGAGCTAAGGAACTAATTTCCAATTTCAATTCCATTTCTTCCTTTATCCATATCTTATCCTCATAGAACGGCATAAAAGCCTATCAAGAGCCAAACAAGAACATTACTCATCTTAGTCGTCGACACGACCATATCTTCTCGATATCAAATCTAAGACACTATGGTTGTCAAAACTTGGGTCATTGCATCCTCTAGCATCTTATTAACAAACAATTTCTATCGAAAATTCTACAACAGAACGCTTATAAAACACATCGCCAAAACAACACCGATCAACCAAACATAGCCCAAATTTTATCAATTCATCACCATATGTCTCAATATGCATAGGAAACTCAACAACGAGCTTCAATCATCTCATCTTAGCCAATAACCGAAAATCCCCATAAGACGTCACTTAAGATCTAACGTCGAAAATTCACGTGAGACGTCATATAACACCAACGAACCTATATACATGCTCAACTATCATTAAATATCATCATTTTATCAATAAAACATAAAGATCAAAGCTTTGTCTTTGAAAACAAATTTTCCGACAAACTAAAATTTTACCGCTTTTGAATACGTCATGAAAAATTCAATAAATCATTTTAGGCGTTATTCATATCATAGAATCCAAATATGAAGTCAAAATGATCAAATAAAATCAAAATCCAACAATATAATGGCTTAGGTTTCGCCATTTTGGGATCATTCGATACTTTCGATTTTAAACGCTTTTCTTGTTCCAAACACGCTTATATCAATCCAATAACATATATATATATATAAAGATAATTCAATCATAACAACATCACATATTCAAGATTAAACAGCCCTTATTTTCGAAAATCACATGAATTTACAAACAATAAACATATGCTTTACAAATTCAACGTTAAACGATACGTAGACGCCAAATCTATCATAATATTAACAAATAATCAAATAAACATAATCTTTCATAATTTTCAGCATATGATCAAAAATATGAAATAACATATGCTCATGAATTTTAAAATTTTCAACCAGAGATGTGTTCTAGAGACGAGATTATACCTGCTTCAAGACGGATCAAAATTCAACTACCGGATCTTCCTATTTTCTCTCCATTTTTTGAAATTTACTATGTGTATAAGTGTGTGTGCGTGAGATTGGGGCTGAATTTTGGAGAAGAAAATGGTTCCAAAAGTATACTTATATAATTAATAAGGGTAAAATAGTAATTTCACATTATAAATTAATTTTTTTTATTTTCCCCAAACAAAATGGTGCCAACACACCATATTCTAGAGAATTCCATAAAAAAAAATCTCCATATTTATTCCTTGAATTTTCGGAATTTATAAAAATAATAATAATAATAATAATGTATTTTCATGTAATTTTCCAAAATATGCTAGAAAATTCCATAATTAATTCCCAAAAATTCCAATATTGAATCTTATTTTCTTAACACTGTAAACTCATCATTTTCATCAGTATAAAGTTCCAAAATTATAAAATATATAATAGTAACTCACTTTATAAAATAGAGATTTAATTCCATTTTATGCAAATAATGGAATTAAATATTCCATTTATTCTTAAATCCTTCAAAATCACTTTCTAAATTTTTCCATCATCAAATATCATTAAAATATAATAATTAAAAATATTTTGACCTTAAAACCATTTTAAATATTTTGCTCTTAATCCGAGCTTAATTGCAAACGCCGACGCCACAAAAACGTAGATTTTGAAATTCTCAATTTTCAAATCAAAACTTATTGAGCATGTACCTATCATCTTAAGACCCTTGAATCTAGGTCTTCTTATCCTAAATAAGATCCGAGAATCTTGTCTCGATTCTCGCCTCGATTCTATCGTCTCAACTCAAGCTTAACACAAAAGCTTCTAACTTAAACAAATCTTTCTTAAGAATGCAATGCCCTTCTTATTAGGCTCTTAATCACGAGCTAATCTCTGCTTCAGAAATACGGGGTATTACAGCAACACTGGAACTTGACATCGTCAACATGGTCAAGATCCTCGAAGGAAGTTTAGTAGGTGTTGTTAAACAATACTGGGAACATTGCCCAGAAGAAATGAAGAAAGCAATATTGACGTTCAACTTCGTGGAGGACGCAGTTAAAGGCATGGCCAATACATTCAAAGTTCATTTCCTTGGAGATGGATATTTCAATGGCTATAATGACGAGAAGAAGAAGAAATATTTGATGGCTTTATACAATCTAAAACTGATGGTTTTAGAGCAAAAGTCACTCAACAAATTTCTTCAGCTATTCACAAAGTATCAACATCTCAGTACAATCAACGAAGATGTTGCAAATGAGCTGTTTTTCCTAAAGTTTCCTAGTCCATGGAGGGAAATGCTCATCAGGGATTACCAAACAGGAGCTCATGTGGACATCGTTTCCAGAAGGATGTTTTATGTCCACAAGAAGCTGTCGGAGTGGTGTCAAACTGCAACCACTCAAAAGAATCTCAAGAAATTGAGAAAGATCAACAAATCAGCCCCGTTGATCTGTGATATGCTTGATCTTCCAACGAAAATCGGAGGAAATATTTATATCAATCCCTGAGGAAGAAGAATAGGTTCCAACCCTACAACAAGGGAATGAGAGAAATGAGGAGTTCTTGGAGGCCAAGAACGATGTGGTCGCGACAGAAAGCCAGATATTATAAATCTGGACAAAGGAGCGGTCCAACAAGAAGACGGTATCAAGCTCAGAGATCTAGTTCTCGCGAGCAACTGGCAAAGAAGACTTTCAGAAGAGCTCACACTAGAGCTAATGAAAGTTTCAAGGATTGCAACTGCTGGACGTGCGGTACAAAGGGGCATATCTCAACAAACTACCCATAGAACGAGCAAAGAGGAATGCGGAAATTTGAGTCTACACCAGACATCGAAGATGCCGTATACTATCAAGAATTGGTACAAGTATACCAGTTCGAAGATATACCCTCAGACGAGAGTATATATGAACAAGAAGAGATCTTCAGCGGAGAAGAAGAAACAGATGAGTCTTCAGAATCAGGATTCGACTAAAGGAGATGCGCGCCATCAGGAGCGTCAAGATGAACTAGGTTATACTAGCCGAACTATCCTGTCACAGAAGATGCTGAACAGGATTATGAATAAAACCCTGAATCTACAAAAGTATCAAGGGTTTTCGATCGAAAGAAAGATAGACCATGTTCTAAGGAACCTAAGTCTAGTCAAAAGGAAGCACAATGTTGTCTACGGAGTAACTAGACGAGAGATGTCGCCCATCCCGCCATCGGGAATCAAGTAGATACAACCGATATCGCCGTTGATATCGTGGAAGATCTTCAAAGTATGAAGCTAGAAATCGCTAACACGATGGAATGGATTCATATTGGAGCAATCCAGTTGGTGATCAAATCATCACTCTTTTTGGGTACAGATGCACCAATTGATATCGCGAGCTGCGATAATAGAATACAGAATCATGCCGATTCCGTAATGGGAACCATCTCAGGGAATCTGTGTGGAAAGAATATTATAGCAATATTATATCCGAAGATTTCTTACAATATCAAATATTCCGGATTTAGTAGAGCCCTGACATTATATTAGGACTTCAAAAAGCAAGAGTTGATGGATAATGGGAACAAACCTTATTCCATCACTTATCAAGTGTCTTATGCTCTTTCAAACTCCCATCATATGGAGCTGTATTTGGGGAAGAAGTTTATTGAGATACCAGATATCTTCAAGAAGGTAGCTAGAGCTAGATGTCCAGATCGTGGAACTTCCACCCTTAAGAGAAACTAATATCCAGATTAGCAACAAGCCGATACTTCAGTACGGCGACAACCAAAGATTTGGAGCCCCAAAGTTATCCTTCCAAGGGGATAGAGTTATCTCTCAACCATACGAAAGAAGTTTTTCTCAATCGTATGAAAGGAGAGCTATCAGAGACGTTCAACAGTGGGCAATCAAAGTTTCAGCTAAGATTGGATGTCCCCAAGGATGGCGAGAAATTGCCATAAGATTTGACACGGCAGGAAAGAAAATTTACTTTCCTGCACGGTGTTATACGATCTAAAGAATTCGGGGTCCAACGTCTATGAAGGAACCCTGGATTTCGGAGGCTTTCAAATGACGATCACAGGGAAGTGTTGGATTTGTATACTGAAAGCAGTTTTGGTTGAGCTTGTATACAATGTTTCCTGTTACCACTATTACAATCTCCTATCTGAAATGAATACTTGATTGCATATATCGTGTCCCCTTATCTCATATATAAGTTAGATCATACGTGTGTGAAGATCACGAAAGTCCGTATGATTGGTCGCTTAATGAGATATAAAAGTTTCACAAATGAGACAACTTGAGGACGAGTTGTCGGTATAGTCGCGCGTATAGATAAGAAGTGACTTGACTTGGTTGCTTGTCTATGCCGGTACGCCTATGACGTATCAAGGATCACAGTGAGATGAGTTCTTCTATCCGACCATCGTGAAGAACCAAGATCTCGGTGACTTACGATGATCTAAACCTCGATAAGGTATTAGATGAGTATGAGTTCTCGACCATCACTTTGACTTGTTATGGGTGAGGTTATATGTTCTAACCCAATATTCTCCGTGATCTTGGGTGGTGGAAGTGCTTGTATGTCATGCTAGTTATCTCAGACGAGTCACCGTATCCGCTAGGATGATGATACGCCCTTAAGGAGCTCAAAAGGTTTATTGTACTAAACCCCGCAGTTGAGTTAGCTCAAGTACAATAATAAGGTTGAGTGGTACTACTTAAGAATTAAAGATATTAATTATTTTAAGCAATGTAATGCTATAAATAATTAATGGACGCTCGATATCTTAAATACGGGATTCAGAATGTCTAAGTGCAAGCCCGACTCAACTTCGGTAATAAAGGGTAAGTCAAGATTTATTCTCTAGTGGCATGAATAAATGTTTATAAATTAATTTATGTTCTGGTCAACATAAGATAATTAATTTATTTGAGGCCCATCTTTATTCCTTGCATTTGATCTCTGGTCGGCCCATCCAGTTCCCGTAAGCTAGGCAAAATCGCGCCCTTATGCTCTACAAGGCAAGGATTTGATCTCTTTATCCTATAAGGATATTATTATATTTATGGATATGCATAAATCCTTTCCATATAGGATTATGGTAATAATCCTTTCCATAAAGGATTATGGTAATTTCTATATGGGATTATGGTAATTTCCATATGGATTATGGTATTTTCCATATGGGATTATGGTAATTTCCATATAGGATTATGGTAATGCATTATAAATATGAGATAAGAGATTAAATCTAAGTGAATGATTAATAATCATCATCATAATTTTCGAGACTCCCATTGTTATCGGGAGAGAATTTTCAAAAGTGTAGAGAGGATAAAGGGTGATTTTTCCAAGCATTCTCCATAGATTGTCCTCACTCGACGCTGGAGATTGGGCAACCGGATACACCCGTAAGGTCAAAGCACGAGTCTCGATCCATTCCACCTCGATGCATTCAAAGGTAAACACGAAAACCCCAACGTGTTGCAATTAATTATATAGGTGCATGCTAGGTATATAATCAATGTATGGTGAATTAAACATCCAAGATAGATCCTCGGGGGGTTAAACATAGTTTTCCCATCAATTGGTATCGAGCCTCGATCGTGATTCGCTCTATCGATTAATTCACGCTTGATTATTACACGCGCTAATTAATTGTTCGATCTCGCTCATTGTGGCTCGCTTTTATTTTGTCGGATTTTGTTCTTCACCACGAGAAAATCCGTGGTTAGATTAGATTTATTTTCAGAAATCTTATCCGTAAAAGTAAAACGAAGACGAAAATAGCCGCACCGAGACGACGGAAAACGGGTCGCACGGCGCGGGCGACGGCACGCAGCGCAGCACGGCGCCGCGGCGCGCGCGTGACGGGCCGAGCCCGCATCCATTTTTCCAAACGAATCTGCTTTGACGATTCGTCCGCGCCTATGCACGCGAGGCCCGCTTTTGAATCCGGTCCGCGCTGCACGCGAGGCCTGCTGAATCCGTCCGTGCCTGCATGCGAGGCCTGTTTGAGATTATAAAGATCTGTACTTTGCAATTCTATGTAATAGATTAGGCGAAAGTGCAGATTCCACGAGCGGGCCACGATGAACGCTTTTATTTTATTTTTATCGCTCATTGCATGTCGTGGATGTTTAAATTATGCAAGAGCATGCTATGTATGTTTAAATTACGCTGACAAACCTTAAGTTTTTTTCGAATCAATGCGCATAGTAAGCATGCTAGGTTTATCGTGTTTTCAAGCATATTTTAGAATTCTCGCGAGCATGTTTTACATGTCGAGTTCTATAGAAAAGCATGCTAGATTACGTGATCCGCATGGACAAACCTTTTGAACAAAAAGACTAAGTAAGCAAACCGAAAATTAATTTTAAATTAAAATGTCAAGACCTCCACTTTTTGATCTCTAAACAAAGTGATACGCACCGTGAGTAAACGCCCACACGCGCCGTTTGCTTAAGACCGCTTATCATAAGTTTGTTAGATGAGATTTCTAAATAAAACATTTTAAATCTATTGAGAAGTGGGAGTTTCATGTAAACGCCCACACGTGTGGCTTGCATGTGCGATTTTCATAAGTTCTCTAGAGATAGATATAAAATGAGATAACAAAAGAATTTGAATTGGGAGCGGTATGGTCCTAGTGAGTATGCTAATTCTAAGAATTCATTTTCGTTGTTAAAATGTGGTCATTGCTTGACATCACCTCAAGTACAACTTCCCACAAGTCCCTTCTCGTGATAGTGATGTGGTCTAGTAAGGTCCAATTGTTAATTTCATTTGTCATAAGGATAAGTCGACATGGATTGAAATTAAACCACTAAAAGGTATAGTTTAGTCTCGGTCGAGGGTTCATGTAAACGCCCACACGCGTGGCTCGTATGTGATTCCTTGGGCGATTGGAGGTTTCAATTAATATTGTTTTATCAAAAGGTTATAATATTATTGTTACGAATTATGTGCGATCGTATGCTTATGTGTTTACATTATCGCTTCGTATATGTCTCTTACACCGATTATCAATATGCTCGCACAAAACCGCTATCCGGTCTAAATTTTATCGAGTGGAAACGAAACATTGAGAATGTTCTCATCATGAAGAAAATCTATTTGTACTCACTACACCCCGTCCCAAGCCTCTAGACACCATCTATCGATGAGGAGCGCAAGGAGCACGAAATGGGACAAATCAAATAGAATGGCAAAGTGCCTTCTTTTGGTCACCATGCGAGTCCCCGCAACTCCAAAGATCAAGAGATGGAAGATGCAACACGATATGGCTAAGTCTTATGAAATTGTATGAGGAGTCGACAGAATCGCTTGTCATAATTTGACAAAATCAATAATGTCAAGTTCAATGAAGGAAAGCGATTCGGTGCATAACCATGTAGAGCAATGATTAATCTCTTCAAGAGCTCGAATCGGTTGGAGGATTTATTGACGACGTAGTCGAATCGATATATCTCAACTCTTTGCCCAAGTCTTTGATGACTTCCGCTATAAAGCGCCCTTTATGATAAGAGTTATACTCTAGATTCATTGCAAGAGGATCTAGTAACCAAAGAACGCAAAATGGGCAAAGGTGCACGTTTAAGCACGCACCTCAAAGAAAACCACCGCTTTATCGAAGATGAAAAGGAAAAGTGGAATTCAAGAGATGCTAAGGCTAAAGAAAAGTGGGAGTGATACAAAGGGCTCTACCAATGGTTTGAAAAGCCAAAGGAGAAGGCAAATGCTTCAAGTGCGCGTGAGACTGGCATCGGAAGGCTAAGTGCCCCAAGCTCAAGGCTCTAGTACGCCATTTGCTTTAGTAACGAAACATGTTTAGTGACTTGTTCTACCCATTCTTGGGTAGTAGACACGGTGCGACTAATCATGTTTGTTACACCTGCGGGGTTCCTCGCGGACAATGGAGTGAATGATGGCGAGATAACGATCTCCATGGGCAACGCGCGAAAGTCGAGGCCGCTTGCGAATGGAGATGTAACTTTATGTTTTGAGAAAACAGCTTTAGTTTTAAAAGACGCTTTATATGTGCCGGATTTTTATGGAACCTTGTTTCTGTTTAAATTGTTTATTCATGGATATTTAGTTGTTTTTGATAGTGGTGTTTCGATCATAAGAAATGATGAAGTTATCTGTAGCACATTATATAATTCGCTTTATACTATTTCAATAATACATAATACCTATAACTATGTTGCATCTACATCAAACCCTAGAAAGAGAAAGTTTTCAAGAAGATGACACCACATTTCTCCGCATCTTAGATTAGGTCACATCAATCTAAATAGATCCAAAGACCGCTAAGAATGGAGCGTTGGGTAATCTCACGCTACTCCATTCCCGCCGCGAATCCTATATGAAGGTAAGATGTCACCATACCCTTCAAAGCGAAGGGTTATAGAGCCAAAGAAATGTTAGAGTTAGTCCATTCGACTGTGGACCGATATTCACACAAGCTCGTGGAGGGTACGAGTATTTTGTCATTTTCATCGACGACACTCAAGGTACGGATACGTATACCGCTTCACCGCGAAGTCCGAATGCTTTGAAAATTCAAAGAGTTTACAGGCGAAGTGGAGACGAAGCTTGGTAAAAGTATCAAGTCATCATGGTCCGATCTGCTGGATTTGTATAACGAAAGCAGCTTTGTTGAGCTTGTATACAATGTTTCGTTACCACTATTACAATCTCCTATCCGAATCAATACTTGATTGCATATATCCGTGTCCCCTTATCTCATATATAAGTTAGATCATACAAAGGTGTAGAAGATCACGTAAGTCCGTATGATTGGTCAAGCATAATGAGATATAAAAGTTTCACAACCGAGACAACTTAAGGACGAGTTGTCGGTATAAAGCATGATAGATAAGAAGTGACTCGACTTAGTTGCTTGTCTATGCCGGTACGCCTCGACGTATTGAAGGATCACAGTGACATGTGTTCTTCTATCGACCGTAGTGAAGAACCAAGATCTCGGTGACTTACGATGATCTAAACCTCGATAAGGTATTAGGTGAGTATGAGTTCTCGACCATCACTTTGACTTGTTACGGGTGAGGTTATATGTTCTAACCCAATATTCTCCGCATCTTGGGTGGTGGCAAGCTTGTATGTCATGCTAGTTATCAGACGAGTCACCGTATCCGCTAGGAAGATGACGCCCCTTAAGGAGCTCAAAGGTTTATTGTACTAAACCCCGCAGTTGAGTTAGCTCAAGTACAATAATAAGGTCGAGTGGTACTACTTAAGGAATTAAAGATATTAATTATTTTAAGCAATGTAATGCGATAAATAATTAATGGACGCTCAATATCTTAAATACGGGATTCAGAATGTCTAAGTGCAAGCCCGACTCAACTTCGTAATAAAAGGGTAAGTCAACATTTATTCTCTAGTGGCATGAATGAATGTTTATAAATTAATTTATGTTCGGGTCAACATAAGATAATTAATTTATTTGAGGCCCATCTTTATTCCTTGCATTTGATCCTGGCCGGCCCATCCAAAGCCCGCTGCTCAAGAAAATCGGCGCCCATAGGTCTCTAAGGATAGATTTTATTCTCTTTATCCTATAAGGATATTATTATATTTATGGATATGCATGGATCCTTTCCTTATGGGATTATGGTAATGCATTATAAATATAAGGTAAGAGATAAAGTCTAGGTTAATCCTCAATTATACTAGCATTATTTTCGCCCATCTCATTCTCAAGAGAGTAGATCTCAAAATTGTGTGGAGAGCATTGGTGATTTTCCAAGCATTCTCCATAGATCGTCCTCACCGACGCCGAGATTGGGCAACCGGATACGCCTCGAAGGTCAAAGCACGAGTCTCGACCGCTCGATCCGCTCATCCCGCTCGATCCACCTCGACGATCAAAAGGTAAACACGAGAAAACCTTTACGTGTTGCAATTAATTATATAGACGCATGCCAGGCTTATAATCAATGTATGGTGAATTAAATATCCAAGATAGATCCTCGGTGCGGCTGAACATATGTCATCCCAACACTGGTATCGAGCTCGGGATCGAATCTTGGCTCATTGGATTAATTCACGCTTGATTATTACGCGCGCTTAATTAATTGTTGGATCCGCTGTTCATCGTGGCTCGCTTTTGTTTTTGTTGGTTTTGTTTTTCACCACGAGAAAATCCGTGGTTAGATTAGATTTATTATTCAGAAATCTTATCCGTAAAGAAGAACCAAGACGAAAGCACGAAAGACGACACGACGGAAAATCGACGCGGGTGTCCCCTCGCACGGTTTCATGACCTAGCCTCGCGGTCGCGTGACGATCGCGAGGGCGCCGGCGGACATTGGCAAAGGCGGCGACTGACCGGGCGTGGCGGCAAACTTGGCGAGGCCCGACGCTGCCTCGGCACTGGCGCTAGCATCGCATGGAGGCGTGCGGCATGCGCGCGGCGACGCAGGCGCGCGACTTCGCTGGAGCCTCGGCCGCGCCGCGATTGCGATGGAAACCTCGAGTGGTCGAGACCACTCGGCAAAGAATGCGGCGGTCGCATGGGCAGCGACGGGAGCAAGCGAGCTCGGCAACAGGCGCACCGGGCGGGTTGCGCCGCTTTCGTTACATGCGAGCGAGCCCGCGAGACAGCACGCGCCGAGACACGCGACGGGCACGCGAAAGCAGTTCAGCAAAGGCCGGGCGACCGGGCGCGCGATTTTGCACAGACGTCCCCGGTGGCGCTTACAACAGATCTGCGAAGCAGCAAAGCGCCGCGCGTCACTGCAGAGCTCCTCGGCAACAAGCGGCGCAAGATAGGGCAAATGGAGTATTCAATTAATATTTTTATCAAAAGGTTACAATATTATTGTTACGTAATTATGCGATCGTATGTTTATGTGTTTTTCATTATCGCTTCGGATATGTCTCTTACACCGATTATCAATATGCTCGCACAAAATTCCTTATCCGTCCAAATTTTATCGAGTGAAACGAAACATGGAATATGTTCTTATCGTCAAGAACACATGTTTGTTCTCACTACTCTAAACCCGATGCCCTTATCGACGATCGACTAATGAGCAGCGAGTCAAGCGACTTTGGAATAAGTCAAACAATATGGCTAAATGCTATATGATGACTACTATGTCCAAAGGCTTGCATCGCAGATCGATCGATGGTAGACGCGATCGATATTTGGTCAAGTCTCGAGTAAGTTTGGGCGGATCGGATCAGACATCCGCTTCCACACAATGAGAGAAATCTTAGCGTGTAAGATGGAAGAAGGAAGTTCGGTCCATGAACATGTCTCCCATGACTCATCTCATGGATAGTCTTGATCGGTTGGGAGGAGGTATTGACGCCGGCCAAGGTCGATATCATCCTCAATACACCGCCCAAGTCTTTGAGAACTTTCATGAATACGATCATGAGCAAGACCGAGTTTACACTTAGTCGGTTGCTTAATGATCTCGCTGACGGGAAGGAGTTATGGGAAAAGGAGCACATGCTCTTGCTAGCACATCTAAGGGCCCAAAATTTTCGCTGCAAAATGGAAAAGAAAAGGGCACCAAAGGTGGTAGAGGCAAGGAAATAGTGGCGAATGGGAGCAAGAACATGGTCGCCACCGGAGGCTTTGAAGAAGCCAAAGGAGAAGGGCAAGTGCTTCAAGTCTTGCAAGACTGGGCATTAGAAGGCTAAGTGCCCTATGCTCAAGGCTCAAGGTACGCCGCTTGCTTTAGTAACGGAAACATGTTTAGCTACTTGTTCTACCCATTCTTGGGTAGTAGACACAGTCTGCGATCATCATGTTTGTTACACCTGCGTGGGTTCCCGCGATGCGGAGTCGTTTGATGGCGAGATAACAATCTCCATGGGCAACGCGCGAAAGTCGGCGCTTGCGAGCTTGGAGATGTTTCTTTATGTTTTGGGACAACGCTTTAGTTTTGAAAGACGCTTTATATGTGCCGGATTTTCATGAACCTTGTTTCGCTTCAAATTATTTACTCATGGATATTCTCGTTATTTTTGATAGTGGTGTTTCTATCATAAGAAATGACGGGTTATCTGTGTTGGCACTTTATATAATTCGCTTTATACTATTTCGCAAAACATAATACCTATAACTATGTCGATCTTCATCAAACCCTAAAAGAGAAAGTTTTCTTCGAAGATGACACCACTTTTCTCCGGCATCTTAGACTAGGTCACATCAATCTAAATAGGATCCAAAGACGGCTAAGAATGGGCGTTGGGTAATCTCACGCTACTCTGCTCCCGAATCTGCGAATCCTGTATAGAAGGTAAGATGCCCACTGCACCTTTATAGAGCCAAAGAAATGTCGAGTTAGTCCATTTCGACTGTGGACCGATGTCCACACAAGCTCGTGGAGGTACGAGTATTTTGTCACTTTCATCGACGACACTCAGGTACGGACACGACACCGCTTCACCGAAAGTCTAAATGCTTTGAGAAATTCAAAGAGTTTAAGGCGGAAGTGGAGACGGCTAGGTAAGAGTATCAAGTCATCATGGGATCCGATCGCTGCTTAATACCTCAAGAACGAGTTTATGGACTATCTAGTGAAGTGTGGATTACATCCCAACAAGATTTCACCCGGCACACCACAAGAA
Organism: Salvia rosmarinus; assembly: GCA_036937905.1. Taxonomy (NCBI): domain Eukaryota; kingdom Viridiplantae; phylum Streptophyta; class Magnoliopsida; order Lamiales; family Lamiaceae; genus Salvia; species Salvia rosmarinus. Next base: position 32,331,944 of record CM072823.1, read on the forward strand.
AATGGTGTGTCGAGCCGAAGAAACAGGACTCTTTTGGAAATGGTTAGATCTATGATGAGTTATGCTACATCGCTTATTTCGTTCGGGGTATGCCTTAGAAACGGCGCATACTTGCTGAATCTAGTACCTTCCAAGTCACCGAAAAGACCCTTTCGAGTTGTGGTTTGGTAAGCCTAGTTTAAGCCACATAAGATATGGGCGATCCGACATGTGCCGAACAAGAAGGCTAGATCCGACGCAAGGTCGCTTTATCGCTATCCTAGAGGAACGAAGGTGGTTTATTCTATAGTCCCAAGGATCGAAGGTCATTATTAGCACTAATGCTCGATTCTTAGAAGAGGACTACATGAAAAATCATAAATCCAAAGTTGAAATCATTCTTCAAGAATTAGAAGATGATCGTATTCCACCACCGACCGACAGCCAAAGGTACGAGATGTCGAGTCTAGTGGGAGGATCGACACCGATACTTCAAGAAATTGAAGTGGGTCGAGTTCCAATGGAGATACCGACCGCATGTTGGTACCTACCAAAGAAGTTGTGCAAGATAGAGAACCACAAGTTTCGCACCCACCTTGTCATAGTGCTGTAGAACCTCGTCAGTGGGAGGGTTGTTCGTCAACCCGAGCGATTTATGTTCGTGGGACAATCTTCTGATATAGTCCCATGAAACGAGCAGTGCAATAATCGACCCATGGACATACAAGGAGGCGATACAAGACATTGATGCAAGATCACGCACACCGCTATGGACTTAGAAATGGAGTCCATAACGCTATGGATGTATATGAAAAGACACCTCTACCGGATGGCAAGGAAGCCGTGGTAGTAAGTGGATATACAAAAGGAAGAGATTCCGATGGAGAGGTTTCGCTTTTAAAGCCGGAGCTTGTGAAAGGGTACACTCGATTGAGGGCATCGATTTCGACGAGACCTTTTCGCTGTAGCAATGCTCAAGTCCATCGTAATTCTTCCGCCATAGCAGCCCACTTGAACCCAGAGGTTTGACAAATGGATGTTAAAACCGCTTTTCTAAGCGGTTACCTTGAGGAAGGTAGAGACATCTATATGCAAAGAACTGAAGGTTATGTGGTAAAGGTGAAGAGCATCTAGTATGGAAGCTTAAGGTCCATTTATGGACTTAAGCGAACCTCCCGATCATGGAACTTACGCTTTGACGAGGTGGTAAAGTCATATGGATTTACCCAGCTTGCCTAGCGAGAGTTGTGTGTATCGGTTAGATGTCAACGGTGATGTGGTATTTCTTGCACTTTATGTAGATGACATTCTTCTAGTTGGGCAACAACGTGAAGTCGCGTATCGACGTAAAGAGTTGGTTATCCGATCGCTTTCAAATGAAAGACTTAGGAGATGCAGCGTACATTCTTGGGATCAAGGTTTACCGAGATCGCAAGAAGAAAATGTTGAGCTTATCTCAGCGCCTTACATTGATACTGATGATTACTCGTTTTAGTATGCGACCGCCAAGAAAGGATTGCTACCTTCGGACATGGCGCCTTTATCTAAGACGCAACACCAATGACCCAAAGGAGATAGAGGAAATGAGACAAGTTCATTACGCTCACCGTAGGAAGTCTCATGTGCGCAATGCTATGCACGAGGGCCGATATACGCTGTCACGGTGGCATAGTAGCTGAGATATCGATCAACCTGGACAAGCTCATTGGGCTGCAGTAAAACATATACTCGGTACACGAAAAGGACTCGAGATTATAGGCTAGTTTACCATGCAGATAGTCTAATGCCTTTGGGTTATACTGGACTGGATTTCCAAGTGACCGTGATGAGAAAAAGTCAACATCGGGCTATGTGTTTACCTTGGGAGGTGGAGCCGTATCATGGCGCAGTGCAAAGCAGCGATGCATTGCGGACTCTACCATGGAAGCCGAATATGTAGCCGCTTCGGAGGCTTCTAAGGAGGTTGTATGGTTCAAGAACTACCTCATGGATCTAGGTGTGGTACCTGGTTTTCCCAAGAGTATCATAGTTTCTTGTGATAACTCGGTGCGATGGCAAACTCGAAGGAACCACGGACCCACAAGGCGACCAAACACATAGAGAAAGTACCATGTCATACGAGAAATCGTTAGGCGAGGTGACATCTTGATTGAAAAGATTTATCGACGGAAAATCTAGCGGATCCATTCACGAAGAGCCCGCAAAAATTTTACGATGGACACGTTAGAGGACTTGGATTGCGCTTGATGGCACCCACTTAGAAAGAAAACTTTTGTATAAGTGGGAGAAGCAAAGTGATGGTTGTTTGTAATAGCTAGTAGAGACACATTGTATACTAAAAGTTTGCTTTAGTATAAGTGGGAGATTGTTGATTTGTATCTTGAAAGCGGTTTGGTTGAGCTTGTATACAATGTTTCCTGATTACCACTATTACAATCTCCTATCTCGAATTGAATACTTGATTGCATATATCGTGTCCCCTTATCTCATATATAAGTTAGATCATACGATTGTGTAGAAGATCACGAAGTCCGTATGATTGGTCAAGCTTAATGAGATATAAAAGTTTCACGTACCGAGACAACTTAAGGACGAGTTGTCGGTATAGGCTTGCGATATAGATAAGTGACTTGACTTAGTTTCTTGTCTATGTTGATGCGTCTCGACGTATTGAAGGATCACAGTGAGATGTGTTCTTCTATCGACCGTAGTGAAGAACCAAGATCTCGGTGACTTCGATGATCTAAACCTCGATAAGGTATTAGGTGAGTATGAGTTCTTGACCATCACTTTGACTTGTTATGGGTGAGGTTATATGTTCTAACCCAATATTCTCCGCATCTTGGGTGGTGGCAAGTGTTTGTATGTCATGCTAGTTATCTCAGTCGAGTCACCGTATCCGTTTAGGAAGATGGCGTCCCTTAAGGAGCTCAAAGGTTTATTGTACTAAACCCCGCAGTTCGATTAGCTCAAGTACAATAATAAGGTTGAGTGGTACTACTTAAGGAATTAAAGATATTAATTATTTTAAGCGATCGAAATGCTATAAATAATTAATGGACGTTCGATATCTTAAATACGGGGATTCGTGAATGTTCAAGTGCAAGCCCGACTCAACTTCGGGTTATAAAAGGGTAAGTCAAGATTTATTCTCTAGTGGCATGAATGAATGTTTATAAATTAATTTATGTTAAAGGTGAACATAAGATAATTAATTTATTTGAGGCCCATCTTTATTCCTTGCATTTGATCACTGGCCGGCCCATCCAGTTCCGTTGGCTCAAGAAAATTGGCACCCATGGGTCTCTCTAAGGATAGATTTTATTCTCTTTATCCTATAAGGATATTATTATATTTATGGGATATGCATGGATCCTTTCCTTATGGGATTATGGTAATGCATTATAAATATAAGGTAAGAGATAAAGTCTAGGTTAATCCTCAATTACACTAGCATTATTTTCGCCCATCTCATTCTCAAGAGTAGATCTCGAAAATTGTGTGGAGAGCATTGGGTGATTTTTGAAGCATTCTCCATAGATCGTCCTCACTCGGCGTTGGAGATTGGGCAACCGGATCTGATCCGAGAGGTCAGCACGAGTCTCGACCGTTCGATCCGTTCATCCCGTTCGATCCACCTCGACGGATCAAAAGGTAAACACGAAAAACCTCACGTGTTGCAATTAATTATATAGACGCATGCTGAGCTTATAATCAATGTATGGTGAATTAAATATCCAAGATAGATCCTCGCAAGCAGGCTAGACATATGTCATCCCAACAATTGGTATCGAGCACAGGATCGAATCTTCGCTCGTTGGATTAATTCACGTTTGATTATTACGTGCGCTTAATTAATTGTTGGATCTGTTGTTCATCGTGGCTCGTTTTTGTTTTTGTTGGGTTTTGTTTTTCACCACGACAAAATCCGTGGTTAGATTAGATTTATTATTCTATAAATCTTATCTGTAAAAGAAGAACGAAGCAAGCACGAAAGAGCGACACGGCGGGAAAATCAGACGCGGGTGTCCCCTGCACGGTTTCTTGCGACCTAGCCTCGCGGTCGCGTGGACGATCGCGAGGGGCGCGGGCGGACATGGGCAAAGGGGCGGCGACTGCCGGTCGGGCGTGGGCGGAACCTTGGCAGGGCGAGGACGCGTCTGGCGATTGGCGCCAAACATCGTGGCGGGCGTGCGGCATGCGCGCGGGCGACGCAGGCGCGCGACTTTGTAGCGGGAGCCTCAGGCGCTTCGGCGATTGCACATGGAAACCTCGTGAGTGGCGAGACCACTCGGCGGCAAGACGCGGCGGGTCGCATGGGCGGCGACGGGGAAGCGGCGAGCTCGGCGTCGTCGCGCCTCGACGGGTTGCGATCGCCGCCGTGATCACGGCGAGCCCGCGGGCAGCACGCGACGGGCGCACGAGTGTGTTCGGCGAAGGCTGGGCGACCGAAGTAGCGCGATTTTCGCCTGAGCGTCGGTGGCGCTTCGACAACGTCATGAAGCAGGCGCGCAGCGGCCAGCAGAGGCTCTCCGGCGGCAGCGGCGCAAGATAGGCATCGAGTATTCAATTAATATTGTTTTATCAAAAGGTTACAATATTATTGTTACGAATTATGTGCGATCGTATGTTTTGTGTTTTTCATTATCGTTTGAGATATGTCTCTTACACGATTATCAATATGCTCGCACAAAATCCATATCCGTCCAAATTTTATCGAGGAAGCGAAACATGGAATATGTTCTTATCAAGAACACATGTTTGTTCTCACTACTCCTAAACCCGATGCCCTTATCGACGATCGACTAATGAGCCGAGAGTCAGCGGACTTTGGAATAAGTCAAACAATATGGCTAAATGCTATATGATGACTACTATGTCCAAAGGCTTGCAACTTGCAACATCGATCGATGGTGACGCGATCGATATTTGGTCAAGTCTCGAGGTAAGTTTGGGCGATCGGATCGGACGATCCGCTCCACACAATGAGAGAAATCTTAGCGTGTAAGATGGAAGAAGGAAGTTCGGTCCATGAACATGTCTCCACACGACTCATCTCATGGATAGTCTTGATCGGTTGGGAGGAGGTATTGACGGCGAAGCCAAGGTCGATATCATCCTCAATACACCGCCCAAGTCTTTGAGAACTTTCGGCGTGAATACGATCATGAGCAAGACCGAGTTTACACTTAGTCGGGCTGTTTAATGATCTCGTTCTTTGCGGAAGGAGTTATGGGAAAAGGAGCACATCTTGCTAGCACATCTAAGGGCCCAAAATTTTCGTTGCAAAATGGAAAAGAAAAGGGCACCAAAGATGGTAGAGGCAAGGGAAATAGTGGGAGTAATGGGAGCAGAACGTGGTCGCCACCGGAGGCTTGAAGAAGCGAAGGAGAAGGCAAGTGCTTCAAGTGCGGCAAGACGGGCATTGAAGGCTAAGTGCCCTATGCTCAAGGCTCAAGGTACTGCTTGCTTTAGTAACGAAACATGTTTAGCTACTTGTTCTACCCATTCTTGGGTAGTGAACCAGGTCGATCGATCATGTTTGTTACACCTGCGTGGGTTCCTCGCGACAAGTGAGCTGTTTGATGGCGAGATAACAATCTCCATGGGCAACGCGCGAAAGTCGAGGCGCTGCGCTTGGAGATGTTTTTTATGTTTTGGGACAACAGCTTTAGTTTTGAAAGACGCTTTATATGTGCCGGATTTTCTACGAACCTTGTTTCTTTTCAAATTATTTACTCATGGATATTCTCGTTATTTTTGATAGTGGTGTTTCTATCATAAGAAATGACGGTTATCCGTGTTGGCACTTTATATAATTCGCTTTATACTATTTCTCGCAAAACATAATACCTATAACTATGTTGCATCTTCATCAAACCCTAAAAGAGAAAGTTTTCTTCAAGAAGATGACACCACTTTTCTCTGGCATCTTAGACTAGGTCACATCAATCTAAATAGGATCCAAAGATCGCTAAGAATGGAGCGCTGGGTAATCTCACGCCATCTCGTTCGGTCTGCGAATCCTCGTATAGAAGGTAAGATGTCGACCGCACCCTTCAAAGCGAAGGGTTATAGAGCCAAAGAAATGTTGGAGTTAGTCCATTTCGACCGTGGACCGATGTCCACACAAGCTCGTGGATGGTGCAGTATTTTGTCACTTTCATTGGCGATTACTCAAGGTACGGATACGTATACCGCCCACCGCAAGTCCGAATGCTTTGAGAAATTCAAAGAGTTTAAGGCGGAAGTGGAGACGAAGCTGGGTAAGAGTATCAAGTCATCATGATCTGATCGCGGTGGCGAATACCTCGATAACGAGTTTATGGACTATCTAGTGAAGTGTGGGATTACATCCCAAACGATTTTCACCGGCACACCACAACAAAATGGTGTGTCGAGCGAAGAAATAGGACTCTTTTGAAATGGTTAGATCTATGATGAGTTATGCTACATTGCTTATTTTGTTCTCGGCGGTATGCCTTAGAAACTGCGCATACTTGTTGAATCTAGTACCTTCCAAGTCCGCTGAAAAGACCCTTCGAGTTGTGGTTTGGGCGCAGCCTGGTTTAAGCCACATAAGGATATGGGCGATCCGGCACATGTGCTTTGAACAAGAAGGGGCGACAAGTTGAGGCTAGATCCGACGCAGGTCATTTATTGGCTATCCTAGAGGAACGAAGGTGGTTTATTCTATAGTCCCAAGGATCGTAAGGTCATTATTAGACTAATGCTCGATTCTTAGAAGAGGACTACATGAAAATTATAAATCCAAAGTTGAAATCATTCTTCAAGAATTAGAAGATGATCGATTCCACCACCGACAGCCGAAGATGCGAGATGTCGAGTCTAGTGGGAGGATCGACACCGAGATAATTCAAGAAATTGAAGTGGGTCGAGTTCCACCGAGATACCGACCGCATGTGGTACCTACCCGACCAAGTTGTGCAAGATGAGAACAACAAGTTTCGCACCCACGTTGCCATAGTGCCTGTAGAACCTCGTCAGTAGTGGGAGGTTGTTCGTCAACCCGAGTGATTTATGTTAGGTGGGACAATCTTGGATATAGTCCCGTGAAACGAACAGCAATAATCGACCCATGGACATACAAGGAGGCGATACAAGACATTGATGCAAGATCATGGCACACCGCTATGGACTTAGAAATAGAGCCCATAACGGCTATGGATGTATATGAAAAGACACCTCACCGGATGGCAAGGAAGCCGTAGGTAGTAAGTGGATATACAAAAGGAAGAGAGATTCCGATGGAGAGGTTTCGGCTTTTAAAGCCAGGCTTGTGGCGAAAGGGTACACTCAGATTGAGGGCATCGATTTCGATGAGACCTTTTCACCGTAGCAATGCTCAAGTCCATCGAATTCTTCCGCCATAGCTGCCCACTCAACCCAGAGGTTTGATAAATGGATGTTAAAACCGCTTTTCTAAGCGGTTACCTTGAGTAAGGTAGAGACATCTATATGCAAGAACCTCAAGGTTATGTGGTAAAGGGTGAAGAAAGATCTAGTATGGAAGCTTAAGAAGTCCATTTATGGACTTAAGAAGCGCCTCCGATCATGGAACTTACGCTTTGAGGTGGTAAAGTCTATGGATTTACCCAGTTGCCTAGCGAGAGTTGTGTATCGGTTAGATGTCAACGGTGATGTGGTATTTCTTGCAATTTATGTAGATGACATTCTTCTAGTTGGAAATAACGTGAAGTCATTATCGGGGCGTAAAGAGTTGGTTATCCGATCGCTTTCAAATGAAAGACTTAGGAGATGCAACGTACATTCTTGGGATCAAGGTTTACCGAGATCGCAAGAAGAAAATGTTGAGCTTATCTCGAGCGCCTTACATTGATCTTGTGATTACTGTTTTAGTATGCGGACCGCCAAGAAAGGATTGCTACCTTCGGACATGGCGTTCCTTTATCTATATTGCAATACCAATGACGCAGCGAGATAGAGGAATGAGACAAGTTCCTTACGCTTCCGCCGTGGAAGTCTCATGTACGCAATGCTATGCACGAGGCCCGATATCCGCTGTCGCGGTAGGCATAGTAGCTGAGATATCGCCTAACCTGGACAAGCTCATTGAATCGCAGAAGCATATACTCAAGCACCGAAAAGGACTCGAGATTATAGGCTAGTTTACCATGCGAGATAGTCTAATGCCTTTGGGTTATCTGCACTCGGATTTCAAGTGACCGTGATGAGAAAAAGTCAACCTCGGCCTATGTGTTTACCTTGGGAGGTGGGCCGATCACGGAGGAGTGCAAAGGCGATGCATTGGGACTCTACCATGGAAGCCGAATATGTAGCCGCTCGAGGCTTCAAGGAGGTTGTATGGTTCAAGAACTACCTCATGGATCTAGGTGTGGTACCGGTTTGCCCAAGAGTATCATAGTTTCATCGTGATAACTCAGTGCAGTGGCAAACTCGAAGGAACCACGGACCCACAAGGCGACCAAACACATAGAGAAAGTACCATGTCATACGAGAAATCGTTAGACGAGGTGACGGTCGATTGAAAAGATTGATACGACGGAAAATCTAGCGGATCCATTCACGAAGAGCACCGCCGCAAAAGTCTACGATGGACACGTTAGAGGACTTGGATTGCGCTGATGGCACCCACTTAGAAAGGAAACTTTTGTATAAGTGGGAGAAGCAAAGTGATGGTTGTTTGTAATAGCTAGTAGAGACACATTGTATACTAAAAGTTTGCTTTAGTATAAGTGAGAGATTGTTGATTTGTATCTTGAAAGCGGTTTGGTTGAGCTTGTATACAATGTTTCTGTTACCACTATTACAATCTCCTATCTGAATTGAATACTTGATTGCATATATCTCGTGTCCCCTTATCTCATATATGTTAGATCATACAAGGTGTAGAAGATCACGTAAGTCCGTATGATTGGTCAAGCTTAATGAGATATAAAAGTTTCACAACCGAGACAACTTAAGGACGAGTTGTCGGTATAGCCGCAGATATAGATAAGAAGTGACTTGACTTAGTTGCTTGTCTATGCCGATGCGTCTCGACGTATTGAAGGATCACGGTGAGATGTGTTCTTCTATCCGACCGTAGTGAAGAACCAAGATCTCGGTGACTTACGATGATCTAAGCCTCGATAAGGTATTAGGTGAGTATGAGTTCTTGACCATCACTTTGACTTGTTATGGGTGAGGGTTATATGTTCTAACCCAATATTCTCCGCATCTTGTGTGGTGGCGGTGGCTTGTATGTCATGCTAGTTATCTCAGACGAGTCACCAGATCCGCTTAGGAAGATGACGCCCCTTAAGGAGCTCAAAGGTTTATTGTACTAAACCCCGCAGTTGAGTTAGCTCAGTACAATAATAAGGTTGAGTGGTACTACTTAAGGAATTAAAGATATTAATTATTTTAAGCAATGTAATGCTATAAATAATTAATGGACGTTCGATATCTTAAATACGGGATTCGTGAATGTCTAAGTACAAGCCCGACTCAACTTCGTAATAAAAGGGTAAGTCAAGATTTATTCTCTAGTGGCATGAATGAATGTTTATAAATTAATTTATGTTCGGGTCAACATAAGATAATTAATTTATTTGAGGCCCATCTTTATTCCTTGCATTTTATCCTGGTCGGCCCATCCAGTTCCGTTGGCTCAAGAAAATCGGCGCCCCATATGTCTCTAAGGATAGATTTTATTCTCTTTATCCTATAAGGATATTATTATATTTATGGGATATGCATGGATCCTTTCCTTATGGGATTATGGTAATGCATTATAAATATAAGGTAAGAGATAAAGTCTAGGTTAATCCTCAATTACACTAGCATTATTTTCGTCCATCTCATTCTCAAGAGAGTAGATCTCGAAAATTGTGTGGAGAGCATTGGGTGATTTTCCGAAGCATTCTCCATAGATCGTCCTCACTCGACGTTGGAGATTGGGCAACCGGATACAGATCCGAAGGTCAAAGCACGTGTCTCGACCGTTCGATCCGCTCATCCCGCTCGATCCACCTCGACGGATCAAAAGATAAACACGAAAACCTCTACGTGTTGCAATTAATTATATAGGCGTGCTGAGCTTATAATCAATGTATGGTGAATTAAATAACCAAGATAGATCCTCGGGGCAAGGGCTAGACATATGTCATCCCGACTTGATCGCGGTGGCGAATACCTCGATGCGAGTTCATGGACTATCTAGTGAAGTATGGGATTACCTCCCAACGCCTTCACCGGACACCACAAACAAAATGGTGTGTCGGGCGAAGAAATATGACTCTTTTGGAAATGGTTAGATCAATGATGAGTTATGCAACATTGCCTATTTCGTTCTGGGGGTATGTCTTAGAAACGGCGGCATACTTGCTAAATCTAGTACCATCCAAGTCAGTCGAAAAGACCCTTCGAGTTGTGGTTTGGGCGCAAGCCCGCTTTAAACCACATAAGGATATGGGCGATCCGGACACGTTTGAACAAGAAGGCTAACAAGTTGGAGGCTAGATCCGACGCAAGACTGTTTATTGGATATCCTAGAGGAACGAAAGGGGTTTATTCTATAGTCCTAAGGATCCAGAAGGTCATTATTAGCACTAATGCCCGATTCTTAGAAGAGGATTATATGAAGAATCATAAGTCCAAAGTTGAATTCATTCTTCAAGAATTAGAAGATGATCGTATTTCGCCACCGTCTAGGCCAAAGGTGCGAGATGTCGAGTCTAGTGGGAGGATCGACACCGACACTTCAAGAAATTGAAGTGGGTCGAGTTCCACCGAGATACCGACCGTCTGGTGGTACCTACCCAACAAGTTGTGCAAGATAGAGAACCACAAGTTTACGCACCCACCGCCGCCATAGTGCTGTAGAACCTCGTCAGTAGTGAGAGGTTGTTCGTCAACCCGAGCGTTTTATGTTCGTGGGAGAATCTTGGATTTAGTCCCGTGAAGCGAACAGCAATAATCGACCCATGGACATACAAGGAGGCGATCTGAGACATTGATGCAAGATCATGGCACACCGCTATGGACTTAGACATGGAGTCCATAACGGCTATGGATGTATATGAAAAGACACCTCTACCGGATGGCAAGGAAGCCATAGGCGATAAGTGGATATACAAAAGGAAGAGATTCGATGGAGAGGTTTCAGCTTTTAAAGCCGTGCTTGTGGCAAAAGGGTACACTCGATTGAGGGCATCGATTTCGATGAGACCTTTTCGCCGTAGCAATGCTCAAGTCCATCGAATTCTTCGCCATAACAGCCCACTTGAACCCAGAGGTTTGGCAAATGGATGTTAAAACCGCTTTTCTAAACGGTTACCTTGAGGAAGGTAGAGACATCTATATGCAAAACCCGAAGGTTATGTGGTAAAGGGTGAAGAGCATCTAGTATGGAAGCTTAAGAAGTCCATTTACGGACTTAAGCGAACCTCCCGATCATGGAACTTACGCTTTGACGAGGTGGTAAAGTCCTATGGATTTACCCGTTGCCTAGCGAGAGTTGTGTGTATCGGTTAGATGTTAACGGTGATGTGGTATTTCTTGCACTTTATGTAGATGACATTCTTCTAGTTGGCAACAACGTGAAGTCATTATCGACGAAAGAGTTGGCTATCCGATCGCTTTCAAATGAAAGACTTAAGAGATACAACAGTACATTCTTGGGATCAAGGTTTACCGAGATCGCAAGAAGAAAATGTTGAGCTTATCTCGCCGTCTTACATTGATACCGTGATTACTCGCTTTAGTATGCAAACCGCCAAGAAAGGATTGCTACCTTCGCACATGGCGTTCTTTTATCTTGACAAAATCACCTATGACCGCAAAAGAGATAGAGCAAATGAGACAAGTTCCTTACGCTCCGCCGTAGGAAGTCTCATGCACGCAATGCTATGCACGAGGCCCGATATCCGCTATGCGGTAGGCATAGTAGCTGACATATCGATCTAACCTCGACAAGCTCAGATTGGACTACCTCGAGCTATGTGTTTACCTTGGGAGGTGGAGCCCTCGTGCTATGTGTCTGGCAGAGTGCAAAGCGGCGATGCATTGCGGACTCTACCATGGAAGCCGAATATGTAGCCGCTTCGGAGGCTGCTAAGGAGGCTGTATGGTTCAAGAACTACCTCATGGATCTAGATGTTGTACCTGGTTTGCCCAAGAGTATCATGGTTTACTGTGATAATCAGGTGCAATGGCAAACTCGAAGGAACCATGGATCCACAAGGCAACCAAACACATAAAGAGAAAGTACCATGTCATACGAGAAAACGTTAGACGAGGGGACGTGCTGATTGCAAAGATTGATACGACGGATAACCTAGCGGATCCATTCACGAAAGCTCGCCGCTATAAGTCTACGCTGGGCACGTTAGAGGACTTGAAATTACGCTAGATGGCACCGCTAAAGCCCGCCGCAATAAGTTTACATCGGGACGTTAGAGGACTTGAATTGCGCTAGATGGCACCCACTTAGAAAGGAAACTTTTGTATAAGTGGGAGAAGCAAAGTGATGGTTTTGTTTGTAATAGCTAGTAGAGAGACACATTGTATACTAAAAGTTTGCTTTAGTATAAGTGGGAGATTGTTGGATTTGTATACTGAAAGCAGTTTTGGTTGAGCTTGTATACAATGTTTCCTGTTACCACTATTACAATCTCCTATCTGAAATGAATACTTGATTGCATATATCCGTGTCCCTTATCTCATATATAAGTTAGATCATACGATGTGTGAAGATCACAGAAGTCTGTATGATTGGTCAAGCTTAATGAGATATAAAAATTTTCACAGCTGAGACAACTTGAGGACGAGTTGTCGGTATAGGCTGCGGTATAGATAAGAAGTGACTTGACTTGGTTGCTTGTTCTATGCCGGAACCAAGATCTCGGTGACGTCTACGACGTATTAGAAGGATCACTTTGACTTGTTATGGGTGAGATGAGTTCTTCTATCCCGACCGTCGTGAAGAACCAAGATCTCGGTGATTTACGCATGATCTAAACCTCGATAAGGTATTAGATGAGTATGAGTTCTCGACCATCACTTTGACTTGTTATGGGTGAGGTTATATGTTCTAACCCAATATTCTCCGCATCTTGGGTGGTGGCGGCTTGTATGTCATGCTAGTTATCTCGTATGGAGTCACCGTATCCGCTAGGATGATGACGCCCCTTAAGGAGCTCAAAGAGGTTTATTGTACTAAACCCCGCAGTTGAAGTTAGCTCAAGTACAATAATAAGGTTGAGTGGTACTACTTAAGAATTAAAGATATTAATTATTTTAAGCAATGTAATGCTATAAATAATTAATGGACGTTCGATATCTTAAATACGGGATTCAGAATGTCTAAGTGCAAGCTCGACTCAACTTCGGTAATAAAGGGGTAAGTCAACATTTATTCTCTAGTGGCATGAATAAATGTTTATAAATTAATTTATGTTCGGGTCGAACATAAGATAATTAATTTATTTGAGGCCCATCTTTATTCCTTGCATTTGATCCCTGGGCTAGCCCATCCAGGCCCGTAAACTAGGTAAAATCGGCGCCCTTATGCTCTACAAGGCAAGGATTTGATTCTCTTTATCCTATAAGGATATTATTATATTTATGGGATATGCATAGATCCTTTCCATATAGGATTATGGTAATAATCATTTCCATAAAGGATTATGGTAATTTCTATATGGGATTATGGTAATTTCCATATAGGATTATGGTATTTTTCCATATGGGATTATGGTAATTTCCATATAGGATTATGGTAATGCATTATAAATATGAGGTAAGAGATTAAATCTAAGTGAATGATTAATAATCATCATCATAATTTTCGAGACTCCCATTGTTCTTGGGAGAGAATTTTCAAAAAGTGTAGAGAGGATAAAGGGTGATTTTTCAAGCATTCTCCATAGATTATCCTCACCGACGCTGGAGATTGGGCAACCGGATATAGTCTAGAAGGTCAAAGCACCCAGTCTCGATCCATTCCGCCTCGGCCAGATTCAAAGGTAAACACGAGAAAACCCCAACGTGTTGCAATTAATTATATAGGTGCATGCTAGGTATATAATCAATGTATGGTGAATTAAACATCCAAGATAGATCCTCGGGCGAGGGCTAAACATAGTTTTCCCATCAGGAAGGCCAGTCGAGAAATGAAGGTCCTAATCCTAGGATGCAAATTCCTTGATAGGTGCAAACTAACAACTGAATGAATGGAGGTGACAATTAGCGGGAGAAAACTGCTGATTGAATGACAAGTCCATTCTCAATATACATCTCAATCGGGATGTTATACGAGAAGTACAAGGCAGAGTATTTCGCTGCCTATGTCGATTCAGGTGCAGGAATCTGCACAACCAAGAAAGGAGTTTTTCCGGCATAAGTGGAGGAAAATCTACCTCAGATTGCTGGAAGAGATTTCTCAAAGAAAATCTTGCTCTTATCCAAATGAGTAAGACAGACAGAAATTTTGATAAGCGGAGCAGGTCAAACACCTTGGTACAAGGTTCTAGGGTGGAAATCGGTTCGGTTTCGATTAACCGAATCAAAAATTCGGTTAAACGAAACCGAAAAGTACATATATATGCTTACCGATAACCGAACCGATCGGTTATTTGGTTATCTGAATAACCGATCGGTTCGATTATCGATTGTTTGGTTAAACCGATTTTTTTTAGCTACACCTAGAGAAATATATACTGTATACATCTTGTCATCTTCCACTTTCCAGAGGCATTTGGCAACAGCAAGCATGTATACTATTGCAAGAAAAGATCACAACAAGCAAGCATATATAAATATTAAATAAAATCCTCATCATTGCAAGAAAAGATCACAGCAAGCCAAATGTTGTTTCTAACATCACAACATTTGTTTTTTCAATATATTCTTGCAAAACTCATCCCAAAGCACATCAATAAATTCATCAGAATTCATAATACACAAATAGAAGGTTATCCATTTAGCACACTATAAGAAAGGCTCCAGAATTTAAACAACAAGATATGCGCCAAAATCATAAGAGCCCAGAAAATATAAGCACGTGAACAAGTCACAAAGCGTAATTAAGTATTCTTCAAATGAACAAGTCAACAAACGAAATTACTCGCCATCGCTAAGCTTGGAAAGTCTTCTTCAATAGGTCATCAACTACAACACAATTAAGTATCAAAAAAATCAGCGAGATAGCAACCTACAAATGCAATAGAACATAAGCCCATATTCATACCATTAAAATTCCATTTTTTCTCGTATCGGCGGACTCCGACCTAAGAGGATTCTCTATTGGCTCACTCCATTCTCTAAATCCAACAGATGCCAACACTATATAGAAATAAGAATTCATATATGAGAAAAGATTCACATTATTTCTTAATGCTAACAAAATAATTCAAATAAATTAAATTTACCCTTAGTATATTCTTGTTCTTGCTCTTCCTCGGGTGTTTCTTCTTCATTTGTCGTGTGGGATAAGCTTGATTTCAACCAAGCTTTAGCACATATCAGAGCCTCAACCATACTAGGAGCCAATGAGCTTCTAAATGGGTCCAAAATACGACCTCTCGTGCTGAATGGCGACTCAGAAGCAACGGTTGAAATGGGAATGGCCAAAATATCCCTAGCCATCTTAGATAGAACAGGTTAACGCATGCCGTTTTTCAACCACCACTGCAGGATATCAAAATTGTCCACCACTTCAATTTGATCCCCTACTTTAGGCTCCTTATGCTGTTTCTCACTGAGATAAATGGTAAACTCTGAAATATCAGAATCGTCGGGTTCTTTGTCACTACTATCTTCTATAATACGCATAGAACCTCGATGATCTGATCGCCTCTGAGTATGAGCTACAATAGAAGCACTAGTCTCAGCAGTAGATGTAGTGGATGTGGCTCTTGAAATTGGAGGAGGCGGAGTCAGCTGCTTCTTATAAAACTCAAATAATTCATTCATTGTCTCTTTCACATTTGTAGTTAGCTCGATTCCCCTAGCAGCTCCATACACGTTTTTCAAACATTTTTCCACATGCTTGAGCTTTTGTCGAGGATCCAACAAGGCAGCAATAAAAAGAATCTTATTAAGTTTAGGATTCAACTCCTTCGCCTCCGACCAATACTTGCCGATCTTCTTCATCATTTTGCTTGCCATTAAGGAGATTTCAACATCCACATTCTTCTCCAACTCAGAGATGTAATCAAATATGTCACACATTTCTTTGAAAAACAAATGAGATGTAACATATGTGGTGCCAGAGACGAGCAAGGTCAAGTCATAAAATGACTTCAAGTACTCCATCATCTTTCTAACATTAACCCAATCATCATCTTGAGGGCCCTATTTGTTGTTCTTTGTATTTCTTTTTGATTTAACTCATCAACAAACTCAGTATTCATGGATCCATAGAGCTTAAACGCTGCTTCATATGGTTCAGCTGACTCCAGCATCAAATATGTAGAGTTCCACCTTGTTGGCATATCCAATGCTAACCATTTCTTGCAATCAATCTTGAAGACAGGCACACAATTGTTGAATTTCTCAATTCTCTTCGGTGAGGCCTTAATCCACTTCACTGCTTCTCTAACTCGTCTAACAGACATTCCTATCTCTTCTAAGCCATCCGAAACTATCAAATTAATGATGTGTGCAGTACACCGCAGGTGAATGTACTTCCCTCCTAGAACATCCGTCTTCCAGATTTTTAGAAATGAACTAATATATTTGACTGCTCCATCATTTGAACTTGCATTGTCAACAGTGCAACACATAATCTTCTGTAGATCCCATTCATTCAATGTCTCAACAATCGAATCACCAATATCATCCTCTTTATGACCGATAATCTTCCTAAAACTGATAATTTTTTTGTGCAATACCCAATCTTTTCTTATGCAATGTGCGGTAACACAAATAAAATTTATTTTATTGATTGCAGTCCAACAATCGGTGGTGATAGAAACTCTTCCGACCCATTTTCTCCGAAAGAATGACTTCAATCTTTCTCTCATCTCGATAAACAACTTCCCACAATCTTCCCTAATTGTCTTTCTACATGGAATAACAAATTGCGGACATATTTGTAGAACAAACTTCCTAAATCCTTCATTCTCTATAAATTTGAAAGAAAGCTCATCAATTATGATCATCTCAATGAGAGCCAATCTACTCTCAATTGGATCAAATCTCCAACTAGTTAAAGATCCAGTTCCATCTGTAACACCAGGTTGGAGGCTCAGTAGTTTTTGATTGGATGCTTCTTCATGTTTTTTCAAACATTTTATAGTATGGTTTTTCAAACCAGTAGTACTATTTTTGTATGTATCAGCTGCAATCAAAGTACCGCACCTTATGCATTTTACTTTCTTACTTTTAATAGACAGATCCCTGTCATCTTCAATCTCCACAACAATCTACCCTTTCCAATGCGGGGATCTTTTATCCGTGGTTTTTCGTTTTTTGGATTTACGGTAGCATTTTTAGTATGTTCCACTTCCATAGCACGTGGTTCTTCGCCCATCTCAGTAGTATCAACCTCATCCACAAGCACATTGCTTGCTTGTTGTGTATAAGTTGGATCTTCAGAGGAAATCATCTGAGTAGACCAACACAAATGTAAATGAGAAATGCTAAATGCAATACCAATAGCCATACATTTTCAACAATCAAACGCCTATCAAATATAAATTATCACATGGATTACGACATGAAAATCAACATTAATAACCTATTATATAATTTATTATTTCAACTTTCATCAGCGAGTTTGGCACCAAAAATATAACTACATAAACTAATCCCAGTTGAGATACTTCTATAAGTGGTGTGTTCTTAGACATTGTGTTAGTAGATGCAAAAGTAAGATTCTATCAAATTCTTGTCCAACATTTCTCACTAAATATACACTGTTTTCATTCAACTAAGATCGATCATGGCGGCCTATGCAGCCTTGGTTTCTCTAATGCATATCATACATGATATCAAAAGCCATCATACCAATCATAATATATTCTTATTTGGTCTGGTTTTTGGATTTCCAATGTTGTAAAAATTCTTAGTTAACTAGGTGCTAGATTATTCTTGGTCACCTCCAATGTCTCAAATAATAATTGTTGGAGTTTTTCAAACATGCAATAGTAGAACCCTCCTCAAAAGATTTAGATTCTTTTTATCCTTAGACCTTAGTACACAAATGTAAATGAGAAATAAAAATTAGGACAAAAATCAAATCGTACCTTCAAGCGGCGCAAGGGCGCGCGCATGGTGGTCCGGGCTGGAGTTGGGTGGGGGCGCACGGTGGTCCGGGAGTTGGTGTGCGAGTGTGTGCGTGGGTGGTGGTGTGGGTGGCGTGAGCAGCGGCGGCGGCGCAGCGGCAGCAGCGCGCGGGAGTTGGGTGGGCGGCCGCCGCACAGTGCAGTGCGTAATGTCAAGTGTGGAGGTGGCGTTACGCGGTCGAGAGGGAGGGCGGCGGAGGCGGCGGCGGCGGCGATCAAGGCGGAAGGCGAGAAGGGAGAAGGCGGAGGCGGCGACGGTGCACTGGTGAATCTAGGGTTCCTCAATTCCAAGTCTCCATTTCCCCAAAACTCAAAATAAAACAAACACACACACACGTAGACGGAGAGCCAGCGTGCGATGCGAGCCCTCTCTCTATTTTAGTTTTAGTCTTTTTAAAATAATTATAAAACTAATATATATATATATATATATACAATACAATTATTTCGGTTATCGGTATACCCATTCGGTTATCGGGTATCCGATAACCAAAATTTTTAAATTTTCATGACCGAATCCGAACCGATTTTACCAAACTCGGTTATTCGGATAACCGAACTCCAAAAGGTCGGTTTGGTTTGGATATTAACCGTTTTCCAGTTCCAAATTTCCACCCCTACAAGGTTCAGACTCCACCAATCTATTTCCATGATACCGGAGCTGATATTCTGTTGGGAAATAATTTCCTACAGATGTTCAAGAAGTTCATGCAGGACAATGAAATGAGACGATTGGTGTTCACAACCAATTGTGATCATAAAATCATTGTTCAGCGACTGCAAGGAGCATTTAACCGACAAATGCCAATCATATTTCGCAGCAAGCGTGGTGATGAAGGAAAACTTCGACACCCAAAGATAAAGGATTAAAGACGGTTCAATGAAGCACTGCTGAGGTGCAGGATTTCAGAATTGTCCGAAGATCTTGATGATGAGGAGATCCAAATCCTCAAAGCATCTTTGATATCTCACCAAAAGGTTGGAGAAGGAGTACAAGTTGCTCTAGAAGATGTCAAAAGGAAAATCGTTCGTTGTTACAGTGAGGATCCTTTGGCATAGTGGAATAGGAACCAACTCGAAGCTAGTTTGAAGGTTAAGCCAGGCAAGGAATTTGAGTTTGTCAGATTCCGACCTATCCTGATGAACCTTGTGGATCAGAAGGATATGAGACAGATAATCAAGGAACATCTTGATTTGAAGTTGATTGAACCAGGGAACTCGCCCTACAGCAGTCCCGGATTTCTAATAAGGAATCATGGTGAGGTCAAAAGAGGTAAACCCAGATTGATTATTAATTATAAAGGGATTAATGACATTCTGGAGTTTGACGGATATTTTATCCCGAATAGAGAACATCTTATCAACTACATTAGAAATGCTAAGGTGTTTTCCAAATTTGATTGCAAGTCAGGTTTCTACCAGATTAGCATGGAGGAAGTGAGTAAGAAGTTCACAGCATTCTCTACTCCACAAGGGCACTATGTTTGGAACGTGATGCCAATGGGGTTGGCCAATGCACCCCAGATATTCCAGAGAAAGATGGATAATCTTTTCAAAGATTATTTCTCTTTTATGTTTGTCTAGATTGATGATATTCTCATAACGTCAAAAAATATAGATGAACATGTCAGACATTTGGAGATCTTTACAGATGTCTGTCAAAAGGAATGATTGGTACTGTCTGAGAAGAAGGCAGTCATCGCTACCCGAAAGATCGAGTTTTTGGGTATTGAGATCGATGAAACGGGAATCATTCTGCAAGATCATATTGTGCAGAAGGTGCAGAACTTCCCAGAAGATCTCAAGGAGAAGAAACAGCTCCAAAGTTTCTTAGGAGTTGTTAACTTTGTGGGAATGTTCATCAAAGATCTTGCAAAGCATAGGAAAGTCTTTAGCCCACTACTAAAGAAAGATGTCCCCTTCATCTGGACCGATGAACATCGAGAATGGATGGAACAGTTAAAGGAGGTTTGCAAAACCCTCCCTAAACTGTCGATACCACAAGACGAAGATGACTTGATCCTGTATACAGATACGAGTGATCATTGGTGGGTAGCCGTGCTTACAAAGATCACGCCACTTGGAGAGGAACCATACAGATACCATAGCGGTCTCTTCCCCGAAGAAACTATTGTGCGCTGGCACATCAATGAAAAAAAGTTCTTTGCAGTTTGTCAGGCTTTTAAGAAATGACCTATATTCTTACATGCGAAGAAATTTACTTTAAAAGTTGATAACACTCAAGTTAAAGCTTTTATAGTAAACAAGATTGAATCTAAGCCCGAAAAGGCTAGGTTATTAAGAAAGCAAGCTGAATGGCAATATTATATTTATGATATTGTCATTCTTAAATCTGATGAGAATGTTCTTGCAGATTTCCTGACAAGAGATGGAGCCAAAGGAAATTGACTCCATTATCATAGCCCAAAGGCATCTCCAGGAGAACCTGGAGCTGCTCCTAAGGGAATGGGATGAGTGTGTCCTCCATGCTAAACCGGTAGGGAGAATTCAAGAAGGGGATGTGACCAGTGTCACACACCGAATAAGGAACGAGGGTTTGCTCCAATCCGTATTGCACCAGCCAATACTCCGGGCTGCCAGTACCAGACTCTAAGGTGGTCGACAAAGAAAAGAGAGTCATGTGACTCTAAAACAGAGGATTACCCACCGAAAAGAAAACGACATGGGTGGGTAAAACGACAAGAAGATTCCCACTAAGCAAAAGATAGTGGGAAATGAGTTGTGACTCCACCTTCGCACAACGGACAAAGTGTTGGCAGAGGAAAGTGGAGCACGCGGAGAGCCATTATTAAAAGATGTCCCCTCAGTATGTGAAGAAAGCAGAAAACCGATCGTCCTTTCATAATACCGATCGTACGTGTCCTAATACCGGACGAAGAGTTTGGCAAAGGACATGAACCCGTCATCACATGCGAGCAAGCTGTCTCGTAGAAAAGAATCCGAGGCAATAATTCAAGACATTATAGAGGGGATCGAACCTCTATATAAAGAAGAGTCGAAGGAAGCTCAAATCATCGAGCATCATCCAAGCTTTCTTCAAAAACCCAAGAAATAATTCTCTCTCTGTAATAGTGTAATAGTTTTCAGTTTCAAAGTTTCTTGCCTTTTTCCTTTTTAAGTTTTTTAGAGTTGTATGTGCAGAGAGCACCCAGCTACCATAGGTAGCTAAGAGAGTTTGTCTCCTCTCTAAAGGAGATACACTTATGTATTAAAAATTTCCTAATTCCTCAATAAAAGTTGAAGGCTTTCGCCCGACTATTCCGGTGTCTTATTTAAATAATCTTCCATAGATATCGCCTTGGTACAATACGCCCCGAATCGAAAGAAACGAGGGTTGTGCTGAGTGTTGCCGTAGGAGGTCCGTAGGTAGGAGTCCATCGGTTGCGATCGTGTGGTCGGTAGAAGCTCGGGAGGAGCTCAGAAGCCCGTAAAAATCCGACGATCCGAATGAGTCCCGGCAGCACCGTGGTCAACAGGTATAATGGCGAAAACTCGGTTGATTATTTTTAATTTGGTACGGAAGCATATTGGGCCTGATAGTTAAGCATGTTTTATCTCCATAAATGGATGTGTTTGGAAAATAGCAATATAAAGCATGAATGAATGGTGATTTGAAGGGTAATTTGGTGGTCTTTGATATATGAAATGGGTAGATCTTGCATATTTTTATGGTTTTGATTAAGTTCTACATGTATATTATGGATTTGGGTGTTTTATGGGATTACCTCAATATATAAAATCTCTCAATATATAAAATCTCTCCTTATCAGAAACTAAATTGTTTACTCATTTTCGACAGAACGTCGTATTGATGCTTACATAGTAATGAATTTAAGAGATTCTATCATTTATTAATTTGTGCAGTAGTCATCATACACAGTTACAGGTTTTCTTGTATAAATCTGGATGTAGTCTTATTTAATTACTTTTATTAATTTGCCTCGGTTGGTCTTTAAAGTTCAATTTATTTATGTTTTAGCAGGTCGTTTGTATCAAAATTGTTAATTGAAGACGGAATAAGTTTGTAGTTTAGGAACCTTTTCAATTCATATATATAATTCTCATTTCATACCAAATTATCATTTTCTACCTGATTCATCTCTCATATATATATATATATATATAAAAAAGTTCATGAATCTTTCATTGCAAGTTCTGGAAACCTAATAATACATTTTGCCTTAAAAATGATATGGACTACTCTCAATGATATTTCGTATAATATATTTCTTCTGTTCACCAAAAACTTGCATTATTTTTGATAACATGAATTTTAATAAATTAGAATAGATGTAAAATGAATGGAGAATGAATCTCACATTTTAAGTATAAAATGATGGTATTTTTATAAATAAATAAATAAGTAAATTGAAGGTAAAAATTATGAAAATTTATGTCTAAAAAAAGAAAATGCAATTTTTAATGGATGAATCGAAAATGAATTAAATGGAAATTTTTTATATACGGATAAATTCCCAAAAAGAACTACTACATAATAACGGTATTTATAGCCACTTGTTAAATTTAAGTAACATCATATATATAAACCACTTGTTACATTTCTTATTACGTTTTAGAATATCATCTTATGTGCACCATGCATTGAAAATGCCATCACCATTAATTATAACAATAATTTAACAAGAAATTTGATAGAGAGTTCAATGTAGAACCCAAATTGGAACAACGCACAACCAGACAAATAGTCAAAAACCACAGAATAGCCGACGGCTGCATACAGCCAACGATTCGCAGAAACCATGTTCGAAAATTACGGCCTTACACGCAATATCAACAAATTCAAGATCCACATCTCACAACTAGCTCACTTTTGACATCATCTTCCTAGAAAGACAAGAGAGCAAAGAAAATGGAGAAAACGACAACAAAATAACCTTGAAGCAGAGATGGCTTGTCGCGAAACGCCCAAGATTTGGAGCTTCCATGGCCGCCACGTGGGATGGTGGTGCGAAACCTCCTCTTGCTTACGGCAACGATCTTCCTAGACCTCAGCGGCGGCGCATGTTTGCTGCCTGAAGTTTCTGCTCCCTGTTGCAAAGATGGGGCATGAATTCCAACTGAGACGCTTTCATCAAAATGAGATGACAGCAAGATTACTGCTATCATGAGAGAGAATGCACATTTAATTCTCGTCATATATGCTGATTGCTCAGATAGAAATGAGACGGAAAGAGACTCGAGCTTTTCCAGAGATATTATGTATATATATATAATATGGGGTGAGTGGTGGTGGATTGACCACTGAGTGCAAGAAATTAAGGAAACGTAGACCTATAATATAATGACATTAATATTTTAATGAAGTTGACGTGCCATTAGTGGTAATCGAAATAGTTGAAAGTGATATCGCAGACAGATATCGACCTTATACCTAATATACAGGTAAGAAATATGGTGATAGGGGTATGTGATTTCCTATCTAAGAAGCCAAAATTGACCAAGTAAATGCAGTTGCATACATCATCTTAATTGGCGTATATACACCTGGTTTTTACGCTGAGAACATCTGTAACAAGTGAAAGCGTGAGATTCTAGTTCACTCAGAAAATTTATCTAGGTTAAAGTAACTGAGTCTGTTTCTTTCTTTCTTTCCGTTTCATTAGAATCCAAATTACTTTCGGTGCCTCGATTATAGCCCATTTTCAGACATTAAAGGGAAACCGCAGTCATAAAATTATTCCATGCACACACGATTATGGACATCTAAGTAAGCTTGTGTGTGCTGAATACCAATAACGGGAGTTTTAGCCATCTTCAGTCTCTGGATTTGCGTTACATTTTTATAGTTAAGGACGTGCATGCATGATTTGTGAAAGAATCTGAACGATCAAATTATGGCAAAGTTATAATCATGAAAATAATACCAGCTAGTGCAATATGCATGGTCAGAAGTAGCAAAAAGGATGAGCAAAATCCTACATAGAGAGTGATAATTACTGAAAATATAATGTTTAGTGCGACTTACGTGGTATTTAAATGTACCAGTCAGCCAAACAATCTACCAAGAGTGTCTAATTTTAGTATCTGAGAAAATGGATCCCTCCAAAACACGATCCATGTATAGTATGTATAGTGCATTCCTACTTTCCAAGAGCTCCAAAGCTTTCGAGCATGGAAAACAGATATCACCCAATCTTCAAGAAGCTCTATACAATCGAGTAAGATATTAGGCCAAAGCTTATCCCTCTTTTCCTTAGTTACATATGTAGCTAGTATGTCGACTATAACAATATATAAAGAGTAAAATGCTCCAAATGACTGATTAACTTAATGCCATAGTGAGATTTTCAATAATCTACTCAAATGGATCGCATCAACTTAGGTTTCTATATTTGAGAAATCGTAAAAGCTAACAAAATATACAGGAAAGTACATACTTGAATCAAAGTCTAGTCTAGTTGACCAAGAAAGTAAGCAGTCTGAAATCAGAAACTGATTATTAGCTGAATCCTGTCATCAACTTTAACAATTTCAGGGAACTTAAATTCCAAGCCCATATTTAATCAATTGCCCCATATATCCTGAATATGTCGGTAACAAGACTTATCAACATCGTCACTCTGAGAGCATATAAAATATACAGAGAGGTGAAAAAAAAATTGGGGGCTGCGGCTGCAAAAAGTTAATGTTGGGCGAGAAAAGTGCTACAGATCTAAATAATTAAGGCACATGGAAAGTAACAGCGAGAAAGCCAGTGTCTACTCATCAACGCATGTTTTAAACATAAATTAGAGTCTAAAGGTTTATGCTGATAAAGCTAATTTTGTCTAATTAGAACCGTATGAAACCAATATTATCTGGAAAAGTGTTGCAGGAAAAGCATTTAATCAACCAAAGAAAGAACCAAATATGTCGGAAGGATAAGTTCTAAAAAGAGAGACTAACACCCCATTTCCTGCCTTGCAATTCAGACTGCACGTGGGTTGAAATTTTCAGATAGAAACATGTAAAGAGAATAGAACAAAGCCTTTTTATCATGGTAGATTGGAAGCAGGTCAGGAACAACTGACATACTCCACAGAAAATATATGATTATTGAACTGCGGCTGCAAAAAGTTAATGTTGGGCGAGAAAAGTGCTACAGATCTAAATAATTAAGGCACATGGAAAGTAACAGCGAGAAAGCCAGTGTCTACTCATCAACGCATGTTTTAAACATAAATTAGAGTCTAAAGGGGTCAGAAGTAGCACTTTATGCTGATAAAGCTAATTTTGTCTAATTAGAACCGTATGAAACCAATATTATCTGGAAAAGTGTTGCAGGAAAAGCATTTAATCAACAAAGAAAGAACCAAATATGTCGGAAGGATAAGTTCTAAAAGAAGAGAGACTAACACCCCATTTCCTGCCTTGCAATTCAGACTGCACGTGGGTTGAAATTTTCAGATAGAAACATGTAAAGAGAATAGAACAAAGCCTTTTTTATCATGGTAGATTGGAAGCAGGTCAGGAACAACTGACATACTCCACAGAAAATATATGATTATTGAACTCCATAACAAATAAAAATATTATACCAGAAATGAGAATGTGGAGTAGAGCAAGAAAGCAGTCAATTAGTTTTATCTTCTGCCTGAAATATACTGATCACAAGTTGCCCAGTTCATTACGCATTTAAAAAATCTCAGTGGACTTCAAACTGGTAAGCCAATAAATAGTACACAACACATAACTTGGACTCACATTGTGTATAGGGAACTATGCATTTTCCATTATCAAATGGATCCATGAAGAGTAAATCAAGAGCAGAAATAATTCAAGTTTACCATGGTTGAGCAACTCACGGTACATATAACCAAAAGCTTACCATCTCTTTTTGGTCCATTACACATCATTTGCATCAACAGCATGATCAAGCAACTCACAATGCTTTCAATGGTTTCATCTAACTTTCCACCCAGTGACAGATCCTGTAATGCAGCTTTAAGAAATCATGTAGAGAGTTAACTTATATACTATAAGAAATCAAATTTCCAACCAAAATTTAGAGAGGACAACTGCAAGCCCTGCCACATATCATGACCCAGAAAGGATACATACCATGAGACAAGAAACTCATTATTGCTTAGCTATTATTACTAAAGGACTTTTTGAGTTGGTATTACTACAGGATTAAAAGAATATGACAAGCATAATCATTCAAAATGACTCAGGAATGATCAGAAGCTTGTTTCAATACAAAGTTCAACGGTCCATTTTCCTTCGTCGTATTTATTAAGCAGCAACTCAAATGCCAAATATTATCTTTATGATGTTTCCAACACATGGACACTGAACCTAATATTTCTATAAGTTTCAACCGTGATTATCAATCTATAAACCGAGATTCAAGAAGTCTGGCCGCCTAATTTGCTTTTAAAAAATTATGTTATCAACTTTAGAATTTGGCATACCAAGAATAAAGTCAGCGGCCTAGTGCGACTGATTTTTGAAATTAGCTTCCTCTGCCTGCAAAACGTATGATTTCAAGAATTTAATAGATACTGATCAAGGCCAAATAGATAGACTTGTGGAAGCAGTCAAGGTTGTGCTGCCACACACTCCGGTAGGAGAGGAAGTCTCACAAAGCTCCACGAGAAAATCAACTGAAGCTTTCAACTGCTCCAATTTATTTTCAACAGCATTTTCTGTGACCAGTAAAATATATTACTTTAACAACAGCTACTATATCAGACATTTAACAATAAAGTGGCAATAAGAAGTGCGGAACATCCGAATAAAAAAATAACAATGATAGAAATGGCTTCTCATTGGTTTAATCTCCTTTTATCTTTAAATTCTTGGGACTCCAAAAATTTAGAAAACTCCCAGCAAAGCAAACTTCCCAGATATCTGAGTTTTAGTTAGCTTACTAAAGGAGACATTTTCTAGCTTGATTTTTCTCAAAGCAAAATTGAGAAAGCAGTCTGGTAATAAACAGAGCACACAAAATCACCAATAACTATGAGATATTGACATCTTTGACAAAATCCTATTAGTTGTCATGCATAGTTATAAAATTCACCTACATGCGCTCCTCTTGTGAACTTATGCTACTGCCACCGGAAAAGTTGGAAATGGAACAATAATTTTTTCTGACATTATAAAAATACAAAATCTCAT
This sequence comes from Salvia rosmarinus, assembly GCA_036937905.1. Lineage (NCBI taxonomy): Eukaryota > Viridiplantae > Streptophyta > Magnoliopsida > Lamiales > Lamiaceae > Salvia > Salvia rosmarinus. Next base: position 32,359,342 of record CM072823.1, read on the forward strand.
TCTTTCAAGACTTTTCCAGTCGCAATCATGTTTTTTGTCTAGCATACTACAGGGGCATATAAAATAACGTTTATGCATTTTCACCTGAATTATAAGATTGCACTGTCGAGCAATTGAGTCTTCTCTTCTTCCTCTCAGCTAATCTCACCGTAATTAATCCAAGGTCATCGAAAGTTAAGAACGAAAGAAACATACTACAAAGGAAAAAACAAGAATTACAAACAAACACAGTCTCAAACTATGTGCAAGTGGTTATCATAATTTTTTTAGTATCAAACCGAACGATCTAGACCTTGTCAGAGAGTAGCTATAGAGATGCTGAAGAAGTGAGCTGCCGAGCTGAAGTGAGCTGACGAGCTGAAGTGATCTGCCGAGGACGATCTGACGAAGACGAGCTGAAGCGAGCTGAATGAAGACATGCCTGTTGCGTGTTTCATGGAGGAAATAAATGCGGATGCCACGTGGAATAAATTGTTGGGAGTTTGTTACATTCCGTTTACATTCTGTTGTTAGATAGTTAGATCCTTTTCCTTTAGTTCTATAAATAAAAGCTGTAAACATGCGTTGTAATCTTGATAAGATTTAGAGAAATAAGAAAAGGGTTTTCCTCCAATATCCTCTCTAGTATTCTCTAAATTCTACATGGTATCAGAGCCATGCTAGATGAATCAATACACGTAATATACGAATGGTAAAGAACAGAAGATTGGCATGGGAATTGTTGGTTGAAGAAGAAGAAGGAGGTATTTACGCAGAAGAGGAGGAGGAAGAAGAAAGAGCCGAAGAAAGTTCAAGTTCTGTAGTCACTCGAAGGTGCAGAGGAACAGAGACTGGAGAAATGGAAGATTATCAAATTGGAGAAGTATTGCAGTTGCATAATGGAGATCATCCGGGTATGCAACTAGTCACTTTTCAATTGAATGGAAATAACTTCTTAAATTGGAGTAGATCTATAAGGCGTGCTCTAGGAGCTAAGAGTAAACTTGAATTTTTGGATGGTAGTTTGCTAAAACCTACGCCTAATTCACCACATTACAAAGCATGGATTAAGGAGGATTACATGATATCTTCATGGATTATCAACTCCATATCTAAGGAGCTTACAGATTCGTTTGTACATATTGATAATACTAAGGATTTGTGGGATGCTTTAAATCATAGATTTGGGAAAAGCAATGGTCCCAAAATCGCAAGGCTGCAGAGGGAAATCAGTATGTTTAATCAAGGGAATCAAAGTGTGATGGTGTATTTTAACAAGCTTGTTACGATGTGGAGTGAGCTTGAAATGGTGTTACCGCCATTGATGTGTAAATGTGATGCACGTCACAAAGCAAATGAAAGAGAAGAGAATCAAAAATTGATGCAATTTCTCAATGGATTGAATGATGGATATGATAACACAAGGAACCAGATTTTATTTTTGGATCCTCTTCCAAATGTAGATAAGGCGTATTCGATGATTTTACAAATAGAGGAACAGAAATTATCAATGGATAATTCTTTTAACTCCAGTAGCTCCATGGCCATGAATGCAACGAATCAGTTCAACAATAAAGGATCTAGCGGTGGAAGAGTTTATTCATTCAAAGGCAGACGAAGCAAAGAGGAGAAAATGAGTTTGTATTGCAGTCACTGCAATAGGGTGGGACATGAAGATAAGGAATGTTTCAGGTTACACGGCTATCCTGATTGGTTTAAGAAATTGAAAGAAGCGAGAGCAAGGCTGCAGAAGGTGAATTTTGCTGATGGATATTCATTGAACAGCAAAGATGGTGAACCAGAAAACTTTGCTGATAAGAGTGGATCCAATGTAATCATTGGTAAAATGATAAAGGAGGAGTTAGCAAAATACATGGGAAAAACAGTGCAAGACAGAAAAGATGAATCAATCAAAGGAGATTGTAATGCGAATATGGTGCAGAATGCCACAGCATCAGGAAAATATATTGCAGATCAATACAATGAGTTTGATGGACACTATGCGTTCAGCATTTTAGATGGAATGGAAAAGGATAGCTGGATTGTTGACTCCGGAGCGAGCACGCACATCTGCTGTAATGAAAGCTTAATGAAGACACGAAAACGACTTGAAGTGCCACAGAAAATATATCTTCCTGATGGAAGTACTAATGAGGTGTTGTTCACGGGAAAGGTTGAGATCAATAGAGATATTATACTTCATAATGTCCTGCTTGCACCTACATTCACACATAATCTGATATCTGTTGCACAACTGATTAAAGAGAATTCTGCTAAGTGTGTGTTTCTAGGTTCACATTGTCTCATTCAAAGAACTGATTCTAACTGCATCATGGGGATAGGCGAAGGAATTGGGAATCTATACATTATACGAAGACAGAACATATGTAATGCTATAGCAGTGAATACTACATCTGAAGTAAAAGCGTGGCATGCGATTCTTGGACATCCATTTATAACAACCATGGAGCATATGGCACAGTTCAAAGGAAAAATCTCGAATGCAGACATTGAACTATTAAAGTCATGTGAGGTATGTGCTCGATCCAAGCAAGCTAGATTACATTTTCCTATCCTACATAGGAGATCTACATCTTTATTTGAAATTGTGCATGCTGATGTATGGGGGCCATATAATGAAGAATGCGTGGACAATGTTAGATTTATGGTCACATTGGTGGAAGATTTTAGTAGAGTCACTTGGACATACTTGATTAAGACAAAGGATCAAGTGTATTCTGTGCTAAAACAGTTTATTACGATGGTGAAGAATCATTTTGCAAAAACCATTAAATTCATACGCACAGATAATGGATCCGAATTTGTCAATAAAACCATGAGTGATATATTGTTGAGTCATGGGATTATCCACCAAAGAACATGTGTGTATTCCCCGCAGCAAAACGGGATTGTAGAGCGTAGACATAGAAGCTTGCTACAAATTGCACGTGCATTGATGTTTGAGAGTCATCTACCTCGAAAATTCTGGTCCTATGCTCTTCTTATGGCTACATGGTTATTAAACCGTATGCCTAGTCAAGTATTAGAGTGGAAATGCCCGTTTGCTTTACTGTATGGAAAAGAACCTTCTCTGGAAAAATTATATCCATTCGGGTGTCTTGTATATGCTGTTGATACATCTCCGAATAGATTGAAATTCGATAGTCGATGCTTGAAGTGTGTATTCTTGGGTTATGCTGCTTTTCACAAGGGATTTCTACTGTTTGATATGGATAACTCACAGGTATTCATTGGGAGGGATGTCAAGTTCATAGCTCATGATTATCCTTTCCGGAGTTCTTCCACTCTTAATACAAGTGACTCGGTTTGTCCCCTGAAATGGGTGTGGATAAAGTGGCAGAATATCCTTCTGTATGTCTGGATAAGAATATTGAACTTATTGATACAAGATCTGAATTGCCTACTGATCGAGAGGTATCTGATGTGGCAGTGGGTGTACAGCCAACTTACAAAACAAGATCCAGAATCATAAAGCCTCCTGCTTGGCTTAATGATTATGTTCATGACAGCAGTTTCTTGGCTTCCTATATTACCACTTCAAGCTCCACGAAGGATCCTCCTACTTTTCCATATTGCTTGACTCATTGTCTTACACCGGCGTACACGGCATTTCTTATCAAAATTGATAATATTCAGGAACCAAGTTCATATAAGGTAGCAAGCTTGAGTGCAGACTGGGTTGCTGCCATGGAGAAGGAACTTGGTGCTTTGGAAAGCAATGAGACTTGGATCATTGTGGATCTGCCACATGGGAAGAAACCCATTGGTTGCAAATGGGTATATAAGGTTAAGCTTTGTGCTGATGGGAGCATTGAGAGGTATAAGGCACGCTTAGTCGCAAAGGGATACAATCAAGAATTTGGTATTGACTACACGGAAGTTTTCTCACCTGTTGCTAAGCTTGTTACGGTGAGGTTTTTGATTGCCGTGGCTACGATTAATAACTGGGCGATTCATCAAGTGGATGTGAATAATGCGTTTCTCCATGGTTTTCTTCATGAGGAGATATACATGACTCCACCACCTGGATACACAAAGGCTAAGAAGGGACAGGTTTGCAAACTAACTAAAAGTTTGTATGGTTTGAAGCAGGCTTCGCGGGAGTGGAATGCCGAATTTTGCCTGAAGTTGTTTGATTTTGGGTTTGCCCAATCTCCACACGATCACTGTCTTTTCATCAAGGGCTCTGGCGAGTCGTTTCTTTGCTTGTTAGTCTATGTGGATGATATTTTGATTACGGGTGCTCGTGAGTCGCTTATCAATGATGTGAAAGTTTATTTGGACAATGTGTTCTCTATCAAAGATCTCGGGCTTGCTAAGTATTTTTTGGGTATGGAGATAGCTCGTGGTGCTTCGGGCACTTCTTTGAATCAGCGGAAATACATTTTGGATCTCATTGATTCCATTGGTCTACTTGGTTGCCGCTCTGTTCATACACCATTTCCAGGTGGACTTTCGTTATCCAGTATGGGTTCTCCTTCTTTAGCAAATCCGGACTCCTATAGACGACTGGTGGGTAAGCTTCTTTATTTGAATCTTACCCGACCAGACATCAGTTATGCCACTCAACAACTCAGCCAATTTGTGTCTTCTCCTAGTCAACATCATTGGGACGCAGCCATTCATGTTCTGAAGTATCTCAAGGGTTGTCCTTCCCTTGGTCTATTTTTCCCTTCGTCCAGTGCCCTCACCCTCAAAGGCTTCTGTGATGCCGATTGGGCGTCGTGTCATGCATCTCGACGATCTTTAACCGGCTATTGTCTATTTCTTGGGGACTGCTTGGTTTCGTGGCGTTGCAAGAAGCAAACCACGGTATCCGTGTCTTCTGCAGAGGCCGAATATCGGTCTCTTAGCACTACAGTTCGAGAAGTGCTTTGGCTTTCCTACCTGTGCACTGATTTTTCTATTGTTCTACCTACGCCTATCCCTATCCACTGCGATAATCAGGCTGCTATACACATCACCAAAAATCAGGTTTTCCATGAGAGGACTAAACATCTTGACATTGACTGTCATTTTGCTCGTGATCAATTCAAGGCTGGTTTCATTTCCCCTTTGTATTTGTCCACTACTCTCCAGCTTGCTGACATTTTTACCAAGGCTCTTGCTGGACCTCAATTCCATACTTTGGTTCTCAAGCTTGGGATGGTAGATATCCACCATGCCCAGCTTGCCGGGGGGTATAGAGATGCTGAAGAAGTGAGCTGCCGAGCTGAAGTGAGCTGACGAGCTGAAGTGATCTGCCGAGCTGAAGTGAGCTGCCGAGCTGAAGTGAGCTGCCGAGCTGAAGTGATCTGCCGAGGATGATCTGACGAAGACGAGCTGAAGCGAGCTGAATGAAGACATGCCTGTTGCGTGTTTCATAGAGGAAATAAATGCGGATGCCACGTGGAATAAATTGTTGGGAGTTTGTTACATTCCGTTTACATTCTGTTGTTAGATAGTTAGATCATTTTCCTTTAGTTCTATAAATAAAAGCTGTAAACATGCGTTGTAATTTTGATAAGATTTAGAGAAATAAGAAAAGGGTTTTCCTCCAATATCCTCTCTAGTATTCTCTAAATTCTACAGTAGCTTGTCTGAGAAATCTACGGCGAAGCACATCATGAATTCTGTCCTGATAGGATCCATGACTAGGACTTAGCTGCCCCAAGCTGTCATAGAAATAGCATTTGCACGAAACATTTTGGGGAAATAGATCGTGTTGCATCCCTTCTGATGTGAAATATCAGCAAAGAACATAAGCAAAATCACCAAAAAGAATTAACTCAAACTCTAAGTAAATAAATCCTGTTTTATAACTTCAAACGATACGAGATAAAGAATTTAACATCAACACGAACACATAGAATCCAGCTGCAAAATGTCGCAACAGAGCACCAAGGTCTAAGTTTTAAATTCTAAAGCTTATAATGCAGGAATGACGAAAAATCAACAGAGACGATAACTCGCCTTCAGCAATTTTCAGATCTTCTTTCAGTTTAAGAATTTCTGGAGGTATTCAGATATGAGGGATTGGATTTCTGGAGGTTGATGCTCTCTTTTACCACTTTTTCTGCACTAATCATACAAATACACCCAAATATAATCCCTCTACTCTTTCTATAAGCCTTCTCAAATTGCTTCCCGGACACCATAGTCAATGACATTTCTGAGGGTATTCCTCTCAAGGTCACTGCTTTACCTTCTTTCTGAAATCTTATACTTTATTCATCAAAGTTGAAGGTTATTGGTCCTAGCTGCCTCAACAAATCCACTCCTATCACCATATCACATCCTCCAAGTTTTAATATTCGCAAGGCTGAGTAATGTCCCATCTCCCAACTTAACTTTGGATATCTAGCATTACACAGCAGCTTCCCTCCATCTGCGACTGTCACTTGCAACGGATTGGTATACTCCACCTCACATCCAAACTTTTTAGCAGTGAGAGTATCCAAGAAAGTGTTTACTGCCTGTATCATCAATTAGTATAGCCATCTTATGTTTCCCAACCTTCCCTTCCAATTTAATAGTATCAACAGCCACTTGCCCAGCTAACACATGCACTGAAATTTGATAATCCTTTTCCTCTACTCCCCCACCTTCTAATGTCAATTCAGTTCCCTCTTTCGTCCCAGTTTCACAGATTATGATGAAGACCTTCTTACATTTATTCCCTATGTTGTAAGGTTCATCACAATTAAAACATAATTTTTTCTTCCTTCGCATCTCTATCACCTCGGGTGTAAGCTTTTTGAAGGTGGTTGATCTACTCGGATTAGCCTGATTTGTGACTCTGCCTGATAACTCCTCCTGACTCCTTTTCCAGCCATTATCCCCGTTTTATCATAGGTTTACTAAACTGTCTTGAACCTTTACCCAATGAGCTGATTAGTAATTCTTGTTTCATGGCTAATTGTACAGTTGAGCTAAGCGTTTTAGGGTCAAACATTTCTACCATTCTAGCTACTTCATCTTTTAAGCCACTTATATAGCTCTATACAAAATATTCTTCAGTCAAGCTCCTATTATTACTAGCCATGAAGGATTTTAATTTCTTCAAGCTTGATCGTGTAACTCATAACATCAGAATCTCGTTTGAGTTTATTGAATTGTGCTATCAGATTCCTGCCCTCTATATTCGAGAACCTATCAGCAATTAGTTTAGTAAATTCCTTCAAGTTCAAATCAACCCTCTCCTCAACATATTCCAGACACCAATTATCAGCTACTCCTTCCATATGCATGCCAGCAGTGATCAATTTTTCCGCGTCCGACATTGGATTAAAGAGAAAGTATTTATCACATTTTCTAATCCATTGTCACGGTCTATCACCCAGCAACTTGGGAAATTCTAGCTTAGGCCCTCTAAATCGAGTTTGAGAAGAGTTACCTTGGCTAAAATCGTTTTTCCCGTCGACGATTCTTCTTCCGTTGCGTCATTCTCCTTCCTTTTTCTTGCCTTCTGATCTTAGCTCTTTTCGCAATGCTTCAATTGTTGTTGGATTGTTACTATCATCATCTGACTCATCTCCGTTTGCTGTTGTCGAATCTGAATCAGTTGAGCCTCCAAACTTTCTACTCTTCCTTCCGTCTTGGAGTTTCTCGTGTTGTGTTTCGGCATGCGCGGTTGCGCGATAGCTCTGATACCAATTGTCAGCGGACGCGCTCTTCCCCACACAAGCTGTTGTGAATTCGGACAGCCTCGTCGTCGTCAATGTGCTCCCGGTAGTACCTCTATGCCGATCTCGGTAATTTTCTTGACACCTGCACACAGCAAAGGAAAAAAGAAAAAGGAAAATGAAGATACCAATTCGGCTCAGGTGTGGCTCCTCCTTTGACGCACACATACAACCACGGTTTCGCCAAAGGGAGTGGCTATATCGTCGGCTCCGTAACCACAGCCACAAAGGCAAGCAACGGCAGCAGTTGTAGCCCCTCTCGCACTCTCCACTGCAGCCCTCACCTGCACTCTCTCACTGTATTGAACGCAGCCCACTGCAGCCCTCACCTCTCACTGTATCGAATGGGTATTGGGGGGGCTTCAACACAGGTTCAGACCCTATCACAAAGAAATGGGAGGAATGGAGGCGCAACTTTATGCTAAAGTTCCAATCACTTTTTTCTATGTTGCAGCCACACACAAAGGGGATAGGAGGCGAGATATTTATACTATTCAACTCCTTGGGAATAGGTTTAAGAAAAAGGCTTGGGCTATTGCAAGTGTGGGCCAACAATTTATAACACAAGCTAACGATACTAACAATGGAATTAAGTGAAGATGACTCGAAGTGCTTGTGTACTGTGAAGATAAAATGAGTAAAACAGTAAAAATGAAGTTCATTTAGCTCTGAGATGATTTACAAGTCTGGGCACAGGATCTATTTATAGATCTAATACAAAATTGACGTGCTCATCCTAACTAATTCTGTTACAACTGCTGCTGACGTGGTAAACTAACAACTAATTCAGTTAGTATCTTTATTAATTCAACACGTCTCTGTTGCCCGCTCCTAACACTCCTTTCCTCTGTTTGGCCTTGAATGTTTAAACTCAAAAGGTTAAATCTAAATTAATTCAGCTGACACACACGAGATCACAACACAGAACGATATAGGAACTAATGTGAGAGTACGAAATCTTGTGTTTCCATTTCATAGCATCAGGGTCAGGATTGTCACCGGATTTTGCTCGAGCATCGCTGTCGCGAGCAGCGGAGGGGAGGAAGCTTCTGGCGGCGCTTGGATTGAACGAAGGGCTGCTATAGCAAGTTTGAGAGATGGATCGAATTCGGTTGATAAATTTTCCATTAGTTGGGTGAATTTGATTAAGCGCGGGAATTACCGCTGATATTTGAGTGTGGCGTTGCATACCATATTTATAGAGGTACTAGAGAATGGAATTAAGAAGCTACAGCATTTGGGCCAATGGGCTTCGACCGAAAATTCTACTTCTTTTTCTCCCTTTTTAATCTGTAAATGAAAATTATAACAATTTACAATATTAGCTATCACGATTAAACTCCCGACCCTGTCTGAGAAATCTACGGCGAAATCCAGTGACGATTAAATCCTTGAAGCTATCACGATTAAACTCGGAACAGAGAGACAAAGTTTTGACTCCACCAAGTCTAAAATAAACTGTGTTAAGTATATACTTGAATTTGAGTGTCCATCATTTCTCTCATAATAAATTATTTTACTTCGAAAATTCTTTATTTTCTTATAAAAATAGGATTAAGACTATAATACGTAGACTTATTACCAGTTAAGATATAAAACTAAACTTACCAACAAATTGATATTTTTGAATTTCTTTAACTAGCTCGTGATTAAATTAACAAATACTTGCTGAGTTAATAAGCCAAGTTCTTGGCTCATTTATCAAATCTCACCAAATGAGCATTATTAGTTACCAAATTTGATAGCTACATTTACATCTCAAATTAAACATATACAAAGAATGATGATAAGACATGTATTAAGCATCTATAGTATAATAAGAGAAACATAGAAAATATATACAAAGCTCACTACATTATTCCAACAATTTTTCAGTTGCGTTTAGATTTTTGAATTCTACAGCGAAACAAATTCATCCAAAAATCTCCTTGAAGTGAAGAAAAAATAAATCAGGCACAACCCTGAATCTTCAAATCTCAAGACCAAATAAAAATGCTCAAGATAGAATAAAACAAAATATACCGTCACATATTTCCTTGAATTCTTTTTGCGTAGTACCAAAATGACTCACAAACCCGACAAAATTTAATACGTCGACAGAATTAATAAAACTAAAAACTAATCAAGTACAAAAAATAAAAACAACTTCGAGCAACCATGGCGTCATCCCTTCAGCCGCTCCGGAAACAAAATCTTGCTGTTCTATTTTTTCTTCTTCTTTTAAAGAATACATCTTTGTTCATTTCATAATCTTCTCTAATGAAAACGGTAAAATGACCTCCATCAAGTAAAACACACAACGCACCAACCTCACCTACTCCTGCAGCTCCACCATCAATTTACCACGGTCACAGCTAGGTCTCAAAGTTGCGATAAGAAGCCAACGGCAAAGGCACATTTCATCTATATGAGGTTTACAGACGACAACTCTTACACCAAGGAGCGAGCTCTAAAATAGGCTCTCACATGCTGCAATATCAGATGCCTGAGACTCAAGTAACTCCTCTCCAGAAGGTCTGGAGCCAACAGTCTTAGTAGCAGCAGTGAGTATGGCCTTTTGGTAGTAGTCATTACCCACCTTTCCCAGAATGTCTCTTACTACCTTGAAGTCCAAGAATCCCGCCACAACTAGTATACCAATGATCTCACCAAAATTGGCAGGCGCTTTTGGCAAATCAATGGCGAGATCATCCAGTGATGCAGCGTATAGGAGGCATCCAGTAACGATATCCTTTGAATCAAGGACATTTTTCACACACAAATATTCCAGAAGTTTCCCGACAGGCTCGACGCAAGGTGGGCTCTTCTCCAATCCAAGTGAGATCGCCTCTTTGACAACCTCAGGGTGATAGGCAGGGGACTTCAATTCTTCAACACACTGCAATGCCTCGTCCAAAAGTCTGACACTGAAGTACTCCTCCAGAAGCGACGCAGTCTTCCTCTTGAGCTCGTCAGGGTTCGATTTTGGAGTTGGAGCTGTTGGTTTTGAAGTAACTGTAGTAACAGCAGCAGCTGGAGGCTGTCTGGATGGAGTAGTAACTTGAGGCTTAGGGTCTGCAGCAGGAGACGCAGGAGATGAGCCGCTGCCCTGCAAGAGGGCACTAGTCCTGCCATTCATGAAACCACCACTACCTTGAGGTAGAAGTCTCTGGTTCACAGAAGGCGACTTTGCTATAAGCGAAGACTGAACATGCCCAGTATGAATACTAGAAGCGTCACCTCTTGGCATAGATCGAGATCTAGGAACTTCCCAATTGTCATTATCCATTCCAGGCATCCCAGGCATCTTCCTCGCTCCGGGCATCCCAGGCATCATACCACCTGCACCAGGCCGATTCATCGGAAAACCACCAGGACTAATATTTCCTTGAGCCCCAGAAGCAATTGCTCGACTATTCCTAATGCCAGCAGTAGCCCCTGGACGTAACCCCATATTTTTCTCTGCTTCCGAATGTATCTCATTGATGGTCTTAGCTTTCACCTGGTAAATCAAACAGAAGGTCAATTAACTTTGGAAATAAACTAAATATGAAAAGAGAGTCCTGAAGCTACAATGTTTACCTCTTCCCTCCTCGGAACCCAATTACTGGCACGCAGATCAAGAACATCACGAACCATGAACCTGAGTCTTACAGCCAGATGAGGGTTTGTCGACAAATCTTTTAAGCGATTAAAGTACATATCATTAATACGCCTTGACTTTTGGTTCTCATCGAGTTGTTTCCCAATAGTGTTGAAGAAATGACATATGGCCTCAACATTCTCTTCCTCTGGAACACTCTTGGTATCTTGACCCAATAGTTCCTGGTCAGATTTAAGGACATCTTGTATAAACGGACAAATATAAATTACCAACATAAAGAAATGCAAAGTCATGGAAGACAAAGCAATCCATAAGATAATTCAGCAGATAGGCGAATTATAAACAAGTGTTGACCTGAACAATGTGATGAACAATCTTTTCTGGAACCATCTTCTGCTTTAAAAGTTCTCCAATAAGGCGTATATTTCCAAGTGTCCGGATTTTGATAAGCCGTTCCTTATCTCTTCTCTCCATTTCTTGCTCTGGAGCAGTCATCCGCCGAGCCTCTTCCCTCAACTTATCAGCACCTTCAAAAGCCTCTTGGCAGTTATTCAAGAGGACACGCTTGAACGTGATTTCTTTCCCCCCAGGCTCATCCGATGGGAATGGAGGAAGTTTTCATTTAAATCTGAACATAGCAATGCATACATGGGGCAAAAGGTTGGCTCCAATACGGCCTTGTCAAATATCAAAGAAATAACATCCTAAAAAGCATAGAAGACCACGTAAGAACTAGGGAAAGGGACATAACATGATAACATAAATAAGCAATAAGACCAATGAAACAAAAAAAAAATGAGAGAGGGGGAAAGCACAACTCGGGTACTAGATAAGCATGTAAATACCTTCAAAATATCTGCTGTTGTGATTCCAGAGTCAATCAACTGACCCTTTAAAATATCAAATTTCTCAGGTGTCAACTTATTAAGTATGCTGCAAGAAACATATTTAACTTTGGGTCAGAATTTAATCTACCCAACATGTTCAGTCACAAAATTCAAAAGTCCAAGAACATATAAGGCCATATGGGTAAGAGGTGAGGCAGATGAAAATATACATAAGAAATTAGTAAGACTTACCCCTTGACAGTTTTCAAAACTCGATCTTTCTCAGAAAGACTTCCCCTCCGAGCAGACCACGGCACCTCAGCCTTAATTAGAGCAGGTGCAACCTATTCCATAGAGTAAATGGTAAGTACCCTTGGCAAGAAATAACCATATAAGGATGCAACCTAATTTTTAGTATAGAAGAGCATAGCACCAAGCTCAGACATTTAAACCAAAATAAATACCCCTTGGTTTGAAGAAATTTGTGCTCTTGAAAACTGTGAGCCCAGCTGCTCCTGCTTACTGTATTGATTTACATCTTGCTGCCTAGAATCAAACCGCCCACCAAATTCTCTGTCTTTTATTGCCTCCCATGACCTCTCCTCTGATAGAGGTGGGAATTGGGCAGAACGATTGCGCCAGTCACGGTTGTCTGGTTCAGAATAACGATTCTGAGACTGAGTTGGCAGCTGCAGATAGAGGAGAGAGAAGGAAATAATATCCTTAGTTGTCAACCAAACAAATCAACAAGAAGAACAATTAGAAGTAGTCATCGGATAAGTGGTCAAAATAAAACTATAAAACTAAGACATATTAACAGATGATATCAGTAGAACGAGGTGTGCAGATGAAGTTTTGAAGCAAAAAATAAAAGCTAGGCTTGTAAATCATCTTGGTAAAACAATTGCAAAAACACATTATTAAGATGAGGAAAAACTGGAACATACGTTGGTTTCTGCTCGATCCCAGGTAGGATCTGCACCAAAAAATTCAGCTTCAACTTCTTGTTTAACTTTTAGAATGTCATCAGGGATGCTGACCACCTACAATAGATAACAAAATACAGAAAAAAGCAATTAAAATGTACCCAAAAGCTATTAAACAACGTCAATATTCAGATGGACATTCAGCTGTAATAAATTATAAATGAAATAAACAGGAACATCAGCTAAAAAATAATGAAGCTAGCTAAATTAACTGGCTATCTCTCCATCTCTTGGTAGGAACGACCAATGAACTATTAAGGCTCATTCAAAGGTAACAAGTAAACTGAAATTGAATAGAATCTGGAGACACAATGATGCTAGTGATGAAATTAAAGTTACAATGTTTATTGCTTGAGCAATATTTATGATGCCAAGACCCACAATTGATGTCAAATAATCCATTGAGAAAAGCAAGCATTTATTAGGTAGAATCAAAGAATGACTTTTACACATGCATTCTTCATAATCAAGCCTTACCTCTCTTAACTGCAGAAGCTGGTCTCTAGAATAGCGGATCCGTTCATGGCCATCAAATCGAGACACTCCAGTCTATTATAAAAAATAGTGAGCAAGCATATAGAATAAAACAGAATGAGTAGAGTAGGAGTAAGTTACAAGATATGAGCATCATATTTTCCAGATAACAAGGGGATAATAGTTTGCAAATATGAGGATAGAATATTAAATTTCAATAGAGTACAAGGTTCCAGGGGATGAACTAAGATATACATGTATTATGCAGGTATATAAGAAGGGCTAAAAACATTAGAGGATGCCAAAGAAGCTGAATATGTGATTAAATAATAATTCAAGAACCAGAAACTGAAACACTAGAATCGAGAGATTAATATGGGTACAATGAAAAATGTCCAGATTATAAGCAACACTAATACTATTTAGACCACGCAAAAATTGGCGACCACAGTAATTATTTTAATTCACCAGAAGCATAAATGTACCTAGTAAAGAAAAATAAGCTATATAATGACCCCAAGCGTGTTATATCAAGGGCAGCATCACATGAGGCCAAACAGAAACTAAATTTCATAGGATGCAAATTCAGTTAGAAGCCATTACTGCAGGCTAAATCCCATGTATCATCCCGCAGGTTTCTTTATGGGCATGCAGTTCTTCTTGCACACCCACCTAAAGCCTATGTATTGCTTTACGTCCACATTTTACAGCAAATACACTCCTTAAGTGCATTGCCAAGAATTAGGACAAGATGTCAAGCTAAATCCCAAGTATCATATCTGCAGGTTTCTTTATGGAAATGCAGTTCTTCTTGCACATCCACCTAAAGCCTACATATTGCTTTACGTCCATATTTACAGCAAATACACTCCTTAAGTGCACTGCCAAGAATTAGGACGAGATTTTCAACACAGTCCCAATGAAATAAACAAGACTGTTACTCTGATACTACAGGATTGTCAAGTTGTTGACTTATTGATAAGAATATATATCTGGAGTCCAAGAAGACAAAAAGGTGTAACTTTCAACAATATGCACGGGCCAACACCAAAATCTCAAAGGATTATCAATGTAACATTGCAACTTCATCAACAGCTCTAAGTAGATATTTTCACAAACTCCAGCTGCATGCACATTCCCCTCTTCTTCGAAACCATCACTAGGCAATCTCGAAGACGTACAAAAAGAGGGATAAATAACATAAAATCTGCAACGAACCTTTCGGAACATACTATCGAGCAATAAATGTAAAGACTCTTCACCGAACACAGCAGTTCACTAAACAGATTCATCAATCTAAAAGTCACAGTAAAAGCTGAGGAACTTAAACTATACAGCAATATCACGCGTACCAATCAATAAATAAACATCTGCACAAATAAATTTACTAAATCTAAGAAACATAACGTAAAATCACTTTTTTCGAACAATACATTCTGAACATACAAAAAAACCCTAGATCTGATAAAGAATAGCTAAAACACCGACCTTGAGAGACGTGAGCGAAGATGCAGCGATACCGCCATGGGGACGCAGCAGGGGAAGATCGGAGCTCGCCGCCGAGGAATCAAAGCGAGGGCCGAATACTCTGCTGCTGCCGCGAGTGCCGCCACCTGGTCTCAAGCTCAATACCGTCTGATCAGCCTGCATAACTCGCAAATCGAAAACTATGTGCTGTCCGATCGCCGCAAGAATTTGTATATAAGTATATTGATCTATATATATTACAAATACATATAGATTGTGTATGTATAGATAGACGTAGAGATAGATAGGGAAAGGGAAGATAGGAAACGATATAATTTTAGAGAGAGAAAGAAACTTGTTTCCTCTCTCTACTGTGAGAATGAGGGGAGGTAGGAAGGGAGGAATGCTATCAAAGCTCAAAGGCATTGAAAAGAGAGAGAAACCCTTATTTAAGAGGGTCTGGGATGACGGTGGCGGAAAATACCGGGGGCTTTTTTAGGAATATGAAAAGATGAATTTTTGCCTCTTTCCAGTCTTTTGGGTATGAAATCGCAATTTAACAGAGATTGATGCGTAAAAATATATATTTTGATTTATGATTTATGATTATTGTTTTTTTTTGGAGAAGAGTATGTTTTATGATTTTTAATCACACCGTATGTTTTCAACTCAATATTTCCAACTTAATAATAATTTAGTATGTGTATTTACTAAGAGGTCGGGTAATAAAATTTTAAGTAAAATATATAATTTCCATAAATAATTATCTACATCTAATATATTAAGGATCCGTTTGGTAGATTCGATAAGATCTATATAGCAAACGTATCTTATCTTATGTAGTTGTTTGGTAAACTGTATTACTATCTTGGAAACCACATTTAATTGAAGGGCCCTTTTTTTCACTGTGTCGCTTCTGTAAACGGGTCTCGAGTCTCTCACCAGTTGGGTAATCTATCTGGGTTTAAGCTACATATATAATTTTGGAAAGACTATTGTACCCTCCAGCCTACCTCATTTGATACTACACAGACGATGCCCTTTTCCATACCAAACGCTCAAACAAAATTCAAATGCCCTAGCCACGCTGAATTGATCCCCTTATTTGCACTGCGTCGCCAAGAGGGTTTTTCTTTGGCACAATTTGAGCCCCACCGACAAGGAGGGCATCAAGCACCAAGCCGTGAGCGTCTAAGAACACCGCCCTGGTTTGCATTTGTTTTCAGGTATGTTGCGATAGATGCAATTGTTTGGACACAAAGGTTTCAAGGTTTTGATTTCAGGTTTTTTGGGGTGTTTTGTATATATCTATCGAGGTTTCTGCTGTCCTTAGGGAACTTGAAATACGAATCTGAACATTTTCCAAATTAAGCGCCTAGGGTTTAATTTTTCGCGTCGTCTCTGTCAACCATCTGTCTTCGAGGTCAGCTCTTTTCCCTTTTCTTTTTGTGTTTCGTTTATCATGTTGGTAATCTGTGATTTCTGGTGGTTTTTGGGCTGTGTGGACATCTTTCGCCATGAGTTTTCTGTAAACGATGATTTTTATCAATTCTGTTATGAACCATATTGTTGGAACATAGATGCGAGACCTGAATTGTGTGAACTATATATACATGTTTGTTGTGCATACTGCATGTTTGGTAATTCAAATTCCAATTTATGTTTCAAAAAAACAGAACAGAATGGTAGTAACTTATTGTTCATGTTTTATTATCTTGTTTTGGAACTTTTTAACTGTTTTCACAATCTGTGCACGAATATCAGTTATAAGTAAAAATATCTGAATTCACGGGACTTCTCTTTGCCACTGAACAGCAGCAGTTATGTGACGTTCTGTCACATACCTTGTTTTCACGATCTGTGCTCTGTATTGAGTTGGAACTTCTTATGTTGTTTTCACAATATAGGCTCTGTATTTATGTTTCTAATGTTCAGTTCAAACTGTTCTCTATGTTTGTTAATACGGATACATTTTATTCTACGGAATTGTAGCTCAATATGGAATATCTTCGACTTTGAAGAGTTGCGTTGATAATGTTTAAGTGATGGAGTAATTAAAAATCCACAACTCAAATCATTAGAGGCTACCTTTATAGGCTCTGGCTATGGTTTGAACCCGTTTGAGTGAGGTGTGTAATCCGATTTACATACCTTGTTTCTATCGAAGTTGGGGCTTTGCATTTCTTCACAATATGAAGGAATGTTCTACAACTAAATCATTACTCATTGTTTGTCTTATCTTTT
Organism: Salvia rosmarinus; assembly: GCA_036937905.1. Taxonomy (NCBI): domain Eukaryota; kingdom Viridiplantae; phylum Streptophyta; class Magnoliopsida; order Lamiales; family Lamiaceae; genus Salvia; species Salvia rosmarinus. The sequence continues at coordinate 32,376,587 of CM072823.1, forward strand.
ACAGCATTTGTTTTATTTTTAGATTTGGGGAAGCTCCTAGGTAATTATCCATTGATTCGACGATTTATTTGTGCGTTTTAGTTAAGTTAAGAGCTATTTGTTTTTGTGAACTAATACCAATGCCCCAAAAAAGAAAAAGTCTTAGATATGGGCATGACTGTTTTTGTCTACAACAGTCATGCCCATATCTAAGTATGAAATAATCGCTTAATTTCTCTATGACGGTTGACGTTCTAATTGGACGCTAATTATTCCCACTCGAGATACATGTGGGCATTCATGATTTAAAAGGATAATATACTTTTCCTGCAAGTTGATACTGTTACAAACCATCTTTTTATATGTAGATTGTCGGGTGCAATAATTCATTTCATGGCGCCTAATGGTGATAGACCCGCATCCTATTACTTATTGATAGAGGAGATATTGCATGAATATGTGCGCGATATATTTGTTGCCAATTTATCTCTTACTTAGGATAACAAGAAGAAAAAGAAAACGTGGTCACATAGCGACACCGTATTGTATGATTGATAGAATACCTGACCAAATTAAACACTTGCATAGAATGATAGGAGTTAGTGATACCGATTACATAGTAAATCTTCGAATGGATCGCAACACTTATGGCAAACTATGTCTTATATTGAGACAACTAGGAGGGTTGACTGATGGAAAATATGTTAGTGTTGAAGAGCAAGTCGCAATGTTCTTAGCAATTCTCGCCCATCACAAGAAAAATAGAATTGTCGGATTTGATTTCCGGAGGTCTGGTCAAACAATCTCGTACTATGTTCATGCTGTTTTAAAGGATATTTTAAAGCTCCATGGAATATTACTGGTCAAACCAACACCTGTAGATGAAGATTGCAATGATCCTAGATGGAAGTGGTTAAGGTATCAAATTAAGATTTTTAGATCTCTCAATGAATCAAACATTAACTAGTCTAAATATACGAGAGTTCAGTATGCTTAATGATTTATTCGTTAATCTGTTGTTTTAGGGGTGCTTAGGTGCGTTAGATGACACTTACATTTCTGTTATGGTTCGCAATACGGATAAACCCGGATATAGGACAAGGAAGGGTCAGATTTGCACGAATACTTTGGTTGTATGTGATCGAAAGATGAAATTTGTTTACGTCCTATCTGGATGGGAGGGATTTGCAGCTGATTCTAGGGTATTATGAGATTCAGTTAACCGGGTGCATGGTTTGAAAGTTCCAAAAGGTATAAACAATTTGATAAATTATAATATGCAAGTTTATAACCTAATAAAGTTTTTGACAATTTGTTTCTTAAGTTTGTGATTTTTTATTTGTGAACCTTTGTTAGGGAATTACTATTTGTGCGACAATGGGTATGCAAATTACGAAGGTTTTTTATCTCCCTATAAAGGTGTGAGGTACCATTTGAATGAATGGGTTTCCGAGAATGCAAGGCCTCAAAATGCAGTTGAATGTTCAATATGAGGCACACTAAAGCCCGAAATGTTATTAAACGTGCTTTTGGCATCATGAAGATGAGGTGGGGAATATTTAGGAGTCCTATGTACTATCCGGTGAAGATCCAAAATAGACTTATAATGACTTCCTTTTTTATTCATAATTTAATTAGGTCGCAGATGGTTGTTGATCCCATTGAACAACTCATAGACGTTCTTCCAACTCCAATTGAAAATGAGAAACAGAACGAATAAGATGATTTTGTTGATGCAGTTGAAACAAGTGTAGAATGGAATCGGACGAGAGATGCAATAGCACATTCCATGTTCCAAATATAAACTGGATTTGCTTAGATTGGCATGGAGCTTACCCCTGATGAGTAGATGTTAGGCTGTTTATTTTGTCTGTTATGTGCTTCAATAATCATTATGACATATATAAATTAGTCGTAGATTCTTATGCATATTTAATTATAAGTTGATCCAGTTTAATACTATGTAGACGTTTTTATGGATTGTGTTGCTATATTAGTTGACTTTTATTATCTTTTGACCTATTCCCCTTACAATTATGTCCTACATGAATTGTACTTTATATGTAACAATTTTCATTATAATAGGCACTAACCTACGTGTCATCGTATTAAGACATGGACCTCATTCCTAATGTCGGTGCGGAAGATGAAAGATGATATTGAAGTGTGCTAGGAAGGAGACCATGCATTCAAGCCACTATTATTACAAGTGTCCGGCAAATATAAAACATGACATGTATTTTTTATGGTGTGATGAGTATCACCAAAGTCATCCTTCAGGTACAATTCCAAATTACGTCTTGAATCAGGCTTACACCACAAAACTAGGATCAAACTCAGCTCAGTCATCAACCAGTTTAGCAACAAATGCTAGAAGAACAAACATTAACACACCAATGCGTTTAAGGAGTGACATTGAAGTTTATATTGCCTTCATCTTCATGTCAATCGTTTTGATATTATTTGGAGTGATCCTTGGTAAATTAATATAGTATGTAGTCATGTTTCGGTTGTATTCTAAAGAACTTAGAAGCTAGACTTTCCCATTATTATGTATAGGGTTATGGGAAATGTTCGTTTATGTTTGTTGGATAATTGTGTTAATTATGTTTGCTACTAGTTTGTGGTTCATGTTCCAGTTGTATTCTCATGAACTTATAACCTTATGTTTGCTATTGTCGAGTTTATGGTTCATAATCGTTGTTAGTTGACTTAAGATTTACTTTGTTATTGAATACCCATTATCATTGTTGTATACAGCTGGCTGTTGTATGGGATTTTGTTGATATATGTATGCTTAACATGAAGCTTTAAGGCATTTGGTAGTATACGGCTGTTACAACACGTTGTACAACAGATGTTATGATGTGGGATATCCCACATCGACTACACATGAAAGTGTGGAGTGGTATATAAGTGAGTGTCAATCCTTTCCCTATAACCATGGTTTTGGGGAGAGTTAGGGCTCCTTGTTTGTATCCCTAACAATGGTCCGACCTGCCGGATCGTACGTCTGCGGGAAGGGGCGACCCATTGATTGGCTCGGGAAACCGGTTGGGCCCGGGGAATAGTTCCCGGGTGGGCCCAGCACTGGTATCACAGCGAATGGAGTCGTGGGTGGGCCAGCAACCTGGGTGGGCCCCACCACGGACCCAGCTGTGGGTGGGGAGGACTTCCGGAGTTGGCCGTTCGTGGACGTACGGTTTCGAAGGGGAAGGTATTGTTGTGATGTGGGATATCCCACATCGACTAAACATGAAAGTGTGGAGTGGTATATAAGTGAGTGTCAATCATTTCCCTATAACCATGGTTTTGGGGAGAGTTAGGGCTCCTTGTTTGTATCCCTAACAACAGAATTTATTATTTCAATAATCCCAAGCAGGAAAGTCCATTAATTACCTAAGGTGATGAAATTCATAATGTTTACGTGAGCTACTTGTATATTTGTTGCATGATTTGGCTGATGCAGATGGAAACTACAGTGACATTGAGCTATATTATTACTCTGTTCCTGCTTGTCCACTAGCAAATCAAATGTGATTTCTGACTCATGTCCCCTTAATGACCTTGGCAGCTAAATTTGCTGCGTGAAAGCAGTAATCTCGCTTTGTATTAATAGGCGAAAGTCCATTAATTACCTAAGGTGATGAAATTCATAATGTTTACGTAAGCTACTTGTATATTTGTTGCACGAGTTGGCTGATGCAGATGGAAACCACAGTGACATTGAGCTATATTATTACTCTGTTCCTACTTGTCCACTTGCAAATCAAATGTGGTTTCTGACTCATGTCCCCTTAATGAACAACAACTAAATTTGCTGCGTGAAAGCAGTAATCTCGATTATTTAATTCATTTGCGAAAGTCCATTAATTACCTAAGGTGATGAAATTCATATGTTTACATGAGCTACTTGTAAATTTAGTGTTTCGCGAGTAGGCTGATGCAGATGGAAACCACAGTGCTTGTCCACTTGCAAATGAACTGTGGTTTCTGTCTCATGTACTATTCATGAACAGCAGTAAAAGGCTCTGAGTGAAAGCTGGCCGATATGTTGTCTCTCAATGAACAGGTGACTCGATTTGCTGTTCATGAACAACAGCAACTGGTGGAATGCCCCACCACTTTGCCACCCATCAACTCCAAGACGCATCACACTGTGTGGTCTGAATTTGATCATGGCAAATGGATGGAGGACCACAAGACTCGGATGCAGGGGATTGCGGTTAATTAGTAATTCTTGCCGACAGTGTAAACATTGCATTAGGTCGCTGGGATTTCTCAGCTATTTTTATGTTGCAAAAGCTTCCAATATAATGTATTTTATGATGGTTGTTATAATTGACCAACATATTTTATGTTTGCCAAACCTTCCAATATATAGTTGTTATAATTGCATCTCTTACCCCTTTTGTATACGCAATAGCAAGCTTATCCGAAAGCATGAAGAGCTTTAGGATAATGTTTTTTATGGTATAATTGAGCTTCGTTATGGTAGAAAACATTTTTCCAACAAGATAGTCACTGTATTCAGCACATGGATGTGTAGTAAAACTTGTGTATTATGGAAAACTTAAATAGGTGGTTGCGAAACATACAAGTTTTGTCTATGTATGAAATCCTTCTTATGGATTCGACGTATGTATGACTATAGAGTACTTTCTTTCACAACCAATTGCATTTTTCGAATAGAAATAAAATTGTTAAAAATTATACAACAAAATAAACAACTTGGGAGTCATACGTAAATAATGCAAGGTGTTCCTTTCCACTTGCCCATAAAGCAGCAATGTGCTAGATCAGGATCCCACCATCATGCACAAAAATCATATTGATTTGATTTGATATTCATTGTTTGTCACGGGTATTCCTCTCTATCTCATAAGACTTGGTCATGATTTGTATATATTTATAAGGACCTGTTTACTCCTTTTCTATACCAGCAAATTGACTTTCATGCCTTTCTATCCCTCCTACTAAATAAACATCATGCAAATTCCTCCACATCATTTTTTTATATACATCTAAATGGAGTTCAGAGATGGATGCAGTATTCCTGTCAATTGTCATCCATTATTCAGCACAAAAATAATGGAAATTGGGATTGTGCTGATGTTCCGACTGATGCCTTGCTGGAGGCGCAAGGAGCTCTCATGGAAAACTTCGGGTGTAGCTTAAGTTGGAACGATGTTTACGAGTGGGTGAAAGTGTTGGAGTCCCGTTATCGGACATTCAAACAAATTATTGACATCCCACAGACTCATTGGGATATTCACGGGAACTCGATCATGGTTGACGAAAAAATTTGGAAGAAGATATTCAAGGTTAGCTTATATGATATTTAAGTGCAGTGGTTTACAAATAATATTTAGTTCCAAATTATGTCCATAATGTTTAAGATTCCTGCAGGACAACTCAATTGCTCAAGCATACTATCATAATGGGGAACCCGAGTTTGATAAGCTCGCAATATTGTTTGGTCACGATTCAATTAAACGTGAGTATGAAAACATGGTAATTCTTATAAGTGACTCAACAGATGCCGGGGGAAGAAACAAGAATGTCACTATCATTGTTTCGTCAGATGATGAAATAACGTCTCCAATTCCAACTCACACTGCCAAATCAAGAAGGAGATTGTTTGATGACAGTAGTAAGCCTACGGATCTCGAGTCAACCAACAATAGAGGGCATTATTTTACGGAAGAAGGTATGGATGAATCTATTTCTCATTATTCATTAACAAATGATTTTCCAGGAAGGTATAACGAGAACAGTAATGTTCAGCCTTCGAAAGTGAACGGCCCGAGTTCTTGTGCATCGTCAAGCCCATCAAAATGGTGGAAGAACCCATTCAAATAAGTGTTACCATTCCATTCGTGCATTTATTATGTCGATCTCGGCTTTTGTCCCAAAGTATGGTAATTTATTTTAAGATATTCTAGCATTTTTATATCTTATGCATTTTATTATTAAGTCTTGTTTGGTAATCCTTCAAATGGTCTTCAATTTGAAAGATTCAATTATTACTCGTAATTGAATGTAATGTATTTTTTTCAATTGTTTGTGTATTCCGAAGCAGCAATTATTACTCTCATGTTACAAAAAAAAAGTTGCTAAACAACCAAATTATTTAGAATTCAAAGTTTATACCGAATTAACGGGAGATAAAGCTTATATGTCCTCGGTCTTCATTAAAATACAATTCCAATCTTCTATTTATTTTAAATAACAATGAATTGTAATGTACATCAATAACATAAATTAACTGAAATCCGGAAAGAAATGCAAGCTTTTCGCACAAAATGAGTATGTATGAGTTTTCGTTTTTTATGAATTTGAATAAACCAAAAATTAGAAAATGTAATGTTTTTCGTTTAGACAATTATCAAAAAAATTACGCAACGTAAACCAAGTGTTCATGAACAGCAGTAATCGCGTCTCTGTTACAATCTGAAGTCATGAATCTTTTTTTCCTCGTGCATTAATGAACTTTAACTAATTTGATAATTCAATGATACATAAATCATAGAATCTATTAAACAATAATGCAAATAAATATCAAGGAAAACTTAATGGAAAAGACCAAATATAACAACAATATTAAGCAAAGGTTGCAGAGAAATTGTTTGGTCAACAGTTGTAACTTGCTGTTCCATAATCTGAACAAGTAAACTAATAAGAGAGTGCTATGCATACATAGTCCAGTAGACATCATGCGAACATACGCGCAAAACAAAAGCATAATTAGTGCCCGCAAGGTGATATATTTCGAGCATGTACAATTCCAAAGTTAAATGACCTACATCCCTTTAGAATTCAAAAGACGCATCACATAATGTTGCCTAGCAGCTTCCGGCAACCCTATGAAGATCTTCAAACGTTCGACTTTGTCTGCCTAGGGGTGAGCATTCGGATTTCGGTTCGGATTTTTGTCTAATCCGAACCGATCCGAAAATCCGAATTTTGAGAGAAATACAATCCGATCCGAACCGAATATCCAAAAATCTGAAATCCGAAAATCCGAAAATTTTATAAATATATCCGAACCGAACCGAAAAATCCGAAATTATGAAAAATCCGAAACCAATTTTTGTTAATTATATTTATATTAGATTTAAAAATATTTAAATAAAATATTATTATTATATATAAATTATATATTATTCGGATTTTCGGATTTTTTCGGATTAAAAAAATCCAATCCAATCCGATCCGAAAATCCGAAATTTTGAAAAATATCAATCCGATCCGAACCGAAAATCCAAAAAATCCGAACCGAATTTTAAATTTCGGTTTGGTTCGGATCGGATATTCGGATTTCGGGTATTTTGCTCACCCCTGCCAGTATCTCACAAAAATCGAATTTCTCATCCAGTGACAGACCAGGGATATTACCTAAGAGATCAAAGACTTCATTTCTCGCTTTTCCCAAATCGAACTCATATCCAATCCGACTCGCCAAGTTTTCTAATCTAACATTTGTATTGCGACTAATTTCTCCCAACATATCACAAACACTTTGTAGCCCATCTACCGCTTTGCGTTTCTTGGTGGATTGTCATGGAAGCTGATCCCCTTTCTGACCTTGGCAAACACTATTTTCCCCAGGTTCTTTGCGAGTATATCTTCCAAGCTAACATGATAGTCACCGTCAATGCCCCCTTCTATTATGTCATCCTCCTGTATTAATTCATTCACCGCCTGCATAATGTCCTCGGACTCTCTTCAATCGCTCGGTCCTTACCAAAAATTTCTTTCCAATTATCGAAAAAGGGCCACGACTTAAAACGCATCAGATGTGCATTATTATCACTCTGACAAAAATACAATGACATATGAGTTTATGAAGACACGCAAAAGCACTATATTGATGTGGTGGCTAAGATAGCGTAATTCATATAAGTTAGCAAGCATATTATTTTTTACAATCAAATATAGTACAACACGTATGAAAATAGAAGAGCAAGCATGTATATAATTGCATTTCCCAATTAATTTCAATACACACTGATATAATTTTTTAAAATAATTGACTACAAATGCTTGTGCTTAATGAGTAACATCTAATGAACCCTAGTCTCGGTATTATCCGGCGGTTATCAACCTTCATTGAAATTCAAGCGCGGAAAGTTGCAAATAAACAGAGTAATATAATGAATCTGTGCACGAATACTTGCTCAAACAAATATTAAAATAGCCAAACAAAGATGACCTTCACTATTTGATTCATAGATCGTTGTCACAGTCAATCATATAATTCCCTTTATGATTGAAGCCAACTCCACTCCTACTCAGCATTTGGGTAAGAGAATAGTAACACTTCTTCCAAGTACGCTTCGAGTTGATATGTGGCATTCCCTTCAAATCTGTGCCTGGAAATTCCTTCTTCATGGCGTCTTCAAGCATGTTCAAGTAACCAGCTCTAAAACCAATGTCTGATTTCCAACCTTGTGCAACAAGTTCCTTCAAAGCTGTTATGAGGATCTCCTCCGCTTTATGCGACCAACAACACCTTGTCTTAACAGTTTTGTTTACCTTGCCACGTCCAATATCGCTACTACTTGTGTCCATACCTTGCAAGAAGAAATGTTGACCAACAACATAATGTATTAAAAACAAGTTGTAGACTATAATACCATGTTCTCAATCATGGAGTTGTATTAATAACTATGACATGTAATTATATCACAAACATAGTCGAAGGGAGTTGCACCAACATAGTAAGCCTGTTTTAGAACTATGCCCAAATTATTAATTGTTGTGTTTAGCTTATCCACCCATAGTATCATCAAGCACTCAAAATGTTTGCTGTGTTTAGCTTATCCACCCTTTAACGATGTTTAGTCCTTTGTTCCAGGAACTGTAAAACATAAAGTATGCTTATGGTTGGACCAAGGTTTCATTTGAAGCGAGTAATGTCCCTGAACACTGGCGTGTTCTAGGCATCTACATTGTTTAACCCGAATTTCCCAAAAACCATCTATCAATTGCGTCAAACATGCTTCTCAAACCCAAACACAACATGACAGAGAATAACTTCTACTCATTTTAGTTAAAAAGAGGTTTGCTTATATCCTATATCATAAATGCTGTATAAAGCTATTCCTTTTGGTATATTGGTTGCAAAACCCATATATTTTTTCAACACAAAATATAAAGCATATGATTACTAACCTTCTTGCCCAAAATTCATATCGGTCTAGGAGGACGGCAGCGTGGTTTTCTTCGGACCGACCGTGTTTTTCATTCAGCGAGAATGGATGGGAGGGATTCTTCCCGACAGGTTACGGATCCTGTGAAATAGAAGCTGAAATCATTATTTCGGAATACAAAAGCTTTGAACCCCTTACTTCGCGTCTGCCTATAAAAACTGTTAATCTCGCTTTGACAGCACAAATTAATGAACAAACCGTAACACATCACCATTTCATATTTTATTTTGTGGAATGTCATTCCTCAACAGGAAATATATTTCTACAAATTTCATAGTCATAAACAATCCCATGAACTTGACTATTTCACACCTATTCTACCCAACAAACAAAGGGAAAAGAGGCTACTGCCATTTCATCATGGTCAATAATTGGCCATTTTTACAGCGATAAATCATTAATGTACGTTCTTTGTAAACAATGGAAGCACCAAGCCGGGGGAATAATACAAGTGAACTCCAGATAATGAAGATTAACAAAAATAAGGAATTTAGTTGCCAAAAAGATCAGAAATCGCTTTTCCCAAATGTTGCTATAAGACTCAATAAATCATTATGTGGTTAATCACACGAACTAGGAACCCTATCACAAAAATCAATTTTATTTTTAAATACATGGAACACATACGTATACTAACCTATCAAGCTCGGATATAACCCGAGATTACGACGGCGGCGCATGCCTCCGATGATGTTCCGACGAGTACTGTCGTAGAATGTTTATGTGTTGTTGAGTACAGAACGAGAGATTGGGACGGGCAGGGAACCTTCTTGTTCAATCTTATATTAACATGCCGTCGGAGAAGATGGGGAAGGGAAAACATGTTAGGATTCGTTCTTGACAACATCTAATGCGCAGCGGAATAATAAAATCAAGAACAGATCTTAGATCTATAATTAAAGCATGCGATGAGCCCTAGAACATGAGATCGAAGACTTACGTGTTTATAACGCTTCCAGGTAGTAGTAAAGCTTCCAAAGAATCCTTCGAGAGCGTTTCCACAACTATGGTATCCACGTGTATGCCAATCAGTCGCAGGAACAATTCCTCGATATTGAAATCCAACGAGAGAAGCCAAGAATCTCCAATTGAATTTCACGGTAGTTTTCTGTGTTTCTCAATAATGGTCTGATTAACCTTCATCACAATGATTAGATATCCATTATATATATTATCCATAACCTAGTTGAATGGGCTTTAGGGTTCAATTAATTAATATCCAATACTTAATTAATTAAGCCCATCACTAATATTAGTCCATTAACTTTCAATCTCCCACTTGGACTAGTATTAGATAACATACCGTGCACTATGCATATACCCTTGAACTGAATAACAATACACTTGATAGTGTGACCCAATAGGCCCCCATTACCGACGATGATCTAATCAAAGTCTGCACAAAACTCTTGGACTGCGTTGTGCAGCGAACTCGATATATGACGGACGTTTACGTGGAAACAGTAAACAAACCTTTACATGAAGTTTATGTAATATCCTTTCATTCATGACACACTCGATTGAGCCTAGGATTTTGCTATGTGTCTATCCCAATAGCTCAATCATTTTTCTCATCTTTATTATAAGACCCATATGATCATATTCAATTACTTTAATTGAATATATCTCTTCATCGCCAATGACTTTATGGTCGAATAATATAGAAAATGAGTGCTCACCGAAAATCTATTCGAGGAATGAATCCCATTCTTGCTCAACTACCATTTTCATTTTCTCATGATGCACCCAATCCAAGCCGTGTCTTGCCACTTGCAAGCGTTGCCTTGGTCAAAGTACAGCACTCAACAAACAAAATGTGTAATGACCTCAAGTCTAAGGACTATTACATACTCCACACACTAAGAAATCGTAGACATCAAACAAACGATTTAATAGTTGGGTATACCAATACTCTCCAAAGTATTCATGTGTCCATCACGGATATCAAATATCTCATAGTTGCGAGAACCACTACATTCTCTAAGAATGTGATGCGACCACATGCTAACCTATAACATATCATCAATATCCCATTCTTGATGATCATTGGTTGGGCTATTTTAGAATTATACTATATCATTGATGTCTCACAGCAAAAATGACAGTGATAATTCAAGGGAACAAATAAGAGAATAACGACAAACATCAAAATAATTATTCCATTAAATGCACAAAACCCATAGATAAAACATTATCTTCGATTGTGATCAAAAGAAAGTATGTCTCAACAAAGGAGTTTCTAAAACATACAAACTTTAAACTCCCACTGAATCAAAGCCAACATCCCACATGTCTAACACACAAGCTCTCACAACAACTTGGTAAAAGGGTCAGCTAAGATATCATCAGTGGGTACTCTTTCTAATTTTACATTGTTCATTTCTATTATTTCTCTAATCAGATGATATCGTCTTGAAATATGTTTGTTTCTGTTTGGAAACTAACATCAGTGTACCTAGTCACTGATAGCTTTGGATGTCCACCATAGCCCCAACAATCTATTAGGTCTATCCCGATAGATCTTGATCTCAAGGATATAGGAGGGCTCACCAAGATCCTTCACCATAAAGGATTTAGACAGCCAGTCTTTTACGGATTGCATCATGGATCGATCGTTCCCATAATCAGAATGTCATCGACATATATGACCAGGTATACAACGTTTCCATTCTCGCGCTTACTATAAACGCAAGGATCCTTTTTTTTTTTGCTTCTGACAAAGTCAAACAATTTGATAGCTCTGTCAAAACAAATGTTCCAACTCCTTGATGCTTGCTTAAGCCCATAAATGGACTTCTTTAGCCTACATACTGCATTCGACCTCTCTTTGGACACAAAACCTTCAGGCTGAGTCATGAAGACATCACCTTCTAGTTCTCCATTGAGAAACGTGATTTTGACATCCATTGCCAAATATCAAAATGTATTACACATCTATAGCAAGTAAGATCCTAATGGACTTGATTTTACAACTAGTGAAAAGGTCTCGTCATAGTCAACTATAACCCTTTGCCACCAATCTTACCATCTGCATTTCTCTTCCTTTGAAGATCCATTTGCAGCCTATGGGGTAAACCCTATCTGGTAAGTCATCAACTAGTTCTCAGACTAGATTGAAATACATCGAGTCCATTTAAGATATTAAGGCTTCCAGCCACATCTTTGAATCGGTGTCAGACACCGCTTCAGTATAGGTCTTAGGTTCATCATCATCATACTCGACTTCATCATCTTGGTTCTCAACCATTAGATTCAGTCTTTGGGATGCACGACGAGTCCTCTGTGGCTTATTGAGTTGGGATGTTTGCGCAAGTTCAGGCTGTTCATTCTGAACGTGAGTAGGTTCTTCCGTGTTGATCTGATCAACATTTTGGATATTCTCAAGAATTTCATCATGATTTTCTTGAGGTGGAGGTGGCACAACTATTGTGTCATCTTGTATTTGATGAGTCTCGTTGTCTTCTTGAGATGGTGGTGGCCCTAAGAGTCATTTCCTCCCAATAGATCATCAAATACTCCCATCGAATTCTTGTTTACACCATTAAACAATCCTTCGTCTTCGTGTCATTTTGTGGTTCTTGAATTGCTTCAAGATCTACCTCGTTGTGACCTTGTTCCTTGGAAACGTAAGAGTCTTCAAGAAACGTCACATTCTAGAAATGATCACCTTGTGATCTCCGGTGAGTAGAATTCATATCCTTTTGTTTCCTTTGGATATCCCACAAAATAACATTTCTCACTTTTGATTCCAACTTATCACCGCATCTTTTAACAAAAGCGGGACAACCCCAGGTCCGCATATGTTTAAGACTTGCCATTTTACCACATCATAGTTCATATGGCGTTTTCTCGACTGATTTAGATGGAACCCTATTCAGAATATAAACGGCAGTTAGTAAGGCATGGCCCCAAAGGAATAAAGGGAGACTAGCGAAACTCATCACACTACAAGAAATTAAGGTTTTCAGTCACACATGGATGTGTGGTTAAAAATACATTTATGTGTGAATATAGATTTTTATTCTCACATAATTCAAATGTCAACAAGTGTCACTAAATCCATGTAAAGAAAGAGTTTTACCTACATATATATGTATGTGTGGATAAATCATCAATTTTTTATCTATATATATATACATCACCAAAGATATATCTTATGTGTGGATGAATATATTTTTGCTAAATTAAAATGATGAGGTGGAAATGACGTAGATTATGACATGTATTACACGTGGCAATTTGTATGTGTGGGTAAATGTTATAATTTATGTGTAGGTAATTCTTTTTTATATAGTGGAGAAAAATAAATTTAAATTTAATTTTTTTTCTTTTTTTTGGATCTAATTTGGTATATAATGTTATATTATACCTTGCATTAGTCAAATATGATACAATTTCTTGTTTGAAGAACCACAAAGTATATCTAAAATGAACAACATATAAATTATAACAAGATTTAATATATAAAAAAATTACTTCAAATATTCATTAATACATCAATGTAGACAATATGTGTGTACTAACTACAAATAATTTTGAACGTCAAATAAATACAAAATTAATACGACACTTTCTATTGCCTCTCGAGTAATTCCATGCTTTCTCACAATATTCGTTGTTGACGTACACACGATCTACGTATTGGATCTTAACCTGCATTAGAAAAAAACAAAAGAATGGCGCTATTGAAGAATATGCAAGAAAAATACGTTGCAACCCAAAATCTTAATTAATTAATATACTTGATACTTTACCTCTACAGATAACAAGGAAGTCTTTAATAATTTCAGGATCTCGGCACGACCTAGTGAGCTTTCAGGAAAGATGTATTTTCTATGACTTGTAAATAAAGATGAGAAATTTCAACCAAATTATAAAAAATAGACTTGTGAAAAACATGCTATGACTAGTAAATAAAAATAAGGTATCATGAGATATCTCATCAAACACTAAAGAGATAACATGAATTAGTAATGCATCAATGGTAAAAAAAACATACCTAATATTTTTCTCTAACTATGGATGTCAATTTGGAATTTTGGATCTCTGGGATAATCTTCCCACAAGACATTCAACACCAACCTTTTCAAGATAATCTTCCTGTGCTCAATGAAAAGGTTTAATAAGATTTCAAGAACTAAATCACTACTTACCATCTTTCCAATGCAAATATTAGTCTTTGTTGTTTTTATGCTCGAATCCTCATAATCACAATGACATGACTGGAAGCATCACAAAGTTAGTATCAACTAGTTGCAAATTAACACAAGCCTGGAAAAAACATAAACAACAAAATTAAAGACGTCATAACAGACAAAACTAATAGAAGATTAAGTTTCTCCAAGTTTTCAATTTTGCTAACATCCATTCAAATACAGCTAAGCTACATCTAGAGTTGGGGATTTGGAAATAATTTAGCACAATGGATAGCAAACATTATAGATAACTAGTGTGCTAAGTAAAATAAGCAAATCGGGCATAGATGGCATCTAATAATTACAAATTTAATTTCAAGACACATCCGTGCAAAAATAAATCTACATAATGATGTGATTTACTTCTATTCATAAGATATAACCTTACCGACACAAAAGAATGTTGGTGAAGTCCTAACAGTAAATCCGAAAAGCTTTGGTTGCTAGAACAAGGGGTTGAAAAAAGAATGATCATCAAAAGCAAATATTCTTTAATTAAAAGATAATCAATGTAAGTATTGGATATGTATGAAATAAACTTAAAATCACAACATAGCGACCAATGGTTACATTCAAGATGTTCTAGAGCGACCATCCGAGCACAATGGCATATAAAAGGAAAATCAAAAGCATTCTTTTCATGTGTCCAATCTATATCATAGGTTCATATCATAAAATATGAAATGTAGAAGGTCCTACTATGTTAAGAGGAACTATACAAAAGTATAGCATATATACGCTTCTTGGAGGATAGCGTGAGTTTCTAGTGGCAAAAATTAATACCATATAGCATATAGTATAGTGTACTATACAAGCCATGTTTTTTAGAATCTTCATCGTGAATTTGCTAACAATATAAGAACTATCACTCAAGAACTCAATGAAAACCAAGAGAATCGAACAACGAGAAGTAATATGAAACTACCGAAACTTACCAAATCGATAAGACCCACAATCAAACAAACCAAGGTGAAACTAACTACTTCTCAAAGGTCTCATTACTTCTATTATAATCCGAATGCAGGTTTAACAGTTTTGAATTTCCCAAAAGTTCACACAATTCACCGAAACTACTTTACAAAGCACGCCGATATAATACATCTTTGTATGCTTTTGGCTAAATCATTGCAACAAAATTTAGAGGAAACACAAAATTATTGAAGCAGAATGCAAGAAGATTTTCATACCGACAAGAAAACGATAATTAGTGTCGAGAGGAAATCCATACTCTAATATTGCATTCTCCACCTCATTGTTTGTGGTTGTTATTCTCCCAAAGGTGGACGACTCAGTTGTTGAGACCACATCCTATGAAGTAGAAGCATTCTCAAAATCAAAGATTGAAATTTCTTGACGTAACAAACATAGTTGACATAATTGAATGAATAATGGTGAAATAAGTCACCTTTTTGCAGTTTCTCGTGTAATCAGATAAGGCCACCAAAAGGGTCATTTGCCTAGCCAATTTGCAATATTATTTCGAGATTTATTATACTAATAATCATTTCAAAATCACAAATTTACTGAAATGAGAAGAGATGTACCTGAAAAGCAATGGAAGAAAAGCGGTGTAGAGAGGCACTAAACAACGCAAGACAACCCGAAGAGAAGACACCAAATGTCTACGCTAGTATTTACGCAATAACATATAAATCACAAAGGGAAAACAATTACCAAAGGTGACACCAAAAATTAATAAAATTCCAATCTTTTGCGTATTTTCTCAATTAAAAGCAAATCCCACATATAACAAACCCGAATTTTGAGAATAATGGGTGTGATAGTCGAGCAACGATTCGAGTGCACAACTCGCCAGTGCATATCTCGTCCGGCCGTCTCCACTAACGATTTGAAGAAATCGACGTCCCGATTTTCTGGATCCAAAATCGATCTTTCGATTCTTCAAAAGCTAAAATGGCGAAGAGTATGACTCTTGAACGATCTTTGGTGAGTTTGACGATTTTTATTAGAATTGATCTAAGAATTTGGAAGATGGGAGAATGAAAATGTCATTTCTTAGAAGATTTGTTTCCATGGCGAGCAAATGAAAATTTTCATCCGAAAACTTTTCTTCATGTATTGCGGAAATGAAATATTTTAAATGATAACAATTTTATTGATTTTCCACATAAGCAATTTAAAGTTAAAAATAAAATCACAAATTTAAGAATGTGACTAATTATTTTTTTCACACATATTAAATGTCAATAACACATTAAAATTAATTGATTGATTACGCCACACTTATTTAGTTATGTGGATAAACTACCACACATAATTATGTGTGGTAAATTATGTGTGACCAATACTTTAATTTTTTGTAGTGTCATGGATCGAACCATATCTAATAAAGTTCGATTTCTTCTCTCGGATACACCATTCATTTGTGGTGTTCCCGGAGGTGTCCAGTCTGACCGGATTCCATGTGATTTCAAGTAATCAAGAAATTCTCGGCTTAAGTATTCCCCTCCTCGATCTGATCGAAGACTCTTAATACTTTTACCAAGTTGTTTCTCGACTTCTAACTTAAACTCTTTAAATTTATCAAGAGCACCGGATTTGTGTTTCATTAGATACACATATCCATATCTTGAAAAATCATCAGTGAAAGTTATGAAGTACGAATATCCACCTTTTGCTTGAGTTGGAAACGATCCACACACATCTGAGTGGATCAACTCTAGCAATTCTTTGGCTCGTAACCCTTTCCCAGAAAGTGGTTTCTTAGTCATCTTTCATTTGAGACAAGATTCACAAGTACCATATGATTCAAAATCAAATGGTGTGAGATAATCCAATTTTCTCAATCTTGCTATCCTTTTCTCATTGATATGACCAAGTCTACAATGCCAAAGATAAGTAGCATTATTCAGACATTTAGCTTAGGTCGTTTGTTTTGTACATTGAGAATATCTCGTTCACATTCAAGCATATATAAACCATTCGTAAGAAAAGCTTTTCCATAAGTCACTCCGTTATGAGAAAACGAGCATTTACCATTTCCAAAATGGAAGGAAAACCCTTCAATGTCTAACATTGGAATGGAAATAATATTCTTTGAAATAACGAACGAAATAACAATTATGTAAATCTAGTCTATAACCCGAAGGAAGATCCAATCTATAAGTCCCCACGCTGCTCGGCAAAGAACTCTTGCTCCATTTCCCACGCGTAGGTCAACCTCCCAGATTCACCTTCCTGTCACAAAAGCCCTCCACATTATTACAAATGTGTGAGCCACACCAGTATCTAATACCCAAGAATGTGAATTATTTATGACATATTTATCTCAACGACAAATATACCCGAGCTATCACCCATTGCACCTTGTGCCTTAAATTTTAGGCGATCTCTTCCAAGTGCCCTTCTCATGAAATGTGCTCTTGAGAGATCTCGGAGTATCTTATACTCCAAGGCTTGTGCCTCTAAGGCAAACAAACTCTTCAAGTCTTGAATCATTTCATAAGGTAGCATACATTCATGTTGCTTTGGGTTCCAAACTCATAGAAGTCAACATAATGCCTCGAGCCGACATAGCATCCTCAACGTGCTTCTCATGAGTAACCTCACAAACGAGGCATACTCAGGAGAACGCTCATCGGGGATGATACTGATTGATTTGTCCAAGACATACTCAATCTTTTCCGTCCTTAATACCAAACGCAGTCAACGTAGCCAATCCGTATAGTTTGACCCAGTCAACATATTTGTTTCCATCAAACAATTATACAACTTAGACGACATCGTGGCGAACGAAAAATTTACGTAAATTAGAACAAAGTAAACACAGATCACAATCGTATCACTAATCAAACAAGGGTTTATCAGATTGATTAGTTCCCACTAATTTTAACATATATTGCACCCCAAATGCAAAATACGGATTTATAACAAATATATAAATCTTAGTAGTCCAAGATCCAGTCGATATTATTACGACCTCTCGCTTTGGTGATGATCAGAAATAATATCACTCGGTGGCCTCCAAGCCGATTGCAACATTGATTTGTAGTGATTCAAGTCTTACATTATCATAGCCTCTGCTTTGGTGATGACTACAATAATAATACTTGGTGGGTTCAAAACCGATCACAACAAATAAATTTACAATTCTTGGTTTATTAATCCAATTAATATGATCCACTAATTATTTTGATCGCTTTGGCTGTTTCAAAATAATTAAGCAAATCAACCCCATCACACGATGCCAACCATGTATCTATGAATGAGCCTTTGCCTTGTCGATTTGGGAGTAAACACTTTGGTGTAAAACTCTTGGACGAAAGAGGCTAGGATCCTCATACAATTATGATGGACGATGCGTTTTGTTTCAAAAACAAGACTTGTATTTTAGTGGGATAAAACATGTGATACTAATTGTATATTTAATATCCAATATTAAATTCAAAACAATTACTGGGTGCCGCCTACCCAGGCATGAAATGCGGACCACATATATTAGGCGCCGTCTACCCAAACATAAAAGCGGTCTCTAACTACTATAGTTAAAATAAGCATAAAATCAAATAGCATGCTTATCACAGAAAAACAGCAAATAGGGCTAAACGAATAAATTCATTAATCTAATTAATAATTTAATTCTCTAATTAAAAGTGGATATACTCATTTATATTAATTCCAAATTAATATAAATATTCATTTTGTATTATTATTTCTAAAATAATAATCAAATGAGATTTATTAATCTAATTAATAAATCAATTCTTTAATATATGAACATAAGCAAATTATATTATTTCAAAATAATAATAAAGTTAAAATTTATTAATCTAATTAATAAATTAATGTCCAAAATAGTGATTAGAATTATTAATTCTAAATTAATAAAATTAATCCATGTACATTACTAAATTATATTAATTCTAAATTAATATAAATCAAACCTTATATTATTATTTCAAAAATAATAATATAATTAAAATTTATTAATCTAATTAATAAATTAATTTCTAAATTATGATTAAATTTATTAATTCTAAATTAATAAATTAAATCCATGTACACAAGTAGATTGTATTAATTCTAAATTAATACGAATCAAAATTAATGTTATTATTTCAAAATAATAATATTAAAACATAATTTATTAATCCAATTAATAAATTATTTGTATAATTGGAATTAGATTTTATTAATTCAAAATTAACAAAATCGGATTTTTTTTTTTTTTTTAAACATTGGCGACCGACGGGCTGCCATATATAGAAAATATCTTGGCCCATAACAAAGCCGACTCGCGGCCCACCATGCCCCATGCCCTCGGCCCGAACTCGACGCGGCCCGGCCACAAGACAAGTGCCCAACAGCGCCTTTGGGTTTCAGCGCGATGCTACGTCGCCGCCGCTTTCTCCCGCCGTCGCCGCGTTCTACCGCCGCCGCCCGCGCTAACGCGCGTTGGCGCCCAGCGCCCACGCCGACGGCCGCCGACTCCACGGACGCCGCGATTTCCGGTGCGTGTTTCACCTCGCCAGTAGCGGCGGATGCGACACAGTCGGCGTTCGTGCATGCCCTTGCGTACCCGACGTCAAACGGCGTTCAGCCAGCGTTCCTTTTCACCCTCACGCCCAGCGTGCGTCGGCCTCCACCCACGCAACGAGTGTTCGCCGCGGCGACGAGCGCGAGCGCCTAGCGCTGTGCCGTCGACCGCGACGTTTCATATTCGAACGCACGTCCAGCGTGCGCGCAAACCAGAACGCAACACACCGCCGGCGCTCTTCCCATTCGCGATGACGCGATTTCAGTACAGAGAGGGTTCGGCGATGGCGGCGACTCCAAGTCGACGGTGGAAGAACGGTGAAACAATTTCCGGCGAAAACATACAGATTTTTAATTTCAGATTTAATTTTCAAAAAATTAAATAAATTTCTGATTTCAAAATCAGATTTCAATTTCCAATTATTTTTCAAAATCCACAATTAATTAGTATACGAATTAAATAATTATAGATCAAGCCCCGGGCTCTGATACCACTGTTAGGATTCGTTCTTGACAACATCTAATGCGCAGCGGAATAATAAAATCAAGAACAGATCTTAGATCTATAATTAAAGCATGCGATGAGCCCTAGAACACGAGATCGAAGACTTACGTGTTTATAACGCTTCCAGGTAGTAGTAAAGCTTCCAAAGAATCCTTCGAGAGCGTTTCCACAACTATGGTATCCACGTGTATGCCAATCAGTCGCAGGAACAATTCCTCGATATTGAAATCCAACGAGAGAAGCCAAGAATCTCCAATTGAATTTCACGGTAGTTTTCTGTGTTTCTCAATAATGGTCTGATTAACCTTCATCACAATGATTAGATATCCATTATATATATTATCCATAACCTAGTTGAATGGGCTTTAGGGTTCAATTAATTAATATCCAATACTTAATTAATTAAGCCCATCACTAATATTAGTCCATTAACTTTCAAAACAGAGGGATCGATTTTAATCCTATGACATTGTTGCATAGCTGAGTTGAGTGCAGAAGGATGGTGTGCCCGAGAAGGGTTACCGAAGGAATTCCATTTCCACGTATGCCCAATCTCTCATTCCTCCGAGTTTTTAAATTTCTGTAAGGGTAATTATGTCATATTGTAAGTTAATCACACCATATAACTTGGCTATCAAACAAAGATGTTAATTTATCCAGGTTTTATATGACATATACCAAACATACAAATTACCTATCAATCTCACTAATAATCTAAGCACCAATATATCTTGCATTATCCTATCCCTCGAACCAAATGACCCCTAAGAGTTGATCTTCTGTGTGCTCCACAGCACCATAAAAGCACAGTAGATTAGGAGGCAAATATACATATATTAACCTAATGATCGAGTTGTTAATATTTGAGTCAAGAGTCTTAGATTTAAGTTCATTGTCATACGATTTTAAAAAATCATTTATCCAATAAAAAAAACTTAGGAGGCGACGTCAATTTTTAATTAATCTTTGTCAATTAAAAGTTTGATTGAGTTTAGTTGGGGATAAAAGTAATCCTGAACAATTTAAGGCAAGATTATTGTGTGATCTTTGTCAATTAAAAATTTATTTGAGTTCAGCTGGCGATAGACCTAATATTGAACAATATGCATGATTATATTGCAATTGGTAAGGTAAAATTTATTTAAGATAACGGTATTTTAAAATTTTAATTAATAAAATAAGGATTCTAAAAATCCAAACGACTCCTTCAAACATGTGATTACAGATGATTGCGAGCAATTATAGCGAAAACTCTTCTAACAATTTTTCTTCAAGTGTGCTCGCTTTTATTTCCTTAGAGAATTATCTATTCTGCGATCTCTATATGTATTAAAATGTGTTTTCATGTATCAAAACATGTTGATTGATTGGTCATGGACGCTTCTTGATTGATTGATAGATTTCTATGCTTTTGACAAAAATACAAATTGATGATGGGATATAATATCTAATGATTCTTCAATTGATATTTCACTATAACATCTCCCATAGAGATGCCAATGAATCCCAGACTCGGTCCAGATCCGTGGATCCAGATCCATTTTTCAAGATCTGGATCCTCAAAAATTTGGATCCGATGGATTTGGACCGGATCTGGATCCTATCCCCATATTTCGGATCTAGATCTGAGATTTAATTTTTGAGACCCGAATCCGATCCAGATCTGACCCGCAGATCCGGTTAGTTTATATATATATATATATATATGTGTGTGTGTGTGTGTGTTATTTTTATTATAATTAAATATCTAACCCCAACTTAAAAATCTTTAATTTCCTTTTTCAAATTCTCTCAAAACAAATCTGCTCCTAATTTCATTCCAAATTCTCCCAATTATGTATCAGTCGGTATTCACGGCGGGTCGCACCATTTACACCACCGGTGATCGAGTTGTTTGTTGTTTCCAACCTTATAATAAATTTATAACTAATGTCTTCCAATATAGTGATAATTGTAGAAATTCTAAATAATTATTATATTATTATTGTGTATTTAGATTAGGGTTATTGACGTCTAAATACATGAACTTTGGGCGTATTTTGGTTTTTCCCATGAACTTTAAAATTGTCAATAAATACACGAACTTAACATCATTGTGATTTTTCCACAAATTGAAAACAGTCAAAATTGAACCGACGGCGGTCGACGTGGCGCTACTTCATCAAAACGACGTCGTTTTATTTATACAATATATATTAATTGACGGTTAAATACATGAACTTTGGGTCTATTTTGGTTTTCCATGAACTTTAAAATTTGTCAAATAATACGACTTAACATTATTGTAATTTTTTCACAAATTGAATAACGGTCAAAATTAAAGTCGATATAACAATCGATTTAATATCACATTATTAAAACGACGTTGTTTTACTTGTACAATATGTATTTAAAAAGATCTTAAATCCACATTAACTTACACTCACACCGCATCCCACCCCATTCCATCTCTTTCTAACCTTAACTTACGATAAGGTGCGGGTTTATCGTTTTCTTATACAATATGTATTAAAAAATCTTAAATCCACCTTAACTCACACTCACATCGCATCCCACCCCAATTTATCTTCTTTCTCCAACCTCAACTTACGATAAGGTTTAGGTTGGAGAGGTTATGAGTGTATTTAAGATCTTTTAAATACATATTGTATAAGTAAACGACGTCGTTTTAATAATATGATATCACGTCGATTGTTATATCGCTTTAATTTTGACCGTCATTCAATTTATGAAAAATTACAATAATGTTAAGTGTATTATTTGACAATTTTTAAAGTTCGTGGGAAAACCAAAATAGACCCAAAGTTCATGTATTTAACCGTCAATTAATATATATTGGTATAAATAAACGACGTCGTTTTGATGAAGTGGCGCCACGCCGATCGCCACGCCGCCTTTCAATTTCGACCGCTTTTCAATTTGTGGAAAATCACAATGATGTTAAGTTCGTGTATTTATTGACAATTTTAAAGTTCGTGGAAAAAACCAAAATACGCCCAAAGTTCATGTATTTAGGCACCAATAACCCTTTAGATTATTATGGTGTTACTGTAAATTATATTTGATTTATAATTTATTTTAGAAGCGAAAACATATGGATCCGGGTCTAGACCCTAGACCCTGCAGATCTTATGAATCTGGATCTAATTTTTTTGGGCCCAATAGATCTGGATCGGATCCTAATCCAAGCAAAAAAAATCAGATCTGGATCTAGACCTATTTAGATCCGGTCCAAATCCGGCCCATTACCATTCCTAATCTCCCATATACATGGATAAAGATCAAAGTTCTGTGCATGGACTTAACTTAATATTATAGGCTTGCTAGTAAATTATATCTATTTAAAATATAATTATTAAATGTAAGCTTTGAATGAAAGAGTCTGTCATTTGCTTTACTAACTTTATATTGTAAATTATATAGTTAAAAAAATGTAAGCTTTTCATTTGCATCAATGGTTTGAATATACAACTCCAAATTCTTTGGTGTTGAGAATAGTGTGAACTTTCCATGTTCATTTTTTTAGTTTTGCTTTAGCTAATTTATTATTTTATTGATCATTAATGTCGTGTTAAAAATATTTATATGAGCATCCGGGTTGATCCTTACTCGAGAAAGCGTGATATGGATCTCAATTTGATTAAAGGCAGAATATGTGGAAAATCATGATTAGCTCAATGGGGCTACAAATATATTGGTGAAATTACAATAGAGAAATATAACGAAGCTATCCGGTTTCTAAATATATTAACCATGAGTTGAACTCAATTTCATTCTCGTTTTACGTTTCCATAAGTTATGTTGATCAATTGAGAAATTATGGTTGATGGAGTTTTAATGAAATTATATAGTGAAAAAAGAAGAAATGCTCCAATTTTAGGAATAATTGTTATAGCTAAAAACGAGATCACTTGTGTATTTACTTTTGAGTAACAAGATTTTGTGTGTACTGATTTTAAGTTAATAATTTAGTGCATTGCCAACAGAAACATTTGTTTTGTTATATTTTTGTGGTATGGTTATAACTTAATAATATTAAGTTTTATTAGCTTATTTTTAGTTTGGAGATTAATTGTATGTATAAGTTTATTGTTGATGATTATGTAGTTGTATATATAGAGACAGACCACAAAATTCTTTCCCAAGTATACGTAGACTATGAGTTATTGATCTCATGAGGGAGATAATAATTCTTTCCCAAGTATACGTAGACTATATATGAGTTATTGATCTCATGAGGGTTTGATATTATCTCGTATAAGAATATACCACTTTTAGGCTCACTCTGAATTATTGACTTAATTGATTTAAATATAGAATTGTGGGACTTCAAAAATCTTAAAATACTACTCCCTCCGTCCCGGCATTCATGGCCCGTATTCCTTTTTGGGACGTCCCAACAATATTGGCTCGTTTCTTTTTTGGGATAAAAATTAGGGAACTAAACCTATTACTCACTAATTGGGATGGCCCATTAAAAACCCTAATCCTAAAATTAACTACCCCCTCCCCCCGTCGATTCCTCTGCCTCACTCATTTCTGAGATCTCTCTCTCTATTCTCCCTCTCTACCACTCTTCTTCTCTCGTCTTCGGGCATCAACCCCTTCACTGAAACCCTAGCTCATTCCTACTCCACCGTCGATCCTCTGGTTTTGTCTTCTCTCTTCTCTCTCTCTCTAACTCCTCTCTACCCCTTCTCCCTCTCGTCTTCGGGCATCTACCCCTTCACTGAAACCCTAACTTCTTCATACTCCACCGTCGACCCTCTGGGTTCGTCTTCTCTCATCTCTCTCTCTGTAACTCATCCTCTACCCCTTCTCTCTCGTCTTCGGGCATCAACCCCTTCACCGAAACCCTAAAAATTCCCTTCCCATACTTTCACCATGAAAACAGATCTGGTTGACACTGACGACCAGACCTGTGATACTGACGACTCTGGAGTTCTCTCCGCGCTGCCGTCGTGGCCGTTCTCTCAGATCTGGTCTGAGACGGGGTCACTGTCGAGAGACCCACGGATTTGGGATCTGGAGGCTGGATGGGTGCTCAAGACGGGAGATCTGGAGGCTAGAAGGGTGGAAGACGGAGATCCGAAGGTTGGAAGGATGCCCAGATGGGAGATCCGAGGTGGAAGTGAGGTAGAGAGGCGGAGATCCGGAAGAGATAGCAAGGCTACAAGGCTGGAAGGGTGATCTGAGCTTGGGAATACTACACATGTTGAAGATTCTCGTGCCCTCATACTTCCAACTGTGAGATCTTTCTGATGTGAAGAAACATATGTGATTTTGTGATGCGTGTGATGAAATATCTGTGATTTTCTGATGCGTGTGGATGGTTTTGAAAATTTTGGGATTTTCTGATGAGCTGTGATGTTGGGTTGTCTGTTGGTTTTCTGTTGATGTTGGGTTGTCTGTTGGTTTTCTGATGACCTGTGATGTTGGGTTGTCTGTTGGTTTTCTGATGAAGTTCATGGTGTTGGATTTTCTGTTGATGTTGGGTTGTCTGTTGGTTTTCTTGGATGGTTATCTGATGATGATGGTTTTTCTGATGGCTTTTTTGATGGTCTGTTGGTTTTCTTGGATGGTTATCTTCTGATGGTGTTGGGTTTTCTGATGATTTGTGAATTGGTTGGAATGTTTTGATGCATGTTTGTTGGTTGTAATGGCTGCTATTTATGATGCATGTGATGAAACACGAAATAATTTTGGACCATATTTTTCTGATGCATAAATCATGTCTGATGATTTCAAAACAGCAGTATTTTTCATCCAAACTGCTTTACAAAAAATAGCTGCCTCATTTACAAAACAGAGCATGTTCTTTACATTCCTTCCGATTTACAAAATATCGGTGGCTTTACATCAAAAGTTGGTTGTTTTCATCCATTCCTAAGGTTCTTACGGGTGATGAATGCCAAGGCATTCATTATCATTCCACCTCCTCTTCCCTTCCAACTTCAAGCATATATGATATGCACCCTCTTACTAATTCATCTAGCGCTTCCAAGTCTGTGGGAAGTGCTTGCTGTCTTATAAGAGCAGTCTTATTCATGTGTGGAATCTTATAATTGTTCTGTCCTCTGTGCTTCATTATCTCAAGCATGCAGCTTTGTAAACTTAGAAAAACATTGTTCAATGTTACAGGTGATAGTTGTTCAAATGACAACTTCACTGCATTGAGCAGTTGGTCAACATTGTAGCACGCGTGCTCAATTTGTATGCTCTGTATTGCCCTAAACCATCCCAAATCATTCACATTTAAATCTGGAGAATTGGGAGGCTGGTGTACTAACCTAATGTCAAACCCATCACCGCTGTCGCAATTAAAATGGATCATTATCCTTTATATGGGCTTTGCATTATCTTCGTCAGATATATATGACTTTACTTGCATTTGGTGGCCACTTAGCTTTTATTGCTGGAATGATCTGTGCATCCAAATATCCAAAATTGATAAGAACAGATACACTGCATCCACTTTGCATTCACTATTTATTTTCTGAATAAATAAAGAACCGATACATTCACACATTTATTTTTTGAATGCATAAATTAAATTAGAATAAGTTGGATTCAACTAGTCTTAGTAAGACACTAGTTGAATCCAACATAAAGGATTCTTACATTTCATGCATAACTCGCTATGTCTCCTTACCTCATTGATCAAACACCCTCTGATCACATCTTTGGTCACTGATTCTATTGGTTTACTTGATCTCTTTGCTGGCACAGTTTCAGTGAATGGAAAGATACCTATCTTTCCATCAAAAACAACACTTCCATTTTCTGCAAATGTAGGTCTACAAACAAAGACACATAAACATGACCTTTGTGAAGAATTTTTGTTTTGACATGTTCTATGAGGTTCTTCTTCTCCGGTGTTAAATAAAACCTATATGAGGTCTTAGTTATATAGAACCATTTCTCATCTATGTGTGCAATGTTTTCCATGCTTTTAAACTTTAAAACCTTCAATATATGATCATACAATAGTGCATCCAGTGGCTGGAGCCTTATGACTTGTTTGGGTCGTAAGGTCTGGTTTTATTGCACTAGTATGAGGTCTAAGAAGGCCTTCACTTACCCACCTCCCAACTGTGGACTTGGAGCAGTTTATGCTTGCTGTCAACTTACGAATGGTGGCTCTTTTGAAGAGCTCAATGCTTTGCACCAATTACATGTCAATTGTAATTTTCTTCCTTCTATGTTGCTACTTTTTAAACTTTGTGAAAGTATAACTTCACCTCTTTGTTGTTGCTTTCTTGCTTCAACCCAAAGTCTGGAAATTGTTCTTTAACACCACTTCCTCTGTGCCTCCAACATTTTGCCCCTGAATGGCTTTCCATTCTTGTTGTTCTGGAGTAAGAATTGGACGATGTTGTTTCGAACTTCATGGCTGAGATCATTCTGCCTTCCCATGGTGAAGATGAAGATTTTTTTTGAAGATGCAGTGGAGAAGTTTCAGAAATTTGTAGTGAGACAGATTATGAATGCTCTCTCTGTATTTATAGATTGTTTTAGAGGGAAACTGAATTTAGTTTGAAAGATTTTTATTTCAAATTTTTTGGTGCGAAAATTTCAATGTAAAAAATTCACTATTGCTTCCAGTTTGGCACTATTTTTATGTGGAATGACATTTTGTTTCCTCTGGTTTGAATTGTGTTTTGATATGTGTGTGTGTGTGTGCGCGTGTGTGTGTCCGTGTGTGTGCGTGTGTTTGTTTGGTCAAAGATGCAGTTAGAGTGATTAAAAACACTAAAACAAGTGGGCCACACAATTTTAATCCCTAAACACTCCCTACTAAATTCCCGTGTCCAAAAGAAACGAGCCATGAATGCCGGGACGGAGGAAGTATGGTTTTATACAAGTATAATTTGAACTGTGTGTTTTGAGCGTTGATAATTTATGGAATATTCATGCATTTTGCGAGGATGAGGACGAGATGAATATCCAATACTATAACTTTAATTTTGGCCAAATAAATGAATATTTGAATTTTTGTTGTGATGAATATCCAATACTGTAGATTTGGTAACTAGAAGGTATCACTATACGCAGTGACGGAGCTACGTAGGGGCCTGGGGGGCCCATGGGCCCCCAACTTTTTTTCAAAATATTACTACTATATACATATTATAAAGTTCAGAAAATCGTTGTAGTGTAATTGGTAAGAGCCTTGAATTTGTTCCCAGAGATTATGGGTTCGAATCCTGACGTTGTCGCTCCTCTATTCATTTTCCCAATTTTGCTATTTTTTCCTTTTCCCAATTTCTCTTCTATTTTTCCTTTTTTCCCTTTTCATATTTTTTCCTTTTCCCAATTTCTCTTCTATTTTTCTTTTTCCCCTTTTCAGCTCCCAACTCTTTTCCTTTTCTCAGTTTTATTATTTTTTCATTTTCTCAATTTCTCTTTTATTTTTCCCCTTTTCTCTACTTTATGCTCTTTCTTTCTTTTTCTTTATTCTATAATTTAATTTATATTGATAAAACAAAAGATATATGCTACTATGATCAATTCAATTTTTAAAAAGATTATGATAAATTTATTCTAACAATCATACATGATATTTATTTAAATTTTAATAAGCTTTATATGTGAATTAATATGATCAATACAAATTTTTATTTATAACTATTATTGATTGATTGTTTAGTTATTTGTTAGTAAATTTTATTATTTTATCTTTGCAAGATATTAAAATATAATGAAAATAAATTTAGTATGAAAATTACCTCTATTCAAATAATATTATATATTATTTAAATTATTATTATTTTTAATTTTATTTTTAAAATTATAATTTATTATCTTTTAAAATTATAAATAGTTGGGTCCCCCAACAAAAAATTCCTAGCTCCGTCACTGACTATACGGGACGAGGACGTATAATAAAATCACTTTTTAATCGTATATGAGACATATATGGATATATAATTTTAAACAAGTGAAAAATATTGATTGGCAGACCTACATGAAATTTTATCTATTTTTAAATCTTTTGTTGTTTATATTGCTTATTATTAGTGTTTAATCTTTAATGTTCGGTTCTTTATTGAGACATACCACTAACTATTATAATAATTTAAATTTAAAGGGACATGCGCAATTATTTTGTAATAAAATATTAACTTATCTTTTATGTTTATGGACACAAATTATAATGTAAAATGATTCCCCATCGAATTTCAACGGATAATACACTAGTTTAGACTATAAATTGTGTATTTTACAAGTTTTTAGGACTAAAATTGCATGTTGTTTTATCCTACACAGAAAACATTTTGTGGCAGACAGTAATGAATTAAAATTTAAAACATAACTTACGTTACAATACAATTAGAAAATAAATGTGTAGTGAAGCTATCACCAGCGCTTATCCTGAACTTGATCATCCCTTTTTTTTTTCTCACATCTTCAGATAAATGTATTCCAACTATGATGCATCCCAACTATTTCGTAATTTGTTTCAAAACAAAACAACTATAACAATTCCTCTCAAATATTCAAAAAAGAAATGACAAAATAATTGGAGAGACAGAGACACAAATGTTTCAGAGTCTGGTTTTTATGCTGCTCAAGTTTCTAACTAATATTAATGTTGTGGTGGTTTGCTGACCAAAGTTTTGTGCTTAGCTTTTCAATTATTACACAGAGACGATCTGCAACATTAATTATGGTAATATTCGAAAGATTTAATGAATCTGAAGATAAATTATCTTCATACGCACGTTCCAAATATGTGTTGATTATGTATAGAACTAGAAGCTGCATATACTCCCTCCGTCCCCGTCCCATCATAAGTACTCGTTACTTTTCGACACATAGATTAATGAAGGTTTATGTTTTGTGGCAAAATTACTTCATTTTTTAGAACGAGTCACTTTTAATGAGACGGCACAAAAAGGAAAGCGAGCGATATTTTAAAGGAACATGCATGTGGAGTATTAAATTATGACTATCATATCAACTAATATATATGAACTAACAAGATCTATCAATACGTATGAAGTAGCAATAATATCTCAGAAGACGCCATAATTAAGGTTTTGGCAGCATTAATTCTCAGAGGTGTTGGATACACTGACTCAAATAACATTTCATATCATATCTCATTTAATTATCGAGCTAGACACGTACAATATATAAGACATTATGATTCATACAAATGATCGAAAGAAAAGCACAAATGATATTTCATATTTGCGTTGTTATATGATTAAAACTTATCATCGTTTTCAGAATATCATCAAGGTATTAAGAAGGTGGAGCATCAAGGTTGATAATTACATTGATAATTCAATGACAGATACTTGGGATTTCAATATAGGCAGCCACACTCTCTCAAGAAAAGATGAAACAACTTAATTAATTGGGACACACACATTTTTCTTCTGCAGACAAACACTAAGGTGACTACCAGACGTAGGAATGAAATTGGATAGGAATGAAATAGACTTTGGAATGAAATGATGATAGGAATGGAATGGAATGAAATATCGCGATTCTTATAGCTAGTATGTATAAGGAATGACTAATAGGAATGAAATAAAACAAATAAAATAATTATTATTTTATAATTTATGTTATAATAATAATAATAATAATAATAATAATAATAATAATAATAATAATAATAATAATTAGTATTAATATTTAGAAATATTATTAATACTAATTAATAATAATAATAATAATTAATTATTATTACTAATTAATAATAATTATTATTATTATTAGTTAGAATTTTATTACTGTTATTATTAATTAATTAATATTATTAATAATATTATTTTAATATAATTACTTAGGAATATTATTAATATTATTATTACTAGTATTTATTATTATTACTAGTACTTATTATTATTAATATTATTGTTATTATTAATTTTATACTAATAATAATATTATTATTTTAATGTAATTCTTTATTGTATTAATTTTATTTATTATGTTAATATTATTAATAACTATAATTTTTATTAATATTATTATATTATAATTATTTATTATTAATAACTACTATTTTATTTATTATCATAATTAATTAATTAATTAATTATATTTTGATAATATTTATTGGTATTAATTATTATTTTTATGTCAATATTATTATTAATTTCTAATAATATTTATTATTATTATTTTTTATTGTTATTATTATTTTATATTATTAATAATATTATTATTTTAATATAATTATTTATTGTATTTATTGTTATTTGTTATGTTAATATTATTATTAACTATACTTTTTATCACTATTATTATATTATAATTATTTATTATTAATAACTACTATTTATTTATTACCATAAATATTATTATTATTTTATTAGTATTAATTTTATTTGATAAAAATAAATAAAAATATTTTCAGAATAAATAAATAAATTTGGCTAATCCCATATTCATGAGAATAGCTAATACCATGGGGGAATGGAGGAATGACTAATCTCATGTTCATGGGAATAAGCATTCCTTCAGGAATTGTGATTCCTGACGTAAAAATCTTACCAACCATCGGAATGGGAATGGACGCAGTAATCACCATTTCATTCCTGCATACCAATGACACTGTCTATTTCTTTGGTAGGATGAAAGAAATAATTGAAAAAAGACAAAAACTTGGATGAGCTCCGTCTCACCGTGAGCTCATCCTTATTTTTGTTAAAATAATTATATAATAATTATGATAATTAAGGATAATTAGATTTTATTAATTTATAATTAAATTTATTAATTTTTAATTATAATTTTTAATTCAAAAATAGAATTTATTAATTCATAATTGAGGTTTGTTAATTCATAATTATGATTTATTAATTCATAATTATAGTTTATTAATTCAAAATTATGGTTTATTAATTCTAAATAGGATTTATTAATTCACAAATATTATTTATTATTCAAAATTAGGGTTTATTAATTCACAATTAAGGTTTATTAATTCAAACTTAAGAAACATTAATTCAAAATTATTGTTTATTAATTTATAATTTAAATTAATTAAACTAATTTAATTAATTAATTAATATGAATCTCACCTATTGGAAAAAAGAACAAAGTGGGCTTATTCATGTGGAGTTTTTTCCCAAAGAAATTGAAAAGGGGCATATCGATAGATTTTAGAAAAAGTGGGCTTTGCTGGGCCTCAAATAGACAAAAGTAAATCACTAATTCGTTATATCAAGAAATTGTGCAAGAAGCTTTTGTCACCAAATTTCAAAATGATAAGACGTGTGTTGCATTGTGCGCTCTGTTTAGGCGCAACATGTCATCACTCATCAGCATGTGACATGATTCAGATTATTCTGTCAAAACGATCACCAATTTTTATTTTTTTTGTCAATTTATACGAAATTTAAAGATCGCGTACTAAGAGCTCGAACTTTTAAGATCACCAATTTTAGCAACGTTTTATGTTCTTTTAAGACACAACATAGAGTACCACTCTTTTAATTTTTTGTGGTTTATTTTTATATTAGTTGTAAATTAGTCCACGATATTTAATTCATTTTCACTATACTTCAGTTTATTACAAAATTAATACCTTTTAATTATTTTTGGTTGTTGCTTATACGGAATAATGCCTTACTAAAGTGCAATTGCACGGTTTTGATATTTTCGCAATCAAATATCATTCTCTGACCTCATCTAATGATACGCAGCGGAAAATACAATCAAGAAACAGATCTAGATCTACAATTAAACATGCGATGAGCCCTATGAACACATTAGATAGAGAACTTACGATTTGCAATGCTAACAATGAATCCTGCAATGCTTCCAATGAATCCTGCAAGTTGTTTCCACAACTATGGTATCCACGTGTATGCAAATCCGATGCAGGAACAATTCCTCGGCACAAAGTTCAAGCAGAGAAAGCAAAAAATCTCTGATTGAACTTAACGGTAGTTCTCTAAGATTATGTTTCTGTATTACGTCTAAAGTCTCACCTTCAACCTAAAGAATGAATTCTCTCTATTTATATTAAATAGAGCAGTCCATTAAATCCCTAGCTTATATGGGCTTTTATTCTTTAGTCTGCTTTAATTAATTAACTAAAGCCCATATATCTAATTTAGTTCATAATCTTTCAATCTCCCACTTGGACTAATATTAGATAATTTATCGTGCACTATGCATATGCCCTTGAGCGGATTTAACAATACACTTGATAGTGTGACCCAATAGGCCTCCATTACCGACGATAATCTAATCAAAGTCTGCACAAAACTCCTGGATTGCGTTGTGCATCGAACTCGATATATATATTAAACTTGATATCCTTCAGTGCTCAAAACCAATGTACAAATTCTTCCCAGTAGAGCAATATACATATATCCATTTTAATATTATAATAAGTAAAAAAGAAAAGGAAACGGAAGAAATTCTAAGTATGGCAGCAGTATTAGAACTGTCCCAAACCCAAATCTGTTTTAAAAACGTAAATTTACATCTTTCTTTAAAACAAAATCTTAGAAACTTCACACCTATTTTTATTTCCCCTAAATTGTTTTGTTATGATTTCAACATCAATAACCAATGATTATTTTTTCAAAATAAATTCATATGCAAGTAAAATCACCGTCAAGATCCCAACGCTATCTTAAAACACAAACTTCTCTATCTTTAAATTTGTTTTATCTTCTATTCTCATAAAATCTTCAACATTTAAGTATATTTAAAATCATACTAAATATACTTTGGAAGAGTGTCAACTTCAAAGAATTTATGGAGAAACATTCCTTACAATCAAATCAAACAAATTTAATTTCCTCTACCAAATAAAAGGGCAGACAAGAACAATTAAATATTCAAGATAAAAAAATGTAAATTATAAAGCGGGCCACTAAAAAGGTTTCAAGGATTTCGATAATAATAACCTTGGACTAAGTACACCAGTAGTATACCACGAAAGAGGTCAAGTAAAAAGTTTTTGGATTCCTTCCGAACTATCATTTCCTATAAATTATATAGCTTCAATTTGATCATTGGCAACTAATAATCAACAAAAAGGCAGTCAAACAATTGATTAAAAACATTACATAAAAACCAATTTATAACAATCCCCACCAAATTTAAATATGTAGATATATACATAAAGGAAGGTTCAAATAAGTTTTTTTTTTGTAAAAAATGAAAATGTGAGAACCATTTTCAATTATTTGATCGCAAAGATCTATGTTAAATGTATCACTTCACTAGATGAATGCATCAACCATATTCGAATTACATGAAGGGGAAATTTCATTTTTTTTTTGTACGGTAACTTTGTGGACGGATGCATATCAACTTTTGCAGTTCTCACATTTACTTTATAATAAAAATTTTCACAATAATCAACTTATATATATATATATATATAGAGAGAGTTGAGTTCAAATGAGATCCATTTTTATCCTACAAACTAAGAACCAAATGAATTCGTTATGAAAGTTGATGAATTTGTTAGGAAAGTTACTGAATTCAAAAATTTGAAAATTTTCATCTGGATTCAAATCCCATGAGGGGCGAAAATTCCATTTTTTTTGGATTCAATAAATTTTCCAACGGATTCATCAACTTTTACAATGAATTTATCATTTTTTTTTGTTCTCACGATAAAATTTGTCCTCCCTTATATATATAAAATATGTTCTGTATAGTTTGGTGCGAGAGTGCTTAGATGAAAGAGAAAGGTGGTTGAAACAGAAGAAGCTTAACTTGCAGGCAATGGAGACTCTGCAACCAACCGCTAGCCACATGTAATTAGGTACCAATACACACACACATACAAATTCCTTCAAAACAAACCCTCCCCATATATTCCCCCGCATCACTTCACATCTACTAACTGTCAAAAACCGCACAAACTTCCCCTCTACCCCCACCCCCATCGCCCTCCGTCGCCAATGGAAGCCAGCGCAGGGCTGGTCGCCGGTTCCCACAACCGGAACGAGCTCGTCGTTATCCACGGCCACGAAGAGGTAAGCATGCACGCAATCACAACACCAATTTGCATGCCAATATTTTCATGCATATAACATTCTTCTTGTTTAACCGAATCCCTGCAGCCTAAGCCACTGAAGAACTTGAGCGGCCAAGTCTGCGAGATATGCGGTGACGAGATCGGCCTGACTGTCGACGGCGAGCTCTTCGTGGCGTGCAACGAGTGCGGTTTTCCGGTGTGCCGCCCTTGCTACGAGTATGAGAGGAGAGAGGGCAGCCAGCTTTGCCCACAGTGCAAAACCAGATACAAGCGCCTCAAAGGTATATACATCAATTCACCCTAAAGTTATTATTTTCATGCAAATTAAACCATTTTTCTTTTTCTTTTTTTTTCTGTAACTGCAGGGAGTCCGAGGGTTGAGGGAGACGACGACGAGGAGGACACCGACGACATCGAGCACGAATTCAACATCGATGAGCAGAAAAAGAACACTGATATCGCTGAAGCGATGCTTCACGGCAAAATGAGCTATGGGAGAGGACCGGAAGATGAGGAGAACGCGCAGTACCCGCCGGTTATCTCCGGCGGCCGCTCCCGTCCGGTGAGAACAGCTCAAACTGTATTTATTTTTTATTTTTTTCAATTGCAGGCTGTTATTTTGAAATATATATGAAATTAGGTTAGCGGAGAGTTCCCGATTTCAAGCCATGCTTATGGAGATGAAATGATAGCGGCCGCTTTGCATAAGCGGGTGCATCCTGTCACCGATGATCATGGTATAAATACATACAGATCATATATATATATATATATATTCGTGTGTAGTCATTTTTTTGATATGATGATGCAGGAAGTGGAAGATGGGATCCTCTGAACGAGGTGGGATGGAAGGAGAGAACGGATGACTGGAAACTGCAGCAAGGAAATCTGGGGCCTGAATATGATGATCTAGCTCCTGACATGGGCATGTGAGTATTCTTCAACAACCTCAAAACTTCAATTCTACAAAATTTAA
This sequence comes from Salvia rosmarinus, assembly GCA_036937905.1. Taxonomy (NCBI): domain Eukaryota; kingdom Viridiplantae; phylum Streptophyta; class Magnoliopsida; order Lamiales; family Lamiaceae; genus Salvia; species Salvia rosmarinus. The sequence goes on from CM072823.1 coordinate 32,412,924, forward strand.
CGATTTGGAATAGAAGATGAAACACGATTCGTAAAAAAAAATGCAGTATAGACGAGGCGCGGCAGCCATTGTCTAGGAAAGTGCCAATAGCATCAAGCAAAATCAATCCTTACAGAATGGTGATAGTGACAAGGCTGGTGGTGCTGGCCTTCTTCCTCCGGTACCGGATCTTGAACCCGGTGCACAACGCCATCGGCCTCTGGCTCACGTCCATCGTCTGCGAGATCTGGTTCGCCCTCTCCTGGATCCTCGACCAGTTCCCCAAATGGTTCCCCATCGACCGCGAGACCTACCTCGACCGCCTCTCCCTCCGGTAGCAACTACTTGACATCTGTCTCGCATTGGCATAACAGTTAACCTAAACAAAGTTGCTAAAAAAAAAGTCCATTCAGCCCATGCGTATATATAAACTTAAACATTCATTACTTATTCAACGTGGGCAGGTATGAGAGAGAAGGCGAGCCTAACATGCTGGCGCCGGTCGACATATTCGTTAGCACGGTGGACCCGTTGAAGGAGCCGCCTCTTGTTACAGCAAACACAGTGCTCTCAATACTGGCGGTCGACTACCCTGTTGATAAGATCTCGTGCTACATCTCTGATGATGGTGCTTCCATGTGCACCTTCGAAGCACTGTCTGAGACAGCGGAGTTTGCTCGAAAATGGGCGCCCTTCTGCAAGAAGTTTGCGATCGAGCCACGGGCACCGGAGTGGTACTTCTCCGAGAAGGTGGACTACCTCAAGGATAAAGTGCAGCCAACTTTTGTCAAGGAGAGAAGAGCTATGAAGGTACGCATTATACATCACTATTAAAAGACAACGGTTTTGAATCTTGTGGTTAATCTTGAATCTTGCTGATCCAAAACAAAAATATTGAAACAGAGAGAATACGAGGAATTCAAGGTGAGGATAAACGCAATGGTGGCGAAGGCAACAAAGGTGCCCCCGGGGGGCTGGATCATGCAGGACGGGACGCCGTGGCCGGGAAACAATACCAAGGATCATCCCGGTATGATTCAAGTGTTTCTAGGGCAGAATGGGGGGCTTGATTGCGAGGGGCACGAGCTTCCCCGCCTCGTGTATGTCTCCCGTGAGAAGAGGCCGGGATTCCAGCATCACAAGAAAGCCGGTGCCATGAATGCTCTGGTAAAGATCATACATACACCATGCGGCTTGCTCCATTGTTGTTCTTACAACGCCATCAATCTTTGCAGATTCGTGTTGCTGGTGTTCTGACCAACGCTCCCTTCATGCTCAACTTGGATTGTGATCACTACATAAACAACAGCAAGGCTGTGAGGGAGGCCATGTGTTTCTTGATGGATCCACAGGTTGGGAAGAAGGTTTGCTATGTGCAGTTTCCTCAGAGATTTGATGGCATTGACAGACACGACCGATATGCCAATAGAAACACAGTCTTCTTCGATGTAAGTGCTTGATTAACATTCTCCACAATATAGTATAAGCAAACATAATTCATTTTCATTGTCTTGCAGATCAACATGAAAGGTCTTGATGGTATTCAAGGCCCGGTGTATGTCGGAACAGGATGTGTTTTTAGAAGACAGGCATTGTACGGCTACGATCCTCCAAAGGGGCGTAAGCGCCCGAAGATGGTGAGCTGCGACTGCTGCCCTTGCTTCGGACGACGCAAGAAGCTCCCACACTACTCCAAAGATGGTGTCAATGGAGCTGCAGATGTTCAAGGTTTCTATATATGTCACAAAATCACCAAGATGTGTCTCTGTGTCACAATTAACCGAACATCTAACTCTGCAACTGCAGGATTTGAAGACGACAAGGAGCTCCTCAAGTCTCACATGAACTTTGAGAAGAAATTCGGACAATCACCTATCTTTGTGACCTCAACTCTGATGGTGGAAGGGGGCGTCCCGCCTTCCTCCAGCCCTGCAGCTCTGCTCAAGGAGGCCATCCACGTCATCAGCTGCGGATACGAAGATAAGACAGAATGGGGTTTAGAGGTAACATTATATTATACAATATCACAAATTATCCAATAAACTTATTCTTACTCACTTGATCTTCACTCCACGTGCAGCTGGGGTGGATCTACGGCTCTATCACGGAGGACATCTTGACCGGATTCAAGATGCACTGCCGCGGATGGAGGTCCATCTACTGCATGCCTAAAAGGCCTGCATTCAAAGGATCGGCTCCCATCAATCTATCCGACCGTCTCAACCAGGTGCTGCGGTGGGCTCTCGGATCAGTAGAGATCTTCTTCAGTCACCACAGCCCTCTCTGGTACGGCTACAAGGAAGGCAAGCTCAAGTGGCTCGAGCGCTTCGCCTACGTCAACACCACTGTCTACCCCTTCACTGCTCTGCCCCTTCTCGCCTACTGCACCCTCCCAGCCATCTGCTTACTCACTGGGAAATTCATCATGCCAGAGGTATATAACTATAAGTCATAACAATCTAATTGAGGGGCGGGGCTTCAGCACCCCTAGCCATTCTTTTTTTCTCAACCTTATAATTTTGATATTTTCAGAAAAAATTATATATTAGCTCAATTGTTGCTGAAAATTTATAGGCCAACTAATCCACAACTTGCTCTTGTTATGATCCAGATAAGCACTTTCGCGAGTCTCTTCTTCATAGCCCTCTTCCTATCAATCTTTATCACTGGCATTCTTGAGCTGAGATGGAGTGGAGTGAGCATCGAGGAGTGGTGGCGGAACGAGCAGTTTTGGGTGATTGGCGGCATCTCAGCTCATCTCTTCGCGGTCATCCAAGGCCTGCTCAAGGTGCTGGCAGGGATAGACACCAACTTCACGGTTACGTCCAAGGCATCAGACGATGAGGATTTCAGCGAGCTGTACGCCTTCAAGTGGACGACGCTGCTGATCCCTCCGACCACCATCTTGATCATAAACTTGGTGGGAGTAGTAGCTGGAATCTCTGATGCAATCAACAATGGATATCAATCATGGGGTCCCTTGTTTGGGAAGCTGTTTTTCGCGTTCTGGGTGATCGTGCATCTGTACCCATTCCTGAAGGGGCTAATGGGGAAGCAGAACAGGACGCCTACTATTGTGGTGATCTGGTCTGTGCTTCTCGCCTCCATTTTCTCGTTGCTTTGGGTCAGAATCGATCCTTTTATACTCAGGACTAAGGGGCCTGATACCAAGAAATGTGGGATCAACTGCTGATGGATATTGGATTTTCAGGAGTGTACCAGAAAAGAATAAAGCAGATAGTGAAAATTTTGTGGGGTGTTCAAGTTTTCTTTTTCTTTTCTTTTTTTGTAACTGGAACAGCTTTGTGGCTCATTGTTGGAAAGCAATGTGCTTACTTCCGATCAGACTAGAGAAGCTATGCAGTGGACTTGATGATTATGCAAAAGAATTTGGCTGCAAATTACTCCTTCACATTCTTGAAAGCATATATCAATGCATCCAAAATTATGCTTTGCACTTCTGGAAAACGATTAATTTTTGTGTTGAAATTGCTAATTGTAGAATTCGATCGGATAAAGGAGAAGAGCATAGGTGGATTAATTTGAAACAAAGGGAAAAATAAAATAAAGCCGTGGAGGCACGTAGATCCCTTCAAACATTTATTAAAGTTTAGGAAATGCTTTCAAAAATAAACTCAACTTGAGAAATAAAGAAAAGATTAATTAATCTAAATCATTTAAGTGTTCGTTGACAATCCGAAGCTCGACACTCTGAAAAATCAAGAAAGTTTAATCACTAGTCACTACACAGTTCCATCATCAATACTCCATGATCCCTCAACTACCAAGTCACAATAAATAAAACAAAAGTTAGTGTTTAATTCATTCGTGGATGCCATACATACAAAATGATACAAGAAAGAAATAAAACAAATACTAAGTTAGTTAGAAGCCTCAGTTGATGACGTCCCTCAACAGCGCGGGGGAAATTTTCATTAATCACCGCTTTCTTTCACATTCTCTTTTTACAAAAATAAATACATGTAAAGAGAGGCAGACTATTCTAGTGAAGAAAAATAGAAAGCAAACTAAAAACTCTTCTTACCTAAAAGTAATGAAAAAAATTATGACAAGTGTGAGGTGAAGAAGCATTGATATACACTCACTATAAAAAGATGATGTTATATTGATTCATGGTAGAGGAGGCAAAATCGAGGTCTGTTAACATGCATCATCTTAATACCCAATTAGGGAAAGCTTGTCCCCCTTCCAACCTTGCTGCATCTGCAACAGATGAGTTCTCAGGCTGTCTTCTTCCACCTGCACAATTTCGTAACATCAGTTATATCCTCAGCCAAAGCATTTCATCGTTTCATAGTAATATAACAAACAATTTCTGATCACTAGGCGAAGAACTAATAGTTGTATCAAATCCTCTATTTTTCTAGTCTACGACATCAATATGAATGTGTTCAAGCTGCCACTGAACTTTGGCAGGGAGAAAAGATCAAGAATAGCATGATACAAGTCAATGAGCAAACTAATTACACTGCATCAAAAACCTTTTTTCATAGTTTTCATAGAATTAAGAATAGCCAGAGAGGAATTCTCACCTGCAGAGCAGCTATGGAACCAAAAAGTGATTCACATTCATGCAGCACGGCTCTTTCACGTGCTGCTACATCAGCAAGTTCCGACACCAGGGAGTTCATACCCTCCACCTGTACACATAATAAGTTTACACGGTCATTCTTTAAAATAAAATCATGCACAAGGAAATGTCAGAGGGTGAAGTTGTTGGGATATGGAGCCTGATAGGATAGAATTAGAATTAGAGTCATTGGACTTGGGGGATTCTAGTTAGGATTAGAATTAGTCCATGGTTGGAAGAATTCTAGTCAAAATAGGATTAGAATTAGAATGCATTAGGGTTTTTTCCTTCTTATAAATAACCCCTGTCATTGTAATTGTAGTGTACAATATTTTCATCAGGATATATCTAGTAGAGATCTCTAGTTTAGCAACACCCTCAAATGTAGTCTCCTGGAGACAAATTGAGTAACCAATTCTCGTGTATGTTATTTTTCTTACTTTCGTATTTGTTGTATGGTTTATTTCGTAACAAGTGGTACCAGATCTCGGGTTCGTTGGGAGCAAATACGATGGCTGACGAAAAAATACCAATAGAGAAGTTCGATGGTTCAGATTTTGGATTATGGAAAATACAAATCCTGAAATACTGTATGGCTAGGATTTATATCAGTGTCTAGGTACAAAATCAGAGGGCATAAAGGAGCAGGAAGTTGCTGGATAGGAAAGCGATGAGTGTGGTACGTTTATCATTGTCTAGGAACATCGTGCTCCAGGTGAGTAAAGCCAAAACCAAGAAGGAGAGGATGGAGATATGGTCACTGAAGAAGGGTTGGAAAGAGCAAAGATCAGAAAATTCATCAGCCGATGAGATCTCAAATGCTTTGATCCTGAGCATGAGTGAGAATGGAACTAGAGAGTTGTGGTCCAAGGAAGAGTTGTCAAACCTCAAGATAGTTGATGTTGGTCAGTTTGATGACATAGAAGAGTGAGTTTTTCAAAGGATGACAGAACCTTGAAGCAACAGAAATCAAGTGCCCAGGATTCTTACAGTGTACACAACCAAGTTATTGAGTTAGATGTTTCTGATTCTGGTGGGAGCAATGGAGTTCGGAATCAACACGTCATTGTTGAAGAACCAAACATACGACCACTACCACCACCGAAGCAAATCAGAGAGCAGACGAGACTGGTGGAGGACACGAGCAAGTGTAAACTTGCAATGAATGAGATGGATTCTCTGATGTCCATGTTTACGAAGGTTGTGACCTTAGAGAAATTGAAGCTATGGATAGATTCAATTGGCCTTGGAACTTGAATATGAAGGTTTGGTGTTACCGCGCAGATACGGAGAAGAGGTCAAGAAGTTATGATTATATATGAAATCAGTCTCTAGGTGGGAGATTGTTTGGATATGGAACTTGATAGGATATAATTAAAATTAGAGTCATTGGACTTAGAGGATTCTAGTCATGATAAGATTAGAATTAGACTCCATGGGCTTATAGGAATTCTAGTCAGATTATGATTCTACCTATTAAGGTTTTTTCCTTCTTATAAATAGCCCCCCTCATTGTAATTGTAGTATATAATATTTTCATCAGAATATCTCTAGTGGAGATCCCTGACTTGACAGCATCCTCAAAGTAGTCTCGTGGAGACGAACTGGGTAACCAATTCTAATGTGTGTTATTTTTCTTGCTTTCGTATTTGTTGTGTGCTTTATTTCGTAACATAAGTTACTTATCTAGACTGGTAGAATGGAATAAGTTAGTGCGACATTTATCGTACGATTGTCCACAGTAGATTAGGGTAACATAGAAGATCTCACCTGCGGGTGAATGGAGCGTAAAGAGGATGACATAGCCTTCATCACATTAACAGCAGAGCATATAGCTCCCCTGAGAGATCTAATATCTACCTGAAAAAGAAAGAATGATTTGAGTAAATACACTTTCACAAAATTTAGGCGTAAAGAATGTCAACTGGCATACCCTCGTTCCTTCAGCAACTGGAATCCGGAGAGTGCTTGCCTGCAAATCTTGAATGACCCAGGTTATTGAGTTAGTATGGTCCCTCTCAATTGAAGCCCACTCATCAAGACAACTCGCCTGATAAAATTAAATTTTAATTAGAAATTTTATAAGCAGTCTCTCAACCAAAAACTGGCGTATAGTGAAGAGGCTAAAATGTAAAGGTGCACATTCAGTATAATTTTAAAACAACTTAGATATATAATCAACTGAAATATGTAACTGCCGAAGTGATGCAAAATGTTGAAAACTTACACATGTATTTTATATTATACATGGACATATGGCATGACAATACCTTTTCAAGGAAAAAAGAAAGAATAACAAACAGAAACAATGATGATTTTGAATTATGCTACAGGAAATGTGCACTATAAATTCATGCAAAAGCAACAATAATAAGAGGAACGTTATTAATTAGAAGCATAGTTTAAAAAGGCATTTGTGAGGCGCTCTCTTTGCAAGGCGCCGGGAAAGCGCCTCTGAGGCAGCGCCTCACTCCCTGCGAATGAGGCGACGCCTCAACCAGACTGAGGCGCACTGAGGCGTATGCCTCATGTTTTGACCTGATTTCATTTTTTTTCCTTTTTGGGCTTTCATTATTTTTTGCAAGGGCTTTCATTATTTTTTGTTTTTTTTTAACGGTCCTAATTGAGTGAAACCAGAGCTAATTCTTCCACTCTTCCTCGCTCTCGCTCTCCTCTCCTCTCCCTCCCTCTCTCTCTCTCTCTCTCTCTCTCTCCCCGGAAGCAGGAGTCTGGCAGCAAGGTTTTTCGATTATGGCTAATAATTATTAGATTAGACTTGAGTTTAAGATTTTAAAGACTTAAAGTACTAAATTATGATCTCATTGTTTTCTTTTGTGTTTTCATATATTTGTTATGTTTTTATGTGTTTTTATTATATTAGTTATAATTTTTATGATTTACGCCTCCAACTGCCTCGAGGCTTACGCCTCGCAGGGGGCCATTGAAAATGCCTCGAGCCTTGAAACACATATTTAAACCTTGATTAGAAGTTTATATTAATCGAGCTAAAAGGAAAATAACAAATAAAATTGAAATATTTTCAGAACCTATCTGATAGCCTAAACATACAACATTTAGAGGTTTTTCTACTAAAACTGCAAAATATGTAACTTTTTCTGTACCAAGTAAGACCTAGGGTAGCCCTTCTGAGGGTATGATTTGCATTGAAGACAAGCCTTCCAATAGTATCAATAGTTGCAACCCTTTGACTAACATGATCTTTCCAAACTCAATGCTCACAGTCAATTCATCAGAGTATTAGCAAGTTATTTTCCAAAACAAGACTCTGACATTTTTCATTGTCCAGATTGCTTCTCTGCCATACGTTGCATAGCATAACACGCATTTCACGTTTATATAATTCTTCGCTGCTAGAAAGCTGCTTCTTTACTTTAAGTTTTTTGTAGCTACTAAATCCGTGTAGAAGACAATTTAATACTCAAAAGGAATGTTCGTGCTGATCAGTAAAATATGTGCTTCCTCAGATATAATGAGTTCAAACACAAATCATCAGATGTAGGGTCTCCTTCATCATCGAGCTTCCACACACTAAACCAACCAAACAAAAAATAAAGCGTGAAAGTCATGCAAAAGCATGTATCCAACACATCCGAAGAATTCACATACAAGTGTCACTATAGTTATAAGTCTTACTTGATCGACCAAAACTGAGTAAAGCTTCAACTTAAGCTTCAGCTGCTGGAGGGTAGATCTTTTCTTTCTGACTGAATCAGACAGATCTAAGATTATCCTCCATATGTTGTATAACATTTTCTACACCATCAATAAAGTTCAATAATTAGAATTTAGAAATATAGTCAAGAAACAAGAAAAGATCTCAGGTAGTTTAAAGGAATATAATTCCTTGATAGCTGGAACATATAAATTTGAAATTGCCCCCTAAATTGAATTTTAAAACTAGCTAATAATGAACAGGAATAAAACAATCAAGAAAAGGAACATGAGGTGAATCAACATTTAAAGGCTTGAGTTCCAAATATATAGACACGAACCTCTGCTTTTACTTTATGAGAATGCATTGCAGCATCAGCTCGAGCATTTGTATATCGCCATTGCAAATGTCTATTATACAACAGCCTTAGCTGATGGACATCTTCAATGTCATTAGCAGCCTTCTTGCCTTTCCTAATATCTGCAATAAAACTAAGTACAGAAGTATCTGGAGGTTGTCTGGACGGGCTTGATGGCCTCACCCTGGCAGGGCTAGTACCTCTAGAAGATGGGTTAGCAATCCTGCCTCCAGATGGACTGATCCCTCTGGACACCGAGGGTGACGAGGGGCGTGATCTAGGGATTGGCAATGACCGAGTCCTAGCTGCTGCACTCATCAACGATGATCTTTCTGATGAACTTGAAGAAGAAGGCCTCTGCAACTTTTGTGTACCATCATGAAATGTACTTCCACAAAACATATGTTTTTCACTCTCAACATGAGATGTAGGCATTAAAAGATCGCTCGCACTTTTCCTTAGAGGTTTGCTTGTCCCATCCAACGATAATCTCCTGAGGGAAGGAGTAACCATCCTCGATTGGGATACATGACTTTGGTTCACCTTTTCAGCAACACCACTTCTACTAGGGATAGAGGATGTTCTCTCACTTGCTCTGCTCAGCCATCGATGTTGATCTAGTAAAGAAGATGGTAAACTATCAACAGGTTTAGAATTCTCCAACTGATCAGCAGAGTTCTTTCCTTTGAGAGGGTTTCTCTTTTTCTCTGGTGTAGGCTTTCTTGCAGTCGGTGTTTCGCCCTTAAAAGCTACATTTGACTGAGGCTTCAGAGTCCGGTTAGCAGGCATACGAGAAACTATTTTTTCTTTCTTACCAGCATCGGGTTGAAAAGAGACGTTGAGACTTCGCATTGTAGATGGCCATAAAGACTCCGGCGATGATTTGTAACTGAATGCCTTTCTTGGTGCCAACTGCATTGCCACAGCTGTATCCTGAACAGGTGTAGATGGAGAAGGACCACATGGTGACGACGGTGTGGACGGGCGCCTTCTTTCAGCCGATAAAGCTCTCTTTAGTAACGGCAAAGTTGAGGCTGCGGATGCCCTTTCGGCATTCGGTGAAGGGCAGCGTTTTGGGACCGTCGCTGCAGAACGCGTCGGGGACATATACCTTGAGCTAACCTCTCTGGTTCGGGACCTCCGAGTGGCGGCACCATTCTTGTTGTCAGCTGAAACAAGTGGTGGCCTCAAAGTCACTGTTGCAGATTGCTTCCCTGCTGCTTTCTCTGACTCACATACATCCATCCAAATTGAGCAAATTAAACCTCATTAATGTCGCTGATCATCTCACAATTATGAACATGTGTAAGCACGCTGTCACCGAACCCAATTAATTGATTGACAATTCAACAAATTCTTCTTAAAGGAGATCCTTTTCCTTTCCGAAAATCTGCCAGATAAATATGAAGGCAAAAGTAAGATATCACAGATAAGAAAGCAAGAAAAGAAGAACATGAAGAAAAAGGAAAAGATTCTCTAAAGAATACATCATTACAGGCAATCAGATCTCAAACCTTCCAATTTCACAAAATCCAGCAAATAAAATACAAACGGGATTTCCTCTAAACATCTACCCCAGCCCAGAAGAACATCAGCAGTTGCAGAAGAGTAAACACAAGTTGCAGTCGCTATTACAAGCAAAAAGACAAGAGCTAGTGGGTTGGAAATGGTGGGAAAGGGAAGTAGAACAACTATTCGTAAAGCTGTCATGGCTAAGAATGGCCTCTCGTAGATATTTTATCTAACTTTCTTGATCTCATTCTCGGTCCCCAGCCTTTGTCACTCTCACGAGAATGCCATGGCTGGCTGGGTTGGAGCTGCATATGCAATTCATACACCCACACACAAATACACACATTAAGTAAGGTAGACTCGCATTAGGCCATCTGTCCTGCCCCTTCTTTCCCCACCAACTCCCTTTCATGAAAGGGAATTCAATGAAAATGATAAGTTCACCCAACCCCTTCCTCACAGAAAAACACCCACAGAGTGATTAATTGTGATTGAATGCTCCCACACGTAATGCACTTCCCTTGCTGTCACTCAAGAACTCAATAGAAGTTGAAATTAAATAAACAAAAATTACAGTCTCATTTTCGGATCAAGTGGAAATTTAGAGCTTTTTCTTGGGACAAACAGTGATTCTCGAAGCAAATTAGATTAATAAGCCTTATCACAGAAAAACGGCAAGAATTTATTTCACAATAAAGAAGGTGGAAAACAAAACTAATCCTATCAAAAAGGCGAAAAAATAGAAAAATAAAAAACAAACTGTAGGTGATGGGAACAGTAATGGGACACCATGTGCAGGTGGAGATCATTGTCCATCCCCACGAACTCAAGACGACAAGCAATACACAAATCAACCAAAAACAAACAGCTAATTCCACCATTAAAAACAGCATCGTTGCTCATAAATGACTAAAGAAATAATTCTAGTTTTGACCTTTAGTATCACTCTGAGGATGCAGGAACAACGCCCGATGTATCCCTAGTTTTTGAGACCACCGAAAATTTAAAAATATGGAGGAATTCGACATGAATTATGCATTGAACAAATAAAAGTTCTGCGCTTTGTCAGATTTTGTTCCTAAATTTACCAACAGACTAGATTACATGTAATCTCCGTAAAAGCTCAACAAATTATTGAAAAGGGGGCCGGAAAAAAAAATCTCAGATGAAATAACTGTATGTCATCCAAATCAGTAAAAATCTGCTCGAGAATACTGATCAAAGTTTAAGTCTTCTGTATTTTATACAGTAAAAGCCCCGGATATATGTTTCACAAAACTGATTGAAGATTTAAACCAAGCAAAAACCACCAAAAAAATAAATAAAAACACCGTTTTTACCGCAAAGACGACTGATAACCGTAATCAAGATTGGAACTATGGAATACGTAGTAACAGCAAAATATCTTTATATTTTCCGGCAAGCAAGAGGTTTTTTCTGGATTCTATGAAAATCTGCGACTATATAGGTGATATCTAGATCGTTACATAGATAATCGTGATGAAGAAATAAATAAAAGTATAAATGAAGTATTAAATAACTGATTCGATGCAGATTTTGGATAAATACTGTGAGATGAGAAAATAAATAAAATAAAATAAACGTGGAGAAAGTTTTAGTTAACGGACACTGAGATATAGGGAGGAGGAAGAGAGGGATGGCGCCGGTGGCGGTTGTTTTCGCGCCACCTTAATATTTAATGGAGTTGATTAAACTTTATTATTTGATTGGCGTACTTTTTCAATTTTCATTTTCCTACGCAATGTGTGGACGCTTTTACCCTTGGGATTTGCTTGACGTGGCCAGATTTGACTGCTTTGGAGTAGGTTAACAAGAAGGATAAAAGTGGGAGAGAACACTTTCTTATTTATATTTAATTCTTATTATTTTGGAAGATGTAGTTTTCTGGAAAGTAGGTCTATACTAAAAGAATGTTTGGAACACTGAAATAAATAATTCGGATTTGTTTCGAATGAAAGTAAAGTAGGAAATTGAGTTTTGAGAGGAAAAAAGAAAAGAAATTTAATGAGAAAGAAATACTACATCAATTTGATTTAACGTTAATACCAATGCATAGCATTTCTATTTATATAATTCTTGAATAATAATTTATAAATGTTTTTAGGTCAAAAATTTTAGGTTCGAATGCATCATTACGTAATTTTTTAAAATTTATTTATTTAATTTAATTTGATGAAATAATTTTACTTGGGGTAGTTGAAACAAGCGTGATTTATGCGCAACACAAAACTTTTTTTTAGATCAACACTAATGAAATTTGATTAGTGGTTATTTACTACTTATCGTAGAAGAAAACTCTTGAATCAAATAATTTTGGTAAATTGGGTATCTCCATTAGACTTAATAATTACGAATTTGGTTTCATTGATTTAGAAACACTGAATGCTATGTTATAATAAACTTCAATTATTTATCCACTTTGATTGAGCTGTCTATAAATGAGAGAAACAAGAGAGCAAAGTTAACCTTCATTGCTTTTGTTTATGTACCTAATATTAATTGCTTTTATTTATGCACCTAAACTGCTTTAATTTGTGCACCAAAATATGCTTAATTTGTGCCATCTTTGCAAAAATAATCATAAGTTTGATGAGGTGTTATTGGAATCATTACCTATTAATTTACTGGAATCATTGCCTATTAATTTACGATTTAAGCAAACTTCATTGTTCCTTCAAACATTAATGCTCATTAATTTTATATCATCTTTTATTGTCAACTTTGGACAAGGAAATGGTACTCATGTAAGAAATATATTTACATGTAGTGCATATAAATTTTACTATAACCATCACATTAGGATATCAATAGGTGGATTTTACCCGGAACGATCGGGAACCGTTCAAAACCCATTAAATTTTAAAGCAACGGTTATGGTTCCGGTTCCAATTTCAGACCCGCTTTAGACTCGGACCGTTTAGATCCATAGTTTGATGATCCGGTCCGATCCGGATCTGATTCTGGTTCCAGAACCAGAACCAATACTTATTTATTGGTTCTGATCCGAGTAAAACTTGTCTATTGACAAGCCTAAGTTTAAATAAGCTTGTCAATGAGCTAGTTTTATCCATATCGATTCAAAATCACTCATAACACATTAAATTATAAAGCAACGATTTCAGTTCTAGTTCTTATCCGGTTCTGGTTCCAGACCCGCTCAGATCCGGACCGTATAAGACCCATAGTTGATGGTCCGGTCCGGTCCGGATCTATTGTCTAATGGGTCAGTTCCAGAACTAGAACCATTACTTATTTATTAGTTCTGATCCGAGTTATACCCATCCATTGATATCCCTACATCAGATTGAAAATATTACATACAACCCTAATTTATATATTGGGAAAAAAATTGAATGCTGATGTGATAACTAGTTCGACTGTACAAGTTTTTTTCAAGATAAATACTTTTTATCTCCCTTTGTCTTTTTATGTTCGGCAATCAATCAATATTCATGCCTAGTATATACATTCTTTTCAAAATGAATTTACAAACCCTATTTAATTATATATATACACACACATATAAAGGATCGAATCAGCATCACTTACATTTGGTCCATGTAAATATTTTTCCTTTATAAGATTAACTTTTATTCTAAAACCTCAAAAGAATCATAACCGTCAAATTTAGTTACAAATTATATAGTCATTGTTTAATTTATGATTTTATTAATCTCTTTGAAGTTGAAAGGAAAACAAAAAATTAGCTTTGATTTGGATGGAAATTGTGAATTTGACCTATTCCGATAATAATTTATCGGGTAATAGAATAAAAAATATTAAAGTTTAAAAATAGTGACATGTATTAAAATGTCAGTGGTGCTCACAAAAATGTTCACAGAATGTGAGCGGCATATTGGTCACACACACAACACATATATATATATATATATATAGGAGGTCAAATAAGAACTATTTTTAACGTGAGAATTAAGAACCACGAATATTCGTTATGAACAAAATGAATTCGTCATGAAAGTTAATGCATCCGTTGGAAAAATTACTGAATCTAAAAATTCGAAATTTTCACCTAGGGTTTGAATCTCATGAAGAGCAAAAAATTCATTTTTTGGATTCAATAAATTTTCCAGCAGATTCATCAACTTTCGTACTGAATTCATCATTTTTTTTTTTTTACGGTAAAATGATTCTCACGTTAATCATCTTATATATATATATATATATATATGCGTTAACGTAAGAATAAAAAATGACGAATCCGTTGTGAAAATTAATGAATCCGCAGAGAAAGTTACTGAATCCAAATAAATTATTTTTTCGCTTCTCGTGAGATTCAAACCCAAGATAAAATTTTGAATGTTATGGATTCAGTAACTTTTTCCCGGCAGGTTCATCAATTTTCACAACGAATTCATTCGGTTCTCAAAATTCACACTTTAAAATAGTTTTTATTTAAACTCCTATCTATCTATCTATCTATCTAATGGTACTATAAACCATTTTTGATCTTAAACTACGAACTACTGAATTCGATGTGAAATTTATTAAATTCAAAAAAATTATATTTTCATCATTCATGTTATTTGAACCCAAATATATAAATTTATTTAGTAAGATGATAAATCCATCGTAAACCTAGATTACTTGAAAATGGATTGTACGAAGAAGTTACTTTATAAAATACACTTTAATTGTGCTCCAAGAAATCTTGTTTACTTCCTTTGTAGATTTTTTATGAATAACTTCTTAAAAATGTAACCTTTTTAACCCCAAATTTATTTGATGAAAGTAGGCTTGTAAAATTAAAGACAAAGACTTCCGACGCATCTTATATGTTTGTCAAATCAATTTTAAGGTGACAGTTTAAAGTGTCTCATTAAATTTCATCCCTAATAACTACTTTAATAGAACACTTACAATAAGTTTGTCTATTTATGAGACCTAATCAAAATTAAAACCCTAAACTAATTTATCCATCTTTACTATACAATTAAAGAAAGATAATTACTTTCCTACCAATGAGGGATCCATAACTTCTATTAATAATTATAATTCATAAATTATTATCCTGACATTATTAACTTTGGGTAATGATCAAATTTCAGTTCCACCACAATTAATAAGGCAATAAACGAAGCAAAGGTTGTACGCAACCCTTTTAAGTTTTCCTCAAATTTCTTATGTATGGCTATTTTCGATCTAATTTTGAAATATATTTTATGTTTCTGTTTTATGTGGAATGAAATTGATTTTTCAGTGTAATTGATGTGATCAATAACAACACAATTTTAAAGAAAGGGGAAAAAAAGATTGTAGTTCACCAATATCTTATGATCAGTCATAGTCATACTTGGTATATAAGGACCACTTTTGATGCAAAAAATTAATTCGATCTGTAAGAACTGATTTATGATTTTTATGAACCACCGATTTTGAATGACAATTATAATCCAGCTAAAAACTGAGTTGTATTATAAGTTTACATATAATCTATTTTATTGGATCAATTTTTCTTACTAAAATAAGTGGTATTGTACTAGATGTAAAACTACATTAAAATATGAAATACAGTCTGTTGCCCTGAAGACGTACACACCTATTGTAATAGAGGTAGAAGAATGTTCACATCCAATTAACAATAGTATAAAAACGAAAATAACATGCAAGATTTTGAAAATAGAAATAAAAAAAATTTATTACATTTTTTATGAAGTACTACAAAACTTAATTACGATGTAACATCTCGATCAGTACTCGACTTACATGCTTCATATTTTGAAACTACTATTAGTAATAGTTTCTTTACTGATATCTGTATCTTTCTCGGAACAATAAACTAATTAATCATGCGGCACAACAGATAGACATTTTAAATTATTAGCAAATAAACATGCTCTAATGACTCGCCTAATTTTGTGATGGCTCATGAATTCATAAGTTGGCAACTTACTAAATGGCATTTATAATTGAGAAACATGTATTTTCTATGTTTTCAAAGATGTAATTTTGATGATTTAACTCGAGAAAATCGTGTTTGAAATGAATGTAACGCTTTGATTTGCTTATATTTTGAGAATTGATATTTTTGCATATTTCGGTGAAATTGCAAAAATAAAAGGGGAGGGGAGGGGAGGGGAGGGGAGGGGGGGGGGGGGGGTTGCAATTTCAGGGGATTGGGTTTCAGAAGATGAAAGTATAATTTGATAGGAGTATGTAGGTAGGACTGATTAATCGAGTCAGGTCGGGTACTTTATCCAAAATTATCGAATACCTAACCCCGATTTTCCCCAAAAACCAATACCCGACCCTGACATGCATTGCTTAGTCGAGTACTCTAATACCCGACTCAGGTACTGATTTGCTTAGTTGGGTACCCTCATGCCCAACTCGAACTTGAATCGGGTATTAAAAATACCCGAAAAATATCCGATTTTTCTCTACACTTAATTGCTTCTTCGCAATCTGACAAAACAGCTGTGGTCTCTGAATCCATTTTTGCTGTGACATCATTCAAATGTTGGAAAAACGTGTACAAATAGTATAGAACTTGCCGGGCGTGTTACAACTCGAAACAGAAATGTAGAAGAAGATGAAACTAACAATGAACTTAAACACAAGAGTAACATAATAAAAATACAGATAACCGTATTCTAATGCCGAGTCGAGGAGACCTCTTTTCGTAAGATGAGATACCCCACGGTAGTGCTCTCGGTTCTGGCATATCGTCCCCATAGATAAAACGGCAACGTCTCGTTAGGTGGCAGCACCGCAGACCAACGAGCTCCGGCGAACTGGACGGAGGCGAGAACAGAGCTTGGACACGAACTATGTATGCATGGAGTGCTCTTGGAAGATGCTGAAATGCTTTAGACAGTAGGACGCTAATGCTGGGGAGACATGTCCTATTTATAGGCGTCGTCCCCCTCATGGGGAGCATGCTAGAGTCAACACCCGCATTGATGTCGGGTGTTACGAAGTTATGTCACCCTTGGGTGCAGATGGGGTTACGCGCGGGTTCTGGAGACAAGGTGGGAGTTACACCCACATTTTCCGTAGAGCCATCATGTCGGGACGTTACCGACAGTTATGACGAATCTGGACAACGCGTGCGTCCAGGTTCATTGGACGTATCCGGACGTCTCTTCAAGTGCACAGCAGGCCCAACGGATTGGGCCTCGGACCAACTCCATCTTTGGGCTCGATCAAACATTGATCCAAAATATACGGCCAATGGGCCACGGAATCAGGCCCACGAACAAGCCCAAAGACCAAGATCCACGATCCAAAAAATCGGAACCGAAGCCGGGCCGGGCCTGGACCTAGGCCCGGGCCCGGCGGAGCGCATGTGGGCTTTTCCAGCCCATCACTTGTGCACATAATTATACTAAGTGTTCAATGAACCACTTATATAAACAATTAATGAAGGTACATTAAGCCGGCCCACTTGTGCACTTTTCCACCCATCACTACACATAATTATATTAAGTGTTCAATGAACCACTTATATAGACAATTAATGAAGGTACATTAATCAATGTGGTATAATGATGAATTAATCCCCTTAAGCACATAACTCCATATTTAAGTGACCAACTTTAATTCACTATTTCTCACTCACCGGAAATCGGATTTGAGAATGTGAATACACCACGATCATCTACTCGAAACTTAGATCGATCTTATCCCGTTTAATTTCACAAAATTAAACATTACGTCACTCAAAAACTTGGTCAAAGTAGCTTCTTGACAACTTGACCACATATATAATAAATATATATTTATTCACTGATTTCCAACAATCTCCCACATGTGTGGAAATAGCCATATGCATGTATGCAGAGACAGCTCAGTCCTCAAGAGATGTTAAAATATTTGGACAAGTGGTTTATGGCCTTGAACCTTCCATAGTCAGTACCATCGAGTACACAGGCGGATTAGTGGACACGATGCCTTGAACTATTCCCTCACAACGTGCACTGAGACAACGGTATTAACACTTTAACACCTCAACCTCATCCGTTCTCACGTTTGATTCTATTTTGGCCATGGATATCCACTTTGGATTCATAAGTGTTCTGTTTGAAGCGGCCCCACTTCGCACTTACATAGGTGATTCTTTACCGAGTATCTTGCCATACTCAATCTCCTCGAGGTATCTTAGGAATCATTAAGAGTCAACGACTCAACCTCATCACTAGGCAAGTTTTCCAACACTCGTTTGCTTTCTAGGGAATAGACTAACTTGAGTATTTACACATGAACTCTTATAGCTTAGTTCTCCCATTGAACTAAGTTCTTGGGATCTCCAGTCATCATGGTTAAGTTACCATTATGATTGTTCTTAAGATGTGGATTTTAATCTCATTCCCTCTAGCAACTTGATCATTTGATCCTGGTTCAACCATTTGGTTAACAGATCTGTCAGATTATCTATTGACTTGACATAGTCAACTGAGATAACCCCACTTGAGATCAAATGCCTCACGGTATTATGTCGCCGACGTATATGTCGAGACTTACCATTATACAAACCATTTTTCGCCCTTCCAATAGCTGCTTAGCTATCACAGTGAATCATCACCGGTGGCATAAGTTTAGACCAACATGGAATATCTTCCAAAAAATTACGGAGCCACTCGGCTTCCTCACCAACTTTATCCAAAGCTATGAATTCTAATTCCATGGTGGATCGGACTATACACGTCTGTTTCGTGGATCTCCAAGAAACAATACCTCCCCCAATCGTGAACACGTATCCACTTGTAGAAAGTGAATCTTTCGTGTCAGATATCCAATTAGCATCACAGTACCCTTCAAATACTGGGGGATATTTCGTAAAATGCAGTCCATGATTTTGAGTATACTTCAAGTACCTCAAAACTCTCACTAGAGCCTTCCAATGCTCCTTGCTTGGATTGCTCGTGTAACGACTCAATTTGTTCACGGTGCAAGCTATGTTGGGTCGGGTGTAATTTGTAAGATACATCAAACACCCGATGACCTTAGCATAGTCTTCTTGCCCAACAGGTTCACCCCTATTCTTACTCAAGTGAACATTGAGCTCCAATGGGGTCTTAGCAAACAAACTATCAAACGCGTTGAATTTCTTAAGCACTTTCTCGACGTAGTGAGATTGTGTCAAGACAATTCCGTCTGATCTTCTTAGAATCTTGATTCTAAGAATCACATCAGCTAATCCCATGTCCTTCATGTCAAAATTTCTATTTAACATGCGCTTTGTGTCATTAATGATTTGAGTATTGCTACCCATGATTAACATGTCATCTACATACAGACACACTATAACATAACCATTATCAGTGTTCTTAACGTAGACACATTTATCACACTCGTTGATCTTGAAACCATTTGCCAACATTACATTGTCAAATTTCAAGTGCCATTGCAACAACGCTTGTTTCAAACCATATAGAGACTTCACGAGTTTGTATACCTTGCCCTCTTGACCAGGTACTTCAAACCCTTCGGGTTGCTCTATATATACCTCATCCTCGAGGTCACCATTCAAAAACACAATCTTAACGTCCATTTGATGAATCTCAAGATTGTGCAAAGCAGTAATTGCGAGAAGCACCCTAATAGATGTAATCCTTGTCACAAGTGAATAGGTATCGAAGAAATCGTACCCCTCTATCTGTTTAAACCCTTTGACAACCAAACGGGCCTTATATATTTTCAATTGATCCATCTGCCTTGTACTTTCTTTTAAGGATCCACTTGCATCCTAAGGGCTTACAACCTTCTGGCAAATCAACCAGCACCAAGTGTGGTTTTGCAGAATAGAATCACACTTTGAACAGCCTCTCGCCAGAGCATTCCGTCTGGCCGAGCATAGGCTACTTTAATCGATGTTGGTTCTTCGTCCAACATGAATGCGATATAGTTAGGATCAAAATCCTTTGGCGTTCTGACTCTATTGCTGTAGGGAAAACATATGTTAAGCCCTCGCCCCGAGGATCTATCTTGGATATTTAATTCACCATACATTGATTATAAACCTAGCATGCGTCTATATAATTAATTGCAACACGTAGGGTTTTCACGTGTTTACCTTTGGATCTGTCGGTCGATGGAACGAGATGAATGGATCGAGCGGTCGAGACTCGTGCTTTGACCTTCGGGTCGTATCCGGTTGCCCAATCTCCAACGTCGAGTGAGGACGATCTATGGAGAATGCTTGGAAAATCACCCATACTCTCCACACAATTTTCGAGATTTTCTCTCTTGAGAATGAGATGGCCGAAAATTTGCTTGTGTAATAATGAGGATTAACCTAGACTTTATCTCTTACCTTATATTTATAATGCATTACCATAATCCCATAAGGAAAGGATCCATGCATATCCCATAAATATAATAATATCCTTATAGGATAAAGAGAATAAAATCTATCCTTTGAGAGCTATAGGGGCGCCGATTTTCTTGTGCTAAAGGGCCTGGATGGGCCAGCCCAGGGATCAAATGCAAGGAATAAAGATGGGCCTCAAATAAATTAATTATCTTATGTTCAGCCCAGAACATAAATTAATTTATAAACATTCGATCATGCCACTAGAGAAAGAACGACTTACCCTTTATTACCGAAGTTGAGTCGGGCTTGCACTTAGACATTACGAATCCCGTATTTAAGATATCGAACGTCCATTAATCATTTATAGCAATCGATCGCTTAAAACGATTAATAACTTCATTTCTTAAGTAGTACCACTCAACCTTATTATTGTACTTGAGCTAACTCAACTGCGGGGTTTAGTACAATAAACCTTTGAGCTCCTTAAGGGACGTCATCATCCTTAACGGATACGGTGACTCGACATGATAACTAGCGTGACATCAAGATCGCCACCACCCAAGATGCGGAGAATCTTGGGTTAGAACATATAACCCTCACTCATAACAAGTCAGTGATGGTCAAGAACTCATACTCACCTAATACCTTATCGAGGTTTAGATCATCGTAAGTCACCGAGATCTTGGTTCTTCACGACGGTCGAAAGAAGAACACATCTCATCGTGATCCTTCAATACGTGCGGCATCAAAGGCATAGACAAGCAACTAAGTCAAGTCACTTCTTATCTATCTGCAGCCTAAACCGACAACTCGTCCTTAAGTTGTCTCACCGTGAAACTTTTATATCTCATTAAGCTTGACCAATCATACGGACTTACGTGATCTTCACACAATCGTATGATCTAACTTATATATGAGATAAGGGGACACGATATATGCAATCAAGTATTCAATTCGGATAGGAGATTGTAATAGTGGTAACAGAAACATTGTATACAAGCTCAACCAAACCGCTTTCAATATACAACCAACAATCTCCCACTTATACTAAAGCAAACTTTTAGTATACAATGTGTCTTTCTACTAGCTATTACAAACAACCATCACTTTGCTTCTCCCACTTATACAAAAGTTTCCTTTCTAAGTGGGTGCCATCAAGCAATCCAAGTCCTCTAACGTGTCCATCGTAGACTTTTTGCGGCGAGCTCTTCGTGAATGGATCCGCTAGATTTTCCGTCGTATCAATCTTTTCAATCAGACGTCACCTCGCCTAACGATTTCTCGTATGACATGGTACTTTCTCTCTATGTGTTTGGTCGCCTTGTGGGTCCGTGGTTCCTTCGAGTTTGCCATTGCACCTGAGTTATCACAGTAAACTATGATACTCTTGGGCAAACCAGGTACCACATCTAGATCCATGAGGTAGTTCTTGAACCATACTGACCTCCTTAGAAGCCTCCGGCGGCTACATATTCGGCTTCCATGGTAGAGTCCGCAATGCATCGCCGCTTGCACTCCGAGATACGGCTCCACCTCCCAAGGTAAACACATAGCCCGAGGTTGACTTTTTCTCATCACGATCACTTGAAATCCGAATCTATATAACCCAAAGGCATTAGACTATCTCGCATGGTAAACTAGCCTATAATCTCGAGTCCTTTTCGTGCACTGAGTATATGCTTCTTCGCAATTCAATGAGCTTGTCCAGGTTAGATCGATATCTAGCTACTATGCCTACCACATAGCGTATATCGGGCCTCGTGCATAGAATTGCGTACATGAGACTTCCTACGGCGAAGCGTAGGAACTTGTCTCATTTCCTCTATCTCCTTTGCGATCATAGGTGATCTGCGTCTTAGATAAAGGAACGCCATGTCCGAAAGGTAGCAATCCTTTCTTGGCGGTCTCGATACTAAAACAGTAATCACAAGATCAATGTAAGACGCCCGAGATAAGCTCAACATTTTCTTCTTGCGATCTCGGTAAACCTTGATCCCAAGAATGTACGCCGCATCTCCTAGGCCTTTCATTTGAAACCGATCGGATAACCAACTCTTTACGTCGATAATGACTTCACGTTGTTGCCAACTAGAAGAATGTCATCTACATAAAGTGCAAGAAATACCACATCACTGTTGACATCTAACCGATACACACAACTCTCGCTAGGCAACCGGGTAAATCCATAGGACTTTACCACCTCGTCAAAGCGTAAGTTCCATGATCGGAGGCTCGCTAAGTCCATAAATGGACTTAAGCTTCCATACTAGATGCTCTTCACCCTTACCAAATAACCTTCGTTCTTGCGTATAGATGTCTCTACCTTCCTCAAGGTAATCGTTTAAAAAGCGGTTTTAACATCCATTTGCCAAACCTCTAGGTTCAAGTGGTGCTATGGCGGAAGAATTCGATGGACTTGAGCATTGCTACAGCGAAAAGGTCTCATCGAAATCGATGCCCTCAATCTGAGTGTACCCTTCGCCACAAGCCCGGCTTTGAAAGCGAAACCTCTCCATCTAATCTCTCTTCCTCTTATATATCCACTTACTACCTATGGCTTCCTTGCCATCCGGTAGAGGTGTCTTTCATATACATCCATAGCCGTTATGGACTCCATTTCTAAGTCCATAGCGGTGTGCCATGATCTTGCATCTATATCTTGATCGCCTCCTCAGATGTCCATGGGTCGATTATTGCATGTTCGTCTGGCGGGACTAAATCCAAGATTCACCCACGAACATAAATCGCTCGGGTTGACGAACAACCTCCCACTACGACGAGGTTCTACAGCACAATGGCAACGGTGGGTGCGAGATACTTGTGGTTCTCTAACTTGCACAACTTGTCGTGTAGGTACCACTTATGCGGTCGGTATCTCCGGTGGAACTCGACCCACTTCAATTTCTTGAAGTATCGGTGTCGATCCTCCCACTGACTCGACATCTCGCACCTTTGGCCTATTCGGTGGTGGAATACGATCATCTTCTAATTCTTGAAGAATGATTTCAACTTTGGATTTATGATTTTCATGTAGTCCTCTTCTAAGAATCGAGCATTAGTGCTAATAATGACCTTCCGATCCTTGGGACTATAGAATAAACCACCTTCGTTCCTCTAGGATAGCCAATAAACACCCTTGCGTCGGATCTAGCCTCCATCTTGTCGACCTTCTTGTTCAAAGACGTGTCTTTGGCCGCCCATATCCTTATGTGGCTTAAACCAGGCTTCGCCCAAACCACAACTCGAAGGGTCTTTTCGGTGACTTGGGCGGTACTAGATTTAGCAAGTATGCCGCCGTCTCTAAGGCATACCCCGAACGAAATAGGCAATGTAGCATAACTCATCATAGATCTAACCATTTCCAAAAGAGTCCTATTTTTTCGCTCCGACACACCATTTTGTGTGGTGTGCCGGTGAAGTCTTGTTGGGATGTAATCCCACACTTCACTAGATAGTCCATAAAATCGTTCTTGAGGTATTCGCCACCGCAATCGGACCGCAGCGACTTGATACTCTTACCTAGCCGTCTCCACTTCCGCCTTAAACTCTTTGAATTTCTCAAAGCATTCGACTTGCGGTGAAGCGGTATATGTATCCGCACCTTGAGTGTCGTCAACGAAAGTGATAAAATACTGCGTACCCTCCACGAGTTTGTGTGGACATCGGTCCACACGGTCGAATGGACTAACTCCAACATTTCTTTGGCTCTATAACCCTTCGCTTTGAAGGTGCGGTCGACATCTTACCTTCTATACGGATTCAGCAGATCGAACCAGTAACCGTGAGATTACCCAACGCTCATTCTTAGCCGGTCTTTGGATCCTATTTAGATTGATGTGACCTAATCTAAGATGCCGAGAGAAAGTAGAGTCATCTTCATGAAGAAAACTTTCTCTTTTAGGGTTTGATGAAGATGCAACATAGTTATAGGTATTATGTTTGGCAGAAATAGTATAAAGCGAATTATATAACGTGCCAACACCAGATAACTTCGTCATTTCTTATGATAGAAACACCACTATCAAAAATAACGAAATATCCATGAGTAAATAATTTCGAAACAGAAACAAGGTTCCACCGAAAATCCGGCACATATAAACGTCTTTAAAACTAAAGCTGTTTTCTCAAACATAAAGTAACATCTCCAACCGCAACGGCCTCGACTTTCGCGCGTTGCCCATGGAATCGTTATCTCGCCATCAAACAGACTCCCTTGTCCGCGAGGAACCCCGCAGGTGTAACAAACATGATCGATTGCCCGTATCTACTACCTAAGAATGGGTAGAACAAGTCGCTAAACATGTTTCCGTTATTAAAGCAAACGGCGTACCTTGAGCCTTGAGCATAGGGCGCTGGCCTTCCAATGCCCGTCTTGCCGCACTTGAAGCACTTGCCCTTCTCCTTTGGCTTCTTCAAGCCTCCGGTGGCAACCATGTTCTTGTTCCCATTACTCCCACTATTTCCTCGCTTCTACCACCTTTGGTACCCTTTTCTATTTCCATTTTGCAACGAAAATTTTGGGCCCTTAGATGTGCTAGCAAGAGCATGTGCTCCTTTTCCCATAACTCCTTCCGCAAAGAACGAGATCATTAAGCAGCGACTAAGTGTAAACTCGGTCTTGCTCATGATCGCATTCTGAAAGTTCTCAAAAGACTTGGGCGGTGTATTGAGGATGATATCGACCTTGGCTTTGCCGTCAATACCTCCTCCCAACCGATCAAGACTATCCATGAGATGAGTCATGTGGGAGACATGTTCATGGACGAACTTCATTCTTCCATCTTACACGCCAAGATTTCTCTCATTGTGTGAAGCGGATCGTCGATCCGATCGCCCAAACTTACTCTCGAGACTTGACCAAATATCGATCGCGTCACCATCGATCGATCTCAGCATTGCAAGCCTTTGGACATTGTAGTCATCATATAGCATTTAGCCATATTGTTTGACTTATTCCAAAGTCCGCTTGACTCTCATTGCTCATTAGTCGATCGTCGATAAGGGCATCGGGTTTAGGAGTAGTGAGAACAAACATGTGTTCTTCAATGATAAGAACATATTCTATGTTTCGTTTCCACTCGATAAAATTTGGACCGGATAACGGATTTTGTGCGAGCATATTGATAATCGGCGAAGAGACATATCTCGAAACGATAATGTAAAGCACATAAGCATACGATCGCAAATAATTCGTAACAATAATATTGTAACCTTTGATAAAACAATATTAATTGAAACCTCCAATCGCCCAAGGAATCCCACATGCAAGCCACGCGTGTGGGCGTTTACATGAACCCCGACCGGACTAAAAATACCTTTTAGTCGTTTAATTTCAATCCATGTCAACTTATCCTTATGACAAATGAAATTAACGATTGGACCTTACTAGACCACATCACTATCGCAAGAAGGACTTGGCGGAAGTTGTACTTGAGGTGATGTCTAAGCAATGACCACAATTTTAACGTTAAAATGAATTCTTAGAATTGGCATACTCATTCGGACCATACCTTCCAATTCAAATTCTTTTGTTATCTCATTTTATATCTATCTCTAGAGAACTTATGAAAATCGCACATGCAAGCCACGCGTGTGGGCGTTTACATGAAACTCCCACTTCTCAATAGATTTAAAATGTTTCATTTAGAAATCTCATCTAACAAACTTATGACAAACAATGCAAGCAAGCCACGCGTGTGGGCGTTTACTCACAAAGGCATCTCACTTTGTTTAGAGATCAAAAGTGGAGGTCTTGACATTTTAATTTGAAAAATTAATTTGTCGGGTTGCTTGCTTAGTCTTTTTATTCAAAAGGTTTGTCCATGCGAGATCACGTAATCCTAGCATGCTTTTCTATAGAACTCAACATGTAAAACATGCTCGCAGTAATTCTAAAATATGCTTGATAAGCGCGATAAACCTAGCATGCTTACTATGCGCATCCAATTACGTAAAACACTTAAAGGTTTGTCAACGTAATATAAACATACATAGCATGCTACCGCATAATTTAAACATTCACGACATGCATATGAGCGATAAAAATAAAATAAAACGTTCATCGCGCCCAATCGTGAAACCCGCACATTTATATCTAATCTATTACATAGATTTACAAAGTGCAATTAAACTTGACGCGGCCTCGCGTGCGCGCACGGACGGATTCAACAAATGGGCCTCGCGTGCGTGCACGGACCGGAAAATCTGATTGGGCTGGAAAAAGGGTTTGGGCGGGTCGACCCAATCATCTTTGGCAGCGCGATAGGGCGAGGCCCGGCCGCCCAGCCTCTGCCGCCGCCGCCGCGTGTCCTCATCGGTTACCTCGCGGTCGCTAAAGCGATCGCGACCCGTCGGCACGCTGCAGCGCGGCTACGCCCAGCGCCGAACATCTACCGAGATGATGCCGCCGCCCGGCCGAAACTTCGCGACGCGAGAGGCCGCTCGCCAGCGCGGGTTTCGCGCCGCGCGCCCGCCGCCCGTTAGCTCGCCGCTCGCTTTGCCGCGGCCGTATCTCGCGACCACTCGCTTCGCCGCGTGGCGCCAGGGATCTCGTCTTGCGAACGCACGCCCGTCGCCGCGCCTCGCGATCGCCCTCGCGACCGCGAGGCTCGCTCGCGAGATACCGCCCGTGGGCCGCCGAGAGACTGTTTTCCGTCGTTTCGTTCTTCGTTCTTTCGTCTTCGTTCTTCTTTACGTATAAGATTTACGTAATAAAATCTAATCTAACCACGGATTTTCTGGTGAAACAACAAAATCCGACAAAATAATAAACGAGCCACGATGAGCAGCGGATCCACAATTAATAAAGCGCACGTAATAATCAAACGTGAATTAATCCAGCGAGCCAAGATTCTCATCCCGTGCTCGATACCAATGTAGGAAAACATATGTTAAGCCCTCGCCCGAGGATCTATCTTGGATATTTAATTCACCATACATTGATTATAAACCTAGCATGCGTCTATATAATTAATTGCAACACGTAGGGTTTTCACGTGTTTACCTTTGGATCATCGGGGTCGATGGAGCGAGATGAATGGATCGAGCGGTCGAGACTCGTGCTGACCTTCCGGATCGTATCCCGGTTGCCCAATCTCCAACGTCGAGTGAGGGCGATCTATGGAGAATGCTTGGAAAATCACCCAATACTCTCCACACAATTTTGATTTTCTCTCTTGAGTATGAGATGGCGAAAATTTGCTTGTGTAATAATGAGGATTAACTAGACTTTATCTCTTACCTTATATTTATAATGCATTACCATAATCCCATAAGGAAAGGATCCATGCATATCCCATAAATATAATAATATCCTTATAGGATAAAGAGAATAAAATCTATCCTTTGAGAGCTATAGGGCGCCGATTTTCTTGTGCTAAAGGGCACTGATGGGCCACCAGGATCAAATGCAAGGAATAAAGATGGGCCTCAAATAAATTAATTATCTTATGTTCAACCGAACATAAATTAATTTATAAACATTCGATCATGCCACTGAGAAAAACACGACTTACCCTTTATTACCGAGTTGAGTCGGGCTTGCACTTAGACATTACGAATCCCGTATTTAAGATATCGAGCGTCCATTAATCATTTATAGCAATCGATCGCTTAAAACGATTAATAACTTCATTTCTTAAGTAGTACCACTCAACCTTATTATTGTACTTGAGCTAACTCAACTGCGGGTTTAGTACAATAAACCTTTGAGCTCCTAAGGGGCGTCATCATCCTTAACGGATACGGTGACTCGACAGATAACTAGCGTGACATACAAGATCGCCACCACCCAAGACGCGGAGAATCTTGGGTTAGAACATATAACCTCACTCATAACAAGTCAAAGTGATGGTCAAGAACTCATACTCACCTAATACCTTATCGAGGTTTAGATCATCGTAAGTCACCGAGATCTTGGTTCTTCACGATGGTCGAAAGAAGAACACATCTCACCGTGATCCTTCAATAAATGCGAGGCGTACCGGCATAGACAAGCAACTAAGTCAAGTCACTTCTTATCTATATGCACCTAAACCGACAACTCGTCCTTAAGTTGTCTCACCGTGAAACTTTTATATCTCATTAAGCTTGACCAATCATACGAGACTTACGTGATCTTCTACACCTTTGTATGATCTAACTTATATATGAGATAAGGGACACGATATATGCAATCAAGTATTCAATTCGAGATAGGAGATTGTAATAGTGGTAACAGAAACATTGTATACAAGCTCAACCAAACTGCTTTCAGTATACAAATCCAACAATTGCCACGTCTCGGTTCTGACCCCTCCGGATTAGACCTTGATCGCTTGCGCGATGTCGGTTCTTTCTCCAAAGGTTTAGAACTCGAAGCTTCACCATCAACTCTATTGATCGAACTGGCTTCACTTTTATCCTTGTCTTTACATGGATAAACACTTTCAAATAATATAGCATTCCTTGATTCAATCGTCGTCCCCACAGTCATATCCGGTACCTCTGACCTGTGGATCAAAAAATGATAGGTGCTGTTGTTCAGTGCATACCCAATAAAGATACAATCGACTGTTTTAGGTCTAATTGTAACTTGTTTAGGAAGAGGTACCTCAACCTTCGCCAAACACCCCCACACTTTGAGATATTTGTACGATGGCTTTCTTCCTTTCCACAACTCGTAAGGAGTGACATCCTTACCCTTGAGTGGAATCTTGTTCAAGATGTAGTTGGTCGTCAAACGACTTCCCCACAAGTTCAGGGCAACCTCGAACTAATCAACAAAACATTCATCATCTCCTTAAGTGTTCGATTTTTGCATTCAGCAATGCCATTAGACTGAGGTGAATAAGGAGCTGTCGTTTGATGTATTATACCACTTTCGTTGCATAATGCCTCAAATGAAGCTACATATTCTCCCCCTCTATCACTTCGAACAATCTTAATTCGACAAATTAGTTGATTCTCGGCTTCGTTTTTGAAGTTTTTAAAAACTTCATTAGCCTCGTCTTTACTTCTTAGAAGGTAAAGATAACAATATCTTGTACAATCATCAATAAACGTGATGAAGTACTTTTTAACACCTCTAGTTTGTACAAACTTTAAATCACATACGTCAGTGTGAATAAGTTATAGAGGTTTAGTGCTCCGTTTCTACTGAATGAAACGGTAACTTAGCCATTTTGGTTTTCACACAAACCTCACATTTCGTTTGTGTATTCACTTCATTAACTTTAGTAAATCTAAATTTACTAATCGTTTTATTGCATTTAGATTAACATGTCCTAATCTACAATGCCATAAATCAGAGCACTCAGTCAAGTAAGAGGAAGTAGATGCATTTTCATTCATCGCAACTTTAGGTACACGGCGCACAGCTATTACATTCAATTTGAAAAGACCTCCGGTGAGATAACCCATACCAAGGAACTTCCCAAACTTAGTCAAGACAAACTTGTCCGACTCAAAACTAGTCTAAACCCATTGTTAACTAGAATCGAGCCCGACACTAAATTCTTGCGAATGTCCGGACATGCAGCACATCCTTCAACGTGATCTCAATGTCGGATGACATCTTGAGCACCACGTCACCAACTCCGGCAACCTCGGACGAAGCTTGGTTTCCCATGTTGAGCTTTCTCCCCTCAACAGGCTTGTAGGTGGAGAAACACTTTTTTCGGCGTAGACGTGCGCAGTTGCGCCAGTGTCGATGAACCATCCACCTTGATTCTCGACGTGGTTGACTTCTTCGGTCACCACAGCAGCCAAGTCATCCTTGTCCCATTTGTCGAAGTCCTTCTCGACAACGTTGGCAACTTGCTTAGCCTTCTTCTTCTTAGGCTGACGGCAGTCCTTCATCGTGTGGCCATGCTTGCCACAATTGTAACAGTCCCCGTCAAACTTACGGGCAACCACCTTCCCTTTGCCTTTGTCTTTGACATTGGAATGAACATGTTTGTTGGAGGGACCGCTCTCCAACAGGTTGGCTTTAGCATCGATCAAGCCTTTCGCTTTTAATTCTTGCTTCTTCACGTCAGACTCGATGCGCAGTTTGATGATCAAGTCTTCAAGCGTCATATCCTTTCGCTTGTGCTTAAGATAGACCTTGAAGTCTCTCCACCCCGGGGATATCTTCTCAATCACTGTAGCGGCGACAAAGCCGTCCTAAACAGTATGTCATTCGGCTTGAACCTCATGTACAATGAGTTGGAACTCTTACACTTGGTCCATGATTGGTCGAGAATCGACCATCTTGTAGTCCAAATACTTGGCTACAATGAACTTCTTTGTACCTGCATCATCACTACGTTACTTATTTTCTAACGCATCTCACATACATTTGGATGTCGTTACAACAGCATATACACTATACAAGCTATCTTCTAAACTACAAAGTATAAAGTTTTTACAAAGATAGTCGCCAAGTCGCCATTGTCATATCTTTGCTCGGACGTGAAAGTCCGTCACTTGACCCGATGCAGGTGGGCTCATCTTCCACCAAGAAGTTGATGAAGCCCAACGCCGTGAGGTAGAACAACATTTTTTGTTACCATCTCTTGAAGTCGGATCCTCCAAACTTCGACGGCTTCTCGGCGGGCGGCATCATCCTTGCGGTATGAACAGGCGCTGAGATCGATCTATAACCGGATCCACCAGCACCACTTGAAGTGTGCTGAAACATGGAACTCGTATGAGAACCACCAGTGTTAGATCACATGGATCCAACAGTCGACCACTGAAAAGTGCAGTCGTCGAACCAATGGAACCACTAAAAGTGGAACCAATTGTTGAACCACTAAAAGTGGAACCAACAGTCGACCCAAAGGGTCCAATGGTTGACCCCGAAGGCATCGAACCAAACATGGCCGTAGCTATAGTGCTAGAAGTGGCAGCATCAGCGGTAGCGGCGACGGCGGAAACAGAGTCGGTGGCTGGAACAGTCGACATCTCCAAGCAAAGGTTTAAGTTTCGAAAGTTTTAAGTTATTTAAAGTCTCAATTGTTGGATTTGTATACTGAAAGCAGTTTGGTTGAGCTTGTATACAATGTTTCCTTTTACCACAATTACAATCTTCTATCTAAATTGTTTACTTGATTGCATATGTATGTCCATTTATCTCATATATAAGTTAGATCATACAGTGTGTAGTAGATCACAGAAGTCCGTATGATTGGTCGCTTAATGAGATATAAAAGAATCACACCGAGACAACTTGAGGACGAGTTGTCGGTATAAAGTCGTGGTATATATAAAGTGAATTGACTTGGTTGCTTGTCTATACTGGTACGTTTCTGACTTATTGATGGATCACAGTGAGATGAGTTTTTCTATCTAACCGTCGTGAAGAACCTAGATCTCAGTGACTTTACGTTGATCTAAACCTCGATAAGGTATTAGGTGAGAATGAGTTGCTCTGACCATCACTTTGACTTGTTATGGGTGAGTGTTACATGAGATAACCCAATATTCTCCGCATCTTGGGTGGTGGCAGTGCTTGTATGTCATGCTAGTTACCTGTATCGAGTCACCGTATCCGTTTAGGATGATGATGTCCCCTTAAGGAGCTCAAAAGGTTTATTGTACTAAACCCTGCAGGTTGAGTTATCTCATTTACAATAATAAGGTCGAGTGATACTACTTAAGGAATTAAAGAGATTAATTATTTTAAGCAGTCAGAACGCTGTAAATAATTAATGGACGTGTGATATCTTAAATACAAGGGATTCGTGAAGTCTAAGTGCGAGCCCGACTCAACTTCGAAAATAAAGGGGTAAGTCAACATTTATTCTCTAGTGGCATGAATAAATGTTTATGAATTAATTTATGTTCTGGGCTGAACATTAGATAATTAATTTATTTGAGGCCCATCTTTATTCCTTACATTTTGATCCCTGGGTTGGCCCATCCAAGCCTGTTACTTGATGAAATTCGTCCACCTCATTAAGAGTCCCATAGGGATTCTGTTTTGATACTCTCTATCTGAAGAGATATTATTATATTTATTAGATATGCAAAGATTCTATCCAAATGAGATCTAGGGTTGCATTATAAATATAAGGTGAGAGAAAATCAAAAGTGAGACTATTCAAATATTTCGAAATTCTCAAAAATTGTGAAGGAGGAAAAAGGCGAATTTTGTAGTACTCTCCATAGATTGCTCTCACTCGACATTGGAGTTTTGGCAATCGAGACACGGTCCAGAAGATCAAAGCACAAGTCTTGATCCATTCCTTGCCCGACAAATTCACAGGTAAACACGAGAAAACACCAACGTGTTGTAATTAATTATATAGGTGCATGCTAGGTATATAATCAATGTATGTTGAATTAAACATCCATGATAGATCCTCGGGAGAGGGTTAAAATCAGATTTTCCATCATCAACTCCTTGTGGCAAGTCCTATCTCGTCTTGCGATTGTTGGAAAAACGTGTACAAATAGTACAGAACTTGCCGGGCGTATTACAACTCGAAACAGAAATGTCGAAGAAGATCAAACTAACAATGAACTTAAACACAAGAGAAACAGAATAAAAATACAGATAACCGTATTCTAATGCCGAGTCGAGGAGGCCTCTTTCCGTAAGACGAGATACGCCCCGGTAGTGCTCTCGGTTCTGGCGTGTCGTTCACAAAGATAAAACGGCAGCGTCTCGTTAGATGGCAACACCGAAGACCAACGAGCTCCGACGAACTGGACGGAGGCGAGGACAGAGCTTGGATACGAACTATGTATATAGGGAGTGCTCTTGGAAGATGCTGGAATGCTTTAGACAGTAGGTCGCTAATGCTGGGGAGACATGTCTTATTTATAGGCGTCGTCCCCCTCATGGGTAGCATGCTAGAGTCAACACCTGCATTGATGTCGGGTGTTATGAAGTTATGTCCCCCTTGAGTGCAGAGGGGATTACGCGGCGGGTTCTGGAGATAAGGTGAGAGTTACACCCACGTTTCCCGTAGAGCCATCATGTCGGGACGTTACCGACTGTTACGACGAATCTGGACAACGCGTCCAGGTTCATTGGACGTATCCGGACATCTCTTCAAGGGCACAGTAGGCCCAACGGATTGGGCCACACGAGTTGGGCCTCGGACCAACTCCATCTTTGGGCTCGATCAAACATTGATCCAAAATATACGGGCAATGGGTCACGGAACCAGGCCCACGAACAAGCCCAAAGACCAAGATCCACTATCCACGATCCACGGAACCGGTACCGGAGCCGGGCCTGGACCTGGGCCCGGGCCCGGCGGCGCGTGTGGGCTTTTCCAGCCCATCACTTGTGCGCATAATTATACTAAGTGTTCAATGAACCACTTATATTGATAATTAATGAAGGTACATTAATCATTATGTGATAATGATGAATTAATCCCCTTAAGCACATAACTCCATGTTTAAGAGACCAACTTTGATTCACTATTTCTCACTTACCGGAAATCGGATTTGAGAATGTGAATACACCACGTTCATCTACTCGAAACGTAGATCGATCCTATGTCGTTTAATTTCACAAAATTAAACGTTACATCACTCAAAAAATTGGTCAAAGTAGCTTCCTAGCAACTTGACCACATATATAATAAATATTTATTTATTCACTGATTTCCAACATCAAATATTTAGTTTGAGCCCTAAAGAGAAAAAAAGGATAGAGTTTTAAGATAACTAGAGAGAATAGGTTCGACTGTTCTACACATCATGGCCTCCAATCCATTGTAGAAACCCTTCAAACTAAACTTACCGAGCAACCAACAAATTTTTGATTTGAAATCGTAACTGCACAGAGAGGCCTGTGAAGTTGGTCTTCTTCTCTTCAGGCGACTCTCTTGCTTCCCGGGGAGGATTTACCATGGCAACACTACTGCAGCGAACACAGTTGCAGTTAGCAAACATAGACATATAGGAGAGATAACCCTTGATTTTTGGAGTGTTTATTAAAATCGGATATTTATACGTTACCCGTATTTGTCATTAAATGAGGACTTGATATCCGATAGGATTCAGGTTGGATCGAGTAATACCCGAATACTGAACCCGTTCAAACACCCTGGTCCGTAGGTGAAAACGGTGTGCAAATATGAGTTCAAACAATGGATAGAGAGTCAAAATGATAAAGTCGCTCAATTTGCTGCGATTGCGGCGGGAATTTTCAGGCTTTGATTATTTTCGGTATTTTTTTGGGTAATTATTAGTCCTTTTTTTTTAACACAATTAACTTGTTTACCTATAAATATCCCGTCCAAACACTTTATTAGAATCTCATTTCATATTTTCTAGAATTTTTATACTTAACTAGTTTTATGCTTAAGAGTTTAGATTTAATTATTGGCAGTTGAGATTCAAGATTCACACTCAAGTATTTAAGTTGTTCATCTTGAATTCCAAAACGAGTAATATTTATTTATCAATTTCAATTATGTTTCTATAAGTAGCTAATTTTCTAGTTGATCCTATGGTTTGTATGACTTGATTGAAATTATGTTATTGATCGATTGAGTTCAACTTGTCTTTCAATTCATGATTTGTGGTTCTT
This sequence comes from Salvia rosmarinus, assembly GCA_036937905.1. Lineage (NCBI taxonomy): Eukaryota > Viridiplantae > Streptophyta > Magnoliopsida > Lamiales > Lamiaceae > Salvia > Salvia rosmarinus. Next base: position 32,447,846 of record CM072823.1, read on the forward strand.
GGTGCTTGATTTCATGTTTACATAGCTTATCACTATTGATGCATTGTTTGATTAAATACATAGTGAATTTAGTCGTGCAATTGATTCAAGATCACAATACGAGTAAATATATTTGTAGGAGGAATAATCTTAGTGAGTTATTAAGAGTTAATATAATTTTCTTAAGAGCTAGTGGAGATATTATTTATACTAATCAATTATTATAAGACTTTTCAAGAGAGATTGTGGTTATTTATGTAATCTTTCATTCGAATTAAATTAAATATTGATAATTGAGTTAATAGATTAAGTCTATGATTTTTGACTAAGTTAATGGATTCATTAGGTTAGTCTTTTATTCTTGATTTTTCGGAGAGGTTTTTTATATGTGCCTTCATTATTTAATTGTCTAGTTAATACTTTAAAAATCTCTACACCATAATTAAGTTTGAATAATAGTTACATGTGTTTATTATTTGTTGTGTTTTTATTGTTTAATTGCGGTAATTTATTAGTAGGATGTTAGTGGTCAGTAATTCTACTTATTTTTGTTGCAATTAATTTTATTATTATTATTATTATTATTATTATTATTATTATTATTATTATTATTATTAATTACACTGTTTATTATTACTATTATTTGATTATTATTTATTATTATAAAACTATTATTTTTATTTTATTATTATTCATTTTATAAGACAAAATAAATAAAAATAATTTTGTTAGAAAAAAAGTATTTAATTTGACTAACCCATGTTCATAGAAATAGGTAATACCACAGGGAGGGTTGGAATGATTAATCTCATATTCATGAGAATTAACATACTTTCAAGAATTATGATTTTTATCGTTAAAATCTTATTAGCCATATGATTGGGAATAGATGCGGTAATAACCATTCTATTCTCATTCCATTCCTCTGTACCAACCACCACCTTAGTTTATTTTGTTTTATCAATCATCCACACTTTTATTAGTGTGTATATATAATGATGATAAGTACTTTATTTAATTCATTTAAGAAATCCTCCCTCTATCCACTAAAAATATTCATTGATATTTGATGCACGAGTTTTAATAAATATAATGAGTATAAAGTGAGTGAAGAAGAGAATTCATATTGTAAGATATATTATATGAGTGAAAAATGGATCATATGTGAGTTTTTTGTGTGTAAATAAGTGTGTAGATTATGAGTAAAAATTATGGGGTTTATGTGGAGGTCATTTTCAAAAATGAAAAGTAAATGTTTTTTGTAGACGAATCGAAACAAAATTAAATAAACGTTTTTTGTGGACGGAGAAAATATAAGATTTAGAATATACAGTAGTATTGTTAGGCTCATTTTTTTCAATAAATATATATGCAACCAAGTCCTTTTTGGTTGTTTTTGTTTTAAACAATAAACACTATATGCCGTCCCATTGTTTTGAGATAAGTTCATGAATTTGTCCAACAAAAGTGTACATATTAATAGTTGCGAAGATACATACATATACGTATGTATTGCAAACGTCCAAAAAAAACATATATAGGGCCATCTATTGTTTCTAGGTACAAACAAGGAACACCTCTCTTGCACATACATGGATCCTCTATTATATTCGAGTTAGATAACTTAGATCCGTGAATTAATTTTAACTAAATCATCATTATGGATGAGGATAAAATAAATGTGAATATATAAATATACATATAAATTCTTAATTTCACATATTCTTTGTTGACATATTAAGTCTTATTTTCTCTAAATATTTTTTTATATGTTTGAGTTAAGTGTTTTATTATTGTCTTGGAGCTCCTGACTATCACATATCTGCCACGTTCTTATAAAAGTATTCAATAAGATCCAAACAATTCCGTGCGATTTAAATTTGTAAATGTTAATTTGAAAGGATTTTATTTGAATTTTATATTAATTTCATTAATGATATCAATATGAAGCTGCAACAGCGTAGGACAACCCCCTGCCTTTTTTGACTAGTTATGTTCCCTTGTTATGGAACATTGCAAATCATTTCCTCTAAATATTCAATACTTTACGTGGATAGGAATTTTAAACACAATTATAGTTTAGGGATAATTTCGAAAGAACTAATGAAATCTTGTTCTATTTTGTTAATTCCACACAATTTTTAACACATTCAATGATATTGTGATAGTTTATTTTAATTTTTAGCAAATTCATCATCTAAAAAAACAGTTGGCGAAATTTGTTTTTGAAACGATATTGTATTACCGGCGAAATGATATTGACGTAACAATGACAAATTTTGAAATATTAAATGTTTCAGATACTATAAGTAATCATCACAATTATATGCACAAAATTGTTGAATTGCAAAAAATAGGAAGTGCTTTGGTAACATTAATATCCACGCATTCCCTAATAACAGTCCGCTATTATTTTTTCATCAATATATAGAGGGTGTTTGGCTAAGTTTATAAGCTCTTCAAAACAACTTATAAGCTGTTTAGGAGCTTATAAGTTCACGCAAAGTGTTTGGCAAAATAAGTTTCATAAACAAACATAAGTTGTGAAAATAAAATGTTCAACGAACATATTATTCTTTTTAAAAATAAGTAGCTCACGTATCCAAATTTTTGGACTAAAAATTCTGACGAAGGTCAAACCAGAAGTGGATATTATGATTTATTTTGTAATGTAGAAATATATTTTTCAGTTAAGATTTAAACAACGTCGTTTTGATGCTTGAAAATATATTTTCCACGTACTTTACAATATAAACCAGAATATCCAGGCCAGTTTTGATTCCTTCCACATTAGAATTTCTAGTTATAAAATATAGGTCATGAGCCATATTTGCAACTTGCATCCAAAACTTAGGCTATTTTTGCAATATTTCAAAGATCAGGCAATTTTTGTAACTCGGCTCAACAATTAGGCTATAAACTATAATCAATATATTTTTATTAATATGCGTGATAACAAGAATATTGATACTATAAATTTATAACAAAAGGACTATTATTTTCGGAATGTAAGATGTTGTATTAAGTTTTTTTTAAATTAACTTTAGGTAGTTGTTTTAAAACGTCATTACTCATTAACCCTTTCCATTACTATATACAGGCAAAGAAAATTCATTCAGGCCACATTATGATGAAGAGACATGTGATGTTGTGGACTATTGATGTGCATACATCACACATTTTTACCGAATGTTTTTGTAACCTAACTCTTTTATTTTCATTCCATTTCATTAATTACATCACACATGGAGCCGCTCATACTTCAAATCTTTTTATAATAATTGTTTATACTTTATAAATAATTGTCTCAAGTAAGTCTTGATTAGACATGCCTTTTAATTAGGCTAATAAACTAATAGACATGCGGCTAAATTGTTCATTTATTTCTAAAATGGTCACGTGGTTGAGGCATATTTGATGAACAAATTAGATCGAGCTACGAAATAATTTTTTGATATTGTGTTCGAATTCGTTATTATAAGATATTTTTAGAAGCGAAACTACAATACAAACAAGAGTCATAGCGACATGATGTGTAGGCTTTCAAGCCCAATTCTCTAGTTTCAACCATTTTTTGATCATTTTAATATTTTAGTTAGTATTTTGTTTTTTTTGCAAAGATTTTTATTTCTTTTAACAGTTAACAGTAGGATTTATTTTAGGTCTATAAATATATATGTTCATATTTTATAAGACATTTAATTCATTAATATTTCGATAAATTTTGTTTTTATTGAAGAGCGATTATCTTCTATGTATATTGATTATCTCTTGTTAGTTTGCAGATACAATATTATCTCATTATAAAGAAGGACGGTTAGATCTCAATATATTTTGCACCAGATCTTGTAACGATATAAAAATAGTCAAAATATAGCAAATTAAATATTAGTATCTTTTAATTTCGTTGCGTTTTATGATAAGTAGGCGGATGGGCGTGATTGCAATACATGAACATAAATCTAAATCAATAATTCAATTTGAAGACAATATCATAAATTTTACAATAAAGCTATGCAGCCACATTATGGCTGACCACACGTGATATTTTAGTAATTATCGATATAATTAATTAATAAAATAATAATATTAAATTAATATGTTAATCATTTTTACATAAATACCATTTCCTCACTTATTTTGATAAGTATTAAATTTATTAATTTAAAATTAAAATTTAAAATTTTCATTCAATAGGGCAAAATTATAATTCCATAAGATGATTTTAATGTAAAACAATTTTTTAATATATCAAATATTAAATAAATAATTTTTTCATTCAATAAAGCTGATTATGGATTGCCACATTATGATCGAATAGCATCACTCTAAATTTTAAGGTTTGGCCCCATTAAATATATATAAAAAAAAGAAAACAAACTTGGGTTAGAGAATTGAAGATTAGAGGTCATAAATGCAGAATATGAAAATTCATGAGTGTAGGGGCCAAAGGCTAAATGATGGAAAGACATGTGCCACAATATCATGACAAAATCAATTGGGACATGATATTCATAGACATGTTCTTAACAAAGTGCTTTTGGTTTCTGTTTTTTTCTTTTGGGAGTTTCTTTTAATTTTGTTAAAATTATGTATTTTTCAAGTACCTACCTTTGTCACTTTTTAAAGGCGTGACCACATTTTTTAGAACAAATGTATCATGACAATTTCATGTGGGCTTTTGATTCTTTGTGAGCAAAATCATTTGGAATGATGTTTGTCTTTGTCTTTTTTACATAAAGTGTCAATTAAGATTTAAATATTATTTCTTCTGCTATTTTAGAAGCTATATTAATGGTGACGTCGGACACAAGGTTTGATTTAAAGTGCATATTATAAAGGGTTGATTGTAATTAATGCGTAAATTTTTACCTCTCACAATTTTTACTAGGTATTTGAAGTATTGCAACAATTTTACCACTTTTTTTTGATATCACGAGCCATCCGCTACCGCAACCTGCGACTTGGAACCCCAATAATTTTACCACCTTTTATTTGTTATAAAACTGACACACCTAATTCCTTCCGATCATGGGAAATTGACATGTCAAGTATAATACTAATAAAACAAAATATATGGAGGTTGTGGAACTACACTTTGGTGATGACTAGTCTGATGAGGCATGCCACGTCCGGTAATTAATTAGAAATTTTGGGATATAAATTTTGCAACAAATTAAAGATGGTGACATTATTTCAATAATAGTGTTAAAATTCCAAAATGAGTGAAAAATCGTAAATTAATTGGCAATTAACTGTATTTTAAAAATAATGCAATTTAGGAGTTAACGAGATCGATTATTTCCGGATATTTTCAAGTTTACGATGCTCTACGGTACAAAGTACAATATTCAATTCGTAGCTTGCAATCCGTAGCCCATAATCACTTAATTATTTAACTCTAATTGCTGCTAGTCGATTAGCATAACTTGAAGCGTGCGTATATGCAATTATTGAGCTGTAACGCAAAACTTATATTATTATGGTCACAGCAGTACTAGTAATTCCATTGTTAGTCTATAGAAAATAACAATTTAAAATTTCATATTAATCGACAAAAAAAAAAAAAAGAAAATAACTGTAGCAATAAAAGAATATCTTTATTTTGTAATTGTTGCAATCACAACACTGATATGTCTTTCGATGACTCAAATGTCGGAAATACTTGAACTGTTTTGCGGAAAAAGTAGTTGGCATTGTAATAATAATAATAATAATAATAATAATAATAATAATAATAATAATAATGACGAAAATATTTTTGAGACGATCACATAGTGTTAAAGGGGGCTAGGTGTATGTAGTTCTACATCAACGTTTTATCTAATATGGGCTTTCTCGGAAGTCCAGGTAAATAAAATTGGGCCTCTGAAGCAAAAGTGTATTCAGCCTTCTATGAAGAAGAACATAAATAAACGCAAAATCTGTATATAAATATATTTGAGTTGCAATATCTATTTATTTTACAGCTGTGATCAAACTAGTTACTTATCGCCCTCTGTAACTCGTGATTAATCTGTTATTTTGTAAGATGACTCAGCGTGAGATGTCAATCAACAAAACTAAGATCTCGTCGACCAAATCCGAACTCTTTCTAAATTATACGAGATAGATTCAACTTATAAATCTAATAAATAATTATACAATTGGTGTACCTTGTGATAATGACTGAGCAATGGTTGTGAACGCGTGACCGAATATCTCGTTGAACCGTCGGAATATGCGAGAATTGGGCCAACTGCAAAACAGAGTCGGATGGAGTCTTCAGGTAGACACTTTGATGCGCAATTCAGTAATATATTATGCTTAAGGCTTGTTGAAGGCTTAAGATTGCATACCGACCCCCTGAATGATAAGGATATTTATAGGTGTAAATATGGCCTGAGGTTAGGTGATCCAAATCCTTATAGGAATAGGATGCATACAAATCCTCAAAGACCTGAGTCGTATATTTTGTGATAGATCTGTATGCAAGGAGTCAGCTCCTATCCGGAGATAAGAGTCTTTATGTTTATATTTCACTAGTACGTACGATGTCGTTTTTACTCAAAATGAGCAATTCTGATCATATGGAGTTCGGCCTGCTGTACTGACTTGACATCTCTATGTTATGATATGATACACGTGGGCGGTCCATGCGTTTTTTATAAGTTGACATTGTTGATATGTATTCCATATCAACTGCTCCCCTGACTCCGAGAGATCTGTCTATCAAGAGTTGTCTGTCGGAGTAGATTATGTCTGGCGCCAGATCTGTAACGCTAGATCTGATATCCTCGGCCTATTTCCAAGGCATGAGTGAAATGATGATATGGGTAACTCATTCGGAGTATTATAATTTTTTATCTATCTGTTGAATTCAGACTTATATGGTCTATCATTCTCTTTGCAATATGTAACTTGGCGGGAGCATCTGTTGGCTTGTCGCCGATCTAATGAGCCATCAACTTGGAGGAGTGCTCCTGCCAGCTCCTCGATTGTTCCATCTTCTGAGACTGCTGTCTCTTCTGCTCTTCCTTCCTCCCAAGATTTCGTTGGTCTACCTCTAACACTGGCTTGGAGGTGGAGACTATTGACCTGACTGTGGATTCTACGTTTGGTCCTCAGTAAGGTTATGAGTCCATCAGGACTGCAGACGTCGATGATCAAGATGATGAGCTAGTAGAGGGACTTGACTTTGGTGTTCCTGTAAAGGTTGATCGGTCATTCAAACGCTTGAGGAGTGTTGCAAAGTCTCTTCGCCACCTCTTACTTCGCGGCGGCCAGCGAAAGGAATAGTGATTTGTGAACCTGCCGACTTTGCTCATATTGAGGATGCTTTCGGGAGTTTTTAGGAGCTTCTGGCGAGCTGACGGATGACTAGATAGATGCCATCCTTCGGGCTACTCCTTATCTTGACTTTCAAACTGATGAATCTCTGGCTCAAGACTTTTCTTGGTGGCTGGAGCCTATGCGAAATGTTGCTCGGTCTTTTGTGGAGGAGCTCTTGATTCACCGGATCTACCGCATCTTCACCACATTCATCTTCCAATCCTCCCATATTATCCTGCTGATCTTCATGTTTTTGCCGCTTTTCATACTTCTACAGAGGAAGTCAGGGAGATGGCCAGTGTGTGTTCCTCTGCTAACTTTGAGGTTCGGCCTCTATTTTGGAGTGCATGGTTGGGGGTGCAGAGCATTTAGAACGAGCAACTCTGGGGAAGGACTCTGTAGTAGATAGGTTTGATGTTGCTGCTAATGTTGAAGAAGTTGTACCTTCTTACATTTTTTTTTTTTCGTAATAAAAACTTATGGAATCGAAAGTCTTTATTTTCTTCTGTTTCATGATCTCTTTCCAATTTGACGAATCATCTTTTACTGAGCAAAACTTTATTTTTCCTATCAACTTCTGATTTTCCTGATCCTCTTTTCCTGCTGTGGATCTTTTTTTATTTGTATGTCAGGATTCCCTTATTTATCAAATATTTGGTGTATCTTCTTTTGCAAACGGTAGCTCGAATCTGTCAGCGATATTAATGGATCATCGGTTACTTATTCATTTTTAAGGAGATTGTTACACCTTAGACTTGCTTTTTCCCAGTATAAATAACTCTCCATTTTCGGCCTTTCCCTTCATGGCCATCTCCATCTGTATTTTTTTTTTCTGGGTCTTTTCCGATTCGGGTGGATACCTCTTTCCTTCTTCGATCGTTCTTATTTTGTTATAACGGAAGTGGTTGATTTTCTCCCGAGATGGACTTCCACTTCCTTTGCCTTAAGATAAATTAGCCATCATTATGTGCTTTTTTTTGCCAATTCTTGCTTCGTAATTCGAACGGTTGGGTCATGAGCCATGAGCGGAGGTCTGGCAAGCACTTGGTGTATGGGTGCTCGTCTGCTCTAGTGATGCTATAGCGCTAGCCTGGTGGTGGAGCTGAGGGATATTGTTCGTGGATTCTTCTGAGTTCTATTATCCTCGATCTTCACAAATCGTTCCCCTTGGGGAACTCTCTAGGCATGTGGGATAAGTATGGGAAAGTTCTGGGTACTAGGTCTCCCAGTTCTATCTCCTACCTTTTTTGGGAATGCAGACCTGTGGGGCGTCTCTCTTAATATTGGGAGGAAAGATGCCAAGGTCGAGTGTAAGCCCCGTGTGTTAGGCTTCCTGGTTATGCTTCTAGCTTCAACAGTCCGTTGAATGCATCTATTAGTCTTGGCATGTAATTTTTCGGGGTGGCAATGCCTCCACAGATTCGCTATTTCTAGTCCTACATGCTTTTCTTTATCTGTAAACCAGTCACGTCTGACTTAGTTATTTATCTGTACATGGTTTTGTAACGTTTGCCACATCTAGCTTTGTAATTGTGCCGCTTCTGGCTTTGTAATTGTGTTGCTTCTGGTCTGTAACCGCGCCACTTATGGCTTTGTATATCTACCTAGCTCTACTCTAGGGCTTTTCAACGAAATAGCTTGTTATTTATTCGGTAAACCTTCACAACTCAGAACTCTAGCCACGAGTTTTGTCAGTAGTGGCCCTTAGCTAGGGGGATCCGCACTACACCTTGCTTAAAAGATTGTTTGTTTATATATATGACACTTCGTTTGTGCCTGATGCATGTGGATCTGGTGAATCCATACTCAATTATTTACGTAAGAATTTTCGTGTTTTATTAAAGGAAAAAGATCATAGAAAAATGATTATCTAAAAACAAGAAAACAACTAAGAATCAGGGAGGCAGTGAAAAAGAAAAAATTATAATGCGATGATATCTGGATCATCAGATCCTCATGCAAAGAAATCCTCAGGTTGAAAATGTTCCATAATCGTGGTAGGGTTTTTTCTTCGGCATCTGTTAACTCATATACTCATCCTTTAAGTACCTTTCTGACCACGTATAGACATTCCCAATTAAGGTCGAATTTTCTAGTTGGTCTTAAGGTGTCAACTCTTTGTAAGACTAAGTCTCATTTGTCGTACTTCCTGACTTGTACTTTCTTACCATAGGTTGCTTTTATCTGTCGTTTATAATTTTCAGACCTGATGTGAGCTGCTTCTCTCTTTTCTTCTATCAGGTCCAAGTTCTCCTTTAACATTCATTTGTTATGTTCTTCGTCATGGTTTTAAAATCCTTTGTGTCTCCATCTCTATTTCTGTTGGGATCACCGTTGGAGATCGGTAGACTAAGTTGAAAGGTGATTCTCCGGTTGTTGTTCTTGGGCTGGTTTTGTATGCCCATAGGAATGAGTCTAGCTCCTCCATCCAGTTGCTTTTAGCTTCCTCTAGTCAGGCTTTTAAACCGTTTATGATGGTCATGTTGATTACTTCTATCTGTCCGTTGGCTTGCTAGTGTGACACCGCAACGAACCGTTGTTTGATCTTCATTTCTTGGCACCATCTTAGTATCCAAGATCCATTGAATTATGTGCTATTATCAGATATTATGATTCTTTGTATTCCGAATATATAACAGATGTTCTTCTATAAGAATATTTGGATTACCCTTTCATCAATTTTTGCTACAGCTTTTGCCTTTTTCCATTTAGTAAAATGTCAACAACTACTATTATATATAGGGGTGGTTATCGGGTTCTCGGTTATAACCGTAACCGACACACTAACCGTCGGTTATGGTTAACCGAGAACCGAAAATAACGAGTTCGATTCGATTCTCGGTTTTCTTTCCAACGTGCAATCGGTTATCGGGTATACCCGAATAACCGACGGGTATACCCGAATAATCGAATTATTTAATATAATTTTTTAATATAATATTTTTATTTTAATTAGATTTCATATTAAAATTTAAAAATTAGGGCTTATTTGATTTCATTTGACCCACAACAAATCTGAACCTCTCTCATCCTCTCGACTCTCTGCTGCCGTGCGAGGCTGAGCTCCTGTCGTCTCTCTCGTTAATTTATTCAGGTCGTGACGACCTGGCGAGCATCGGCAAGTTTCACGGCACATCGTCTCGTCGCTGAGCAGAAGCCGAAGGAGGTAAGCTTCTCATGTCTCTCAACTCTCCTCTTATCTTCTGATTTCTCTCTCTCTCTCTCTCTCTCTCTCTCTCTCTCTCATGTCTCTTGACTCTCCCTGCCGCCTTGCCTGAGCTCTTGTCGTCTCTCTCTCGTCAATTTGTTTAGGTCGCGGCGGCCCGATTGTAGGGAAATATGATTTTAACCCTCTCCCGAGGATCTATCTTGGATGTTTAATTCACTATACATTGATTATATGCCTAGCATGCACCTATATAATTAATTGCAACACGTAGGAGTTTTCTCGTGTTTACCTGCGAATCTGTCGGGGATGAATAGATCAAGACTCGTGCTTTGATCTTCTGGACTGTATCCCGTTTGCCTAAACTCCAATGCCGAGTGAGGACAATCTATGGACAATGCTATAGAAAATAGTCTCTTCTTTTTCTCAAAGTTTTCGAAAATTCTCACTATATGGAAATAGTCATTTTCAAAAATAATGCTTCAAGAATCTCTTTGATTTTCTCTCTCACCTTATATTTATAATGCACTCCTAAATCCTATCGAAAATAATGCTTCAAGATATCTAGATAGGATTTATGCATATCTAATAAATATAATAATATCCTTTAGGATAGAGAGGATCAAGTTAGAGTCTCAGTGGGACTCTTTATAGAGGGGGACGAAATTCACTTAGCTTCCAGGCCTGGATGGGCCAGCCAAGGGATCAAGTGCAAGGAATAAAGATGGGCATCAAATAAATTAATTATCTTATGTTCATTGAACATAAATTAATTCATAAACATTTATTCATGCCACTAGAGAATAAATCTTGACTTACCCTTTATTACCGGGTGAGTCAGCTTGCACTTAGACTTTACTGAATCCCCATATTTAAGATATCGTCGTCCATTAATTATTTACAGCTGCTCGACCGCTTAAAATAATTAATATCTTTAATTCATTAAGTAGTGCCACTCAACCTTATTATTGTACTTGAGATAACTCAACTGCGGGGTTTAGTACAATAAACCTTTGAGCTCCTTAAGGGGCGTCATCATCCTAAACGGATACGGTGACTCGACACGTAACTAGCATGACATACAAGATCGCACCACCCAAGATGAGAATCTTGGGTATCTCATGTAACCCTCACCCATAGCAAGTCAAAGTGATGGTCAAGAACTCATATTCATCTAATACCTTATCAAGGTTTAGATCAACGTAAGTCTCCGAGATCTAGGTTCTTCTGACGGTCGATAGAAGAACTCATCTCACCGTGATCCATCAATACGTCGAGGCGCATCAAAGATATGACAAGTAACCAAGTCAAGTCACTTCTTATCTACACGCAACTATACCGACAACCCGTCCTCAAGTTGTCTCGGTGTGATACTCTTTATATCTCATTAAGCTTGACCAATCATACGGACTTCGTGATCTACAACACAATTGTATGATCTAACTTATATATGCGATAAAAGGACATACATATGCAATCAAGTAAACAATTCGATAGGAGATTGTAATAGTGGTAACAGAAACATCAGTATACAAGCTCAACCAAAGCGCTTTCAAGATACAAATCAACAATCTCCCACTTATACTAAAGAAAACTTTTAGTATACAATGTGTCTCTCTACTAGCTATTACGAACAACACCATCACTTTGCTTCTCCCACTTATACAAAATTTTCATTTCTAAGTGAGTGCCATCTTGCAATCGAGTCCTCGAATATGCTCTTCGTAGACTTTTGCGGCGGACTCTTCGTGAATGGATCGACTAGGTTATCCGCAGCACCAATCTTCTCAATCAGACATCCACTAGTCTAACGATTTCTCGTATGACATGGTACTTTCTCTCATGTGTTTCGTTGCCTTGTGGGTCCGTGGTTCCTTGAGTTTGCCATCGCACCGAGTTATCACGATAAACTATGATACTCTTGGGCAAACCAGTACCACATCTAGATCCATGAGGTAGTTCTTGAACCATCTGACCTCTTTAGCGACCTCCGGTGGCTACATATTCGACTTCAATGGTGGAGTCCGCAATGCATCGCTTGCTTTGCACTCCATGAATACGACTCCTCCTCCCAAGGTAAACACATAGCACGAGGTAGACTTCTTCTCATCATGGTCGGCTTGGAAATCGAGTCAGAATAACCCAAAGGCATTAGACTATCCGCATGGTAAACCGACATAATCTCGAGTCCTTTTCGGTACTTTAGTATATGCTTTACCGCATCCAATGAGCTTGTCGAGGTTAGGCGATGTCCGCTACTATGCCTACCGCATAGCGAGATATCGGGTCTCGTACATAACATTGCGTACGTGAGACTTCCTACGGCGGAAACATAAGGAACTTGTCTCATTTCCTCTATCTCCTTTGCGGTCATAGGTGATCGCTCCTTAGATAAAGGAACGCCATGTCCGAAAGGTAGCAATCCTTTCTTGGCGATCTGCATATTAAAGCGAGTAATCACGGTATCAATGTAAGGCGCTTTGAGATAAGCTCAACATTTTCCTCTTGCGATCTCGGTAAACCTTGATCCCAAGAGTGTACGTTGCATCTCCTAAGTCTTTCATTTGAAATCGATCGGATAACTAACTCTTTACGTCGATAACAACTTCACATTGTTGCCAGTAGAAGGATGTCATCTACGTAAAGTGCAAGAAATACCACATCACGTTGACATCTAAATGATACACACAACTTTCGAAACGGGTAAATCCATAGGACTTTACCACCTCGTCAAAGCGTAAGTTCCGTGATCGTGAAGCTTGCTTGAGTCCATAAATGGACTTCTTAAGCTTCCACACTAGATGCTCTTCACCCTTCACCACATAACCTTCGGTTCTTTGCATATAGATGTCTCTACCTTCTTCAAGGTAACCGTCGAGCGGTTTTCACATCCATTTGCCAAACCTCAAGGTTTAAGTGGGCTGCTATGGCGGAAGAATTACGATGGACTTGAGCATTGCTACGGCGAAAAGGTCTCATGGAAATCGATGCCCTCAATGCAGTGTACCCTTTTGCCACAAGCACGGCTTTAAAAGCGAAACCTCTCCATCGAATCTCTTTTCCTCTTGTATAGCCACTTACTACCCATGGCTTCCTTGCCATCCGGTAGATGTGTCTTTCGTATACATCCATAGTCTGTTATGGACTCAATTTCTAAGTCCATAGCGGTGTGCCATGATCTTGCATCAATGTCTTGTATCGCCTCACCGTGTATGTCCATGGGTCGATTATTGTGCCTTTCGTTTCTTGGGACTAAATCTGAAGATTCACCCACGAACATAAATCGCTCGGGTTTGACGAACAACCCTCCCACTACGATGAGGCGCTACTGGCACAATGGCAACGGTGGGTGCAGTAACTTGTGGTTCTCTATCTTGCACAACTTTACGAATCGGAGCCACTTATGCGGCCAAGATCTCGGTGGAACTCGACCCACTTCAATTTCTTGAAGTATCGGTGTCGATCCCTCCCACTAGATACGACATCTCGTACCTTTGGCTTAATCGGTGGTGGATCGGGCATTAGTGCTAATAATGACCTTCTGATCCTTGGGACTATAGAAATAACCACCCTTTGTTCCTCTAGGATAGCCAATAAACAGCCTCAGCATTAGATCTAGACTCGACTTGTCGGCCTTCTTGTTCAAAGACATGTGTTGGATCGCTGCCCATATCCTTATGTGGCTTAAACTAGTTTCATACCAAACCACAACTCGAAATGGGTCTTTTCGATTGACTTGGATGGTACTAGATTTAGCAAGTATGTCACTGCTTCTAAGGCATACCCCGAGCGAAATAGCGATGTTGCATAACTCATCATTGATCTAACCATTTCTAAGAGAGTCCTATTTCTTCGCTCGACACACCATTTTGTTGTGGTGTGCCGGTGTAGTGAGATTGGGAGGTAATCCCACGCACAAATAGTCCATAAACTCGTTCTTGAGGTATTCGCCACCGCGATCGGATCATGATGACTTGATACTTTACCAAGCTTGTCTCCACTTCCGCCTTAAATTCTTTGAATTTCTCAAAGCATTCGGACTTGCGGTGAAGCGGTATATGTATCCGTACCTTGAGTGTCGTCAATGAAAGTGAAAAATACTGTACCCTCCACGAGCTTGTGTTGACATAGGTCCACATAGGTCGAATGGGCTAGCTCCAACACTTCTTTGGCTCTATAACCCTTCGCCAGAAGGGTGCAGTCGATATCTTTCCTTCATACAAGATTCGCGGATCGGGAATGGAGTAACGTGAGATCACCCAACGCCCTTTCTTAGCAGCCTTTGGATCCTATTTAGATTGATATGACCTAATCTTAGATGCCGAGAAATGTGGTGTCATCTTCTGAAAACTTTCTTCTTAAGGTTTGATGTAGATCTGACATAGTTAAAGGTATTATGTTTGGCGAAATAGTATAAAGCGAATTATATAAAGTGCCACCACGGATAACCGTAATTTATAGATAGAAACACCACTATCAAAAACAATGAATATCCATGAATAAATAGTTTGGAAGCGGAAATAAGGTTCATGAAACTCCGGCACATATAAAACGTCTTTCAATACTAAAACAGTTCTATCAAAACATAAAGTAACATCTCCGACTGCAACGGCCTCGACTTTTGCCGCGTTGCCCATGGAGATCGTTATCTCGCCATCAAACAGCTCCTTTGTCCGCAGGAACCCTTGCAAGGTGTAACAAACATGATCAGTCGCACCCGTATCTACTACCCATGAATGAGTAGAACAAGTCGCTAAACATGTTTCGTTACTAAAGCATATGGCGTACTTGAGCCTTGAGCATAGGGCACTTGGCCTTCCAATGTCGATCTTGCCGCACTTGAAGCACTTGCCTCTCCTTCGCTTTTTCAAGCCTCCGTTGGGACATATGTTATTGCTCCCATCGCCCCATCGCTTCTTTGCCTCTACCACCTTTGGTGCCCTTTTCTTCTTCCATTTTCAACGGAAAATTTGGGCCCCTAGATGTGCTAGCAAGGCATGTGCTCATTTCCCATGACTCCTTCCGCGCCACGAGATCATTAAGCAACCGACTAAGTGTATACTCGGTCTTGCTCATGATCGCATTCACGTGAAAATTCTCAAAGACTTGGGCGTGTGTTGAGGATGATATCGACCTTGGCCGCCGTCAATACCTCCTCCCAACCGATCAAGACTATCCATGAGATAGTCGTGGGAGACATGTTGATGGACCGAACTTCCTTCTTCCATCTTACACGCCAAGATTTCTCTCATTGTGTGGGCGGATCGTCCGATCCGATTGCCCGAACTTACTCTCGAGACTTGACCATATTTTAATCGCGTCTACCATCGGCTGATGCTACAGCTGCAAGCCTTTGGACATCGTAGTCATCATATAGCACTTGGCCATATTGTTTGACTTATGCGAAAGTCCGCCGACTCTCGCTGCTCATTAGTCGATGCGTCAGTAAGGGCATCGGGTTTGGGAGTAGTGAGAACAAACATGTGTTCTTCAACGATAACATATTCCATGTTTCGTTTCCACTCGATAAAATTTGGACCGGATAGAGGATTTTGTGCGAGAATATTGATAATCGGTGTAAGAGACATATCTGAAAAGTAATGTAAACACATAAGCATACGATCGCACATAATTCGTAACAATAATATTGTAACCTTTTGATAAAAGAATATTAATTGAAACCTCCAATCGCCCAAGGAATCCCACATGCAAGCCACGCGTGTGGACATTTACACATGAACCCCTCGACCAGACTAAAATATACCTTTTAGTCGTTTAATTTCAATCCATGTCAACTTATCCTTACGACAAATGAAATTAATGATTGGACCTTACTAGACCACATCACTATCACAAGAAGGGACTTCGCGGGAAGTTGTACTTGAGGTGATGTCTAAGCAATGACCACAATTTTAACAGCAGAAAATTAATTCTTAGAATTGGCATACTCACTAGGACCATACCGCTTCCAATCCAAATGCTTTTGTTATCTCATTTTAAATCTATCTCTAGAGAACTTATGAAAATCGCATATGCGAGCCACGCGTGTGGACGTTTACACATGAAACTCCCACTTCTCAATAGATTAAAATGTTTTATTTAGAAATCTCATCCAACAAACTTATGAAAAATAGTGCAAGCAAGCCACGCTTGTGGACGTTTACTCACAATGCGTATCACTTTTTTTAGAGATCAAAAAGTGGAGGACTTGACATTTTAATTTAAAATTAAAATGTCGGGTTACTTGCTTAGTCTTTTGTTTCAAAGGTTTGTCCATGCGAATCACGTAATCTAGCATGCTTTTCTATAGAACTCGACATGTAAAACATGCTCGCGAAATTCTAAAATATGCTTGAAAAGCGATAAACCTAGCATGCTTACTATGCTCATCCAATCACGAAAACATATAAAATGTTTGTCACGTAATTTAAACATACATAGCATGCTATCGCATAATTTAAACATCCACGACATGCTTTGAGCGATGAAAATAAAATAAAATCGTTCATCGCGGCTCCACTCGTGGATCATGTATTTCCCGCCTAATTTATTACATAAATTTGCAAAGTCAGATCTTCAAAACTCAGCAGGCCTCGCGTGCAGGCACGGACGGATTCATCAAACCGCTGGTTGGGCCAAAATTTGAAAAGGCGGAGCGATTGGAGCGGGCGGATCGGGCGAAAATCGGAATCGGGCCAAAAAATGGGTTCGGGCGAAAATTGGTCGTGGTCGAATTTGGGTGGTCGGCCCAAGATGGATGGGTCATGAGCTAGGCACAGCCCGTGCGCGCTGCCGCCATTCCTCACGCCGCCCGCGCCGCCCGCCCGCCGCGTCGGTATGCGTTGAGGTTTCGCACGAATCTCGCCAGAGTCCACCGGCGACGCCGAGGCTCACATGAAATTCACGCTACCGCACCGCCGAGAAACCAGCGCTGTCAATGCCACGCGCTGCCGAGGGCGCTGGGCGCGTGGCGGGCGGCTGCACGCGCGCTTCGCCGAGCACGCACGCCGCCGCCGAGGCATGCCGAGGCGCCTCGCACGTAAACCGCACATTCCGCACGCTGGCTGTCGAGCCGTGCCACCTTGCCTCGCCCGTCGCTGTCTTTGCCGACGATGGCGTGTCCGAAAACGCGCCGGCCGCCGCCGCGACACGCCGAGCACGTCCACCTTTTCGCCCACGCCGCCCACTGTTTCGCCGAGGATCGCCGAAACACGCGCCAGCTACCGGCGGTGTGCTCGCGAGCGCCGAGCACGCACACTTGCCGTCGCCCGCCCACCTCGTGCTGTCGGGCCGCTTCCGATGACCTCCGTCATCTCGCTTTCAGCTTTCGTCTTCGTTCTTCTTTACGATAAGATTTACAAGAAAAATCTAATCTAACCACGGATTTTCTCGTGGTGAAAACAAAACCGACAAAAATAAAACAAGCGCGATGAACGATGATTCACAATTAATTAATTGCGACGTTATAATCAAACGTGAATGAATCCAACAAAGCGATATCGATCCCGTGCTCGATACCAATTGTAGGAAATCGATTTTAACTCTCTCAGGATCTATCTTGGATGTTTAATTCACCATACATTGATTATATGGCTAGCATGCACCTATATAATTAATTGCAACACGTAGGAGTTTTCTCGTGTTTACCTGCGAATCTGTCGGGGATGAATAGATCAAGACTCGTGCTTTGATCTTCTGGACTGTATCCCGTTTGCCTAAACTCCAATGCCGAGTGAGGATAATCTATGAAGAATGCTATAGAAAATCGTCTCTCATTTTTCTCAAAGTTTTCAAAAATTCTCACTATATGGAAATAGTAATTTTCGAAAATAATGCTTCAAGAATCTCTTTGATTTTCTCTCGCACTTATATTTATAATGCACTCCTAAATCCTATCTAGATAGGATTTATGCATATCTAATAATTATAATAATATCCTTTAGGATAGAGAGGATCAAGTTAGAGTCCCAGTGGGACTCTTCATAGAGGGGGACGAAATTCACTTAGCTTCCAGGCCAGCCCAGGGATCAAATGCAAGGAATAAAGATGGGCCTCAAATAAATTAATTATCTTATGTTCAGCCCAGAACATAAATATTTATTCATGCCACTAGAGAATAAATGGTGACTTACCCCTTTATTACCGAAGGTGAGTCGGGCTTGCACTTAGACTTTACGAATCCCGTATTTAAGATATCGTCGTCTATTAATTATTTACTGATCATTGCTTAAAATAATTAATATCTTTAATTCCTTAAGTAGTACCACTCAACCTTATTATTGTATTTGAGATAACTCAACTGCGGGGTTTAGTACAATAAACTTTTGAGCTCCTTAAGGGGCGTCATCATCCTAAACGGATACGGTGACTCGACACGGGTAACTAGCATGACATACAAGACCGCCACCACCCAAGATGAGAGAATCTTGGGTTATCTCATGTAACCCTCACCCATAGCAAGTCAAAGTGATGGTCAGCAACTCATACTCATCTAATACCTTATCGAGGTTTAGATCAACGTAAGTCTCCGAGATCTAGGTTCTTTACGACGGTCAGATAGAAGAACTCATCTCACTGTGATCCATCAATACGTCAGAGACGTACCAGCATAGACAAGCAACCAAGTCAAGTCACTTCTTATCTACACCGTAGCCTATACCGACAACCCGTCCTCAAGTTGTCTCAGCTGTGACACTCTTTATATCTCATTAAGCTTGACCAATCATACAGACTTCTGTGATCTACAACACACTATATGATCTAACTTATATATGAGATAAAGGGACATACATATGCAATCAAGTAAATAATTCAGATATGAGATTGTAATAGTGGTAACAGGAAACATTGTATACAAGCTCAACCAAAACTGCTTTCAGTATACAAATCCAACACCGATGAGCATTGGCGAGCAGGACACCGTCTCTTGCTCCCTTGGCCGTGAGTCCCGTCGTTGAGCATAAGCCGAAGGTAAGCTTCTCTTGCCGCTTGCATCTCGATTCTCCAAGTCCAAGCCAAACCTCACATCTCTTCTCTTTTTCTCTCAAACGCAGCACCCTGTTCGTGGAGCCATCGGAAATCAGAATCGAGAAGGGGAAGAACTTCCTTACCTTCTCTTATTTCTGAAATCGAGAACAAGGTATCTCGATTTCACCCTGTTTGATTTTTCAGACGTAGCCGGTAGCACCCTGTTTGATTTTTCAGCATTTTGTTCACTGTTGTTGGGTGTTGGCTTGTGTTTGTCATTTTGAAATCAAGTTTACATCTAAAAAACAACCTTTGCGATGTGTGACGAAACTAGTTGCTTACTCTAGAATGAGAATGAATATCTTGTGCGGAAATTTGGTTTTCATCTTCCGATGTTGAAATGTTGCTTTAATTTGGATTTTCTTTATCATTCGTAAACAGATAGAATGTGGCTTAACTAGTTCTGTTTTCTCATTGATCTTAATTTGATGTTTGAAATTTGTGCATTAGTGAATGGATGGAAATGAACGAACATGGTAATGCTAGAATTGACTGGAAAATTGGTGTAGCGTTTGTGATTATGTGACGACCCGACTTCTCAATGAAGTACGGATCAGATGGATCGTAACTGAAATGATAAAGCATCGGATATATACATAACTATTCGACACAATTAACCATTTAACTACTCAATAATACATAGGTGAAAGGAATAAGATGTTCAATACAAACTCAAGTCACGTAGGACTTACCAAAGGTTCAATATAACCCAACTGTGGTACAATTAAAGGAACGATGTATGACCTCAAGTTCAATACGATAATGGAAAATGCAGTTATAGTCAAAAGATACCAAACAATATCGAGTTAGGCGGAATAAGCGTGTGGACATGCATATGACGATGCATGCCCAAGGTTCTAGAAATCCTTTCTAATTAAGCAACAAAACAAGCGCTACTCGCACCACCGCACCCATCATCAATCCTTGCTCAACCCGCACATCAAAACGAGATGCAGGGCTAAGTACAAAAGTACTCGGTGAACTCATTCTTTGAAAACATTTTCTTTGTCAAAAGTTATTGAGCGCCCACAATAGCACATGAGGATTTTAGTTGAAAGACTCATTACTATCAAACATTTTATCATTTCTCAAAAGCGTCATGCCCGACTATTTCATTCACGTTGTTTCCATATCGATCATTCATTCATTCATTCACAAGACTATGGGTGGCCACCTATACATAGTTGCGTGACCGATCGAGGTAGCTAACCTTAACACAAATCCACGTGTACACAATCCGAGTTAGCACCCTTAACTAAGTCGGATCCGATCGTTACCTTTTTTAACGCTGGGACCAACTCATTCACATACCACATCGATATACCAATCTCGAGATAGGACCACAACAAAACGTAAACATTTGGCGATCAATAACAGTTCATGGAATAATATTTCATAAAGCTTTTGTAAATCATGCTTTGAGATAGATATGCATATCATTTTTGTTCAAGAGAGCCCACCTGCTAATCCAAAGCTAGTGGTTCTAAATGAGCAGGTGTGATTGTTCTTCCTCACCGACTACGTACGCTCAAACCCTTCATAAGAAAATAACATTTCTTAGATTCTTTCTTTCGATCGAAGGTCGTTTATAAATTATGACTTAAAGTTCCCACTTAGGGTTTCTTTATGATTTCATGTGATTGTTTTAAGATAATTTCTATTATCTCACATTCCCAATTCCCAAGCTATATTACTTCATCGTTCATAGGTGATCTTCAACTTATGAATCACATACTCCGAGTCTACCCTCGACTCTTCACCTTAGTGCTCTTCTAAACATTATTACGTTATAGATTATTAGTATTCAAGTTGTGATTGGTATATTAGGATATTCTCAAGCCACTAACTAGACTTAACAATTATAGTTACGTCCTAGTAGGTTATGCTTGACGACTTGTCGTGTTAGCACGAGAATTAAAAGAGGAGTATTGACTTATGATTCAAGTGAGCACATGCTATCATGTAAGTAAGTACTTAAGAATAAATGAAGTGCTTCGGGAATATTAACTCGACTTTTGAGACATAAGGATCGACATCTTATGTTCGAATCTTTGCTTACGCATTACGACATTGTTTGTTTCTCTTAACTCGTCGGAGATTATATAAGTCGTATAATCGTTATTCGTTATCGAGTTGTTTTAACACTCAATCTAATATAGGGTTGTCGTTATTGAGTATCAACGTTGTAGCTCGGCTTTTTTCTAACTTAGGAACTCACGTTTGAGTATCCTTTTAATAATAGCAAACCCTAATTTATGTCTAACTTGATTCTCGTTAACTCCTTCTAAGTTATCGAAATTGGTCGATTTCTTTTGATTCTCGTACACAAAGTATTATGTTGTTTACGTTTGGGGTTTTGTTTGTCGTTATACATAAACATAACCATTCAACATCATACAATACCATACACAACATAAACTATACTAAAGCATTAGAAAACCCTAATTTCTAACATAATACACAATCATTGTGTATGTGTGCATAAGTGTTCCATTCTTTCATCACAATCATAATCATTCATTCAAGCTTATAGATTAACTATCATAGCACCATTTATCATTGAAATTAAACTCATGCTTAACCATTTTGCTATGTTTTCGATAATTAGCAATAATTAGCATATGTATCCAATAAATTCCAATAAAATCATGTCATACTCCTATCATACTAGAGAGTTTAATTACCAACTCAATATCATCATATAAAATTTCAAACCATAGGTTAAAATGCATATAGTTTTCGGCAATCATAAATTAATGAGCTTTAGTGTTCAATAAATTCCACAAAAATTATATCATGCTTATACCACATACTAAACATGAAATATCATTTCATATCATTCATTAAAAATTTAAACCCTTGCTTTTCACCACCCATATGTTTTCGATACTCTATATATATATATATATATATATATATATATATATACATATTCAATAAATTTCATTCATTCACAACATGTTTATATTATGCAATAACATGTAATATTAACATTAAACATCAACTAATATTTATAATATGAACCAAATACTTGGAATTCTTTTTGTCCTCACACATATATTACATATGTGTTCAATAAATTCCCAACAATGCATAATAGGTTCATATTATTTCCAAACATCAAATACCATATTATTTTTAACAACAAAAATCAAATAAATCACTATATATATACATATAGTTCACGGTATTCAAAGGGGAAATGGGAGTAATGTCTCAAAAATTTCAAGATTAATATATTATTTTCATATCATATATTAAACACTATATGTCAACTATTTCTCAACAAATAAAATCAAACAATGGCTTAAAAATACTTAAATATATTCTGCCCATTTTTGAAAAATAGGAGTAGTGTTTCAAAAATTTCAAGATTAATATATGATGTTCATATCATATATTAAACACTATACCTCAACTATTTTCCAACAAATAAAATCAAAATACAAGAAAATTCCAAAATATTCTAAAATTACCATATTTATTTTACATGCTCTAATACATCAACAAGCAACAATATCAAATAATATTCACAAAAGCATGCTTTATCACATATAAAAAAAATAAAGCATAAATCGAAAAATATCAAACATGCTCCAAATATTCTGAAATTTTAACTAAAGCCTTAGAACATCATTATAAGAATTTTTAATTCATGGCTTGAGAGCATTTGGTGGCTCAAAAGTCACGAAAAAAATGAGGAGCAAAACTAGGTTTTTAATAAATAATTCAAAAAATCTAAAATATTCTACTCCATTACAAATGGAGAGAATGATGAGTACTACCTTTTATGGTCTTAGAATAATTATTTGAGGTTGGAAGGGTTTGAAAAGGAGGATTAAAGACCACAAAGTGTGAAGAACAAAGAAGAAAAGTTTGAAAAGAGAGAATTTTGGGTTCCAAAGTGTGAGGCTGTAATGAAAGTTTTCCCTACTGTATTGGCAGCCTAAAGGGCTGTCATTATCCATTTGGGATGGTCTTGGTGGTAGTTGGGAGAAGGATTGGTCAAATTACCCGTTTTGGCATGTTAATACCGACTCTTTAAGTTTTAACGCGCTTTCGATTGATTTCTCGGAAGCTTAAGGTTTTATTTTCTTAAATATACTTTAAATGATTTATTTCAATATTTATAATAATTTCATGAAGTTCGGACGATGTCCGATAAGTCAATTCCGAGTTATCGCGAAAAAACAGCGTTCGACGATTAAATTATGCTCAATCAAAATTCTAATGAATTATTGAGCTTTAATAATTAATTTTAGTGTTATAAATCATTTCTTATTGATTTAGACCCTTGGTTCGAGTTTCGGATCGTTCTGATCTATTTAGAGTTTTTCCGGTATATTTTCCCGGCGTTCGGTTAAGTTCTTCAGGAATTTCTTTCAGAAATTGATTCTTATAATTTCTAAATTCATAATAATATATTCCTTCATGATTTTGATTGTTATCACAAATTATCATGATTAGCATGGATTGGAAATTATTCCGGCTCATGAATAGTGCTTTTAAGACTGACCGGGCAAGTATGCCCGAAAATTCTCATTCTTTGGCTTCTCACATGTTTTCGTGAGAGGATTCTAGAAATGAAATCCTTTTGTCAAGATTCATTCTCGATCTTTCATTTTATGTTCAGGCTATTCAGAAAACCCTAATCTGGTAGGACTAGTCACTAGTTTTTGATTTCTCTAGCTTTCGATCTCCGAATCGATTCTAATTCTTTTCGTTGGTTAGCTTAAACATAATTAAGGTCTAAGAACCACAAATAATTGGTTTAAACATCACTAATAAAAGTTTTAAATTTTTCGGGTTATTACAGATTAGTACGCATAGCATAATTCATCTGTTAAATAGATAGATAAATGATTAGACTGCTTTACTTTATGTATGTATATGTGCTAGAACTTCCATAAGTGTTTTCTCATGAAGATTTTCAGGTTGATATATTATAGGTACGTTAATTCGATGTTGTAAGTGAGATACGTTTGGTTGGAGAATAGAATGATTCTCGATTTTCCATTCTATTAGGTTCACCATTATAAAGGGAATTGAATTTCCTTTATTCCCTTTTGATTGTTTAGTTCAACGAAATGAACTTTAGCGGAGGTTGTGGTGTAAATGGCGGTGGGTGTGAAGACAAGATTGGAAGATGTGGCGGTGTGCTTAAACTTGCTCGACTATGGCAGCTGCATTATATAAAGTTTAAAATTATGTGTGTATATATGTTGGTCCTATCCTATGACTCCTACTATTTGATGGAAACTTTGAATTGTTTTGGTGTTTTGAATTGATGATATTGGATTATAGTTTGTGACTCGTTGTTTTATAGTTGATCGTTGATGGTGATGGATAATGAATGAATGTTGATGCTTAATTACTTAGGGTGTCGTTGAGTCGAAATTGTTATGAATTGAAATGTTGTGATTTTGGAGTCGTCGAACAGGAATAATCAAAGAAATAGGAAAAGTTTTTTTTTTTTTTTTTAAGTTTCGGTTATTTTCGGTTAACAGTGAACCGCGAACCGACTAACCGAATCGGTTAATCGGTTAACCGATTAACCAATCGGGGTCGGTTTCGGTTATATGATTTGTACCAACTCGGTTTCGGTTAATCGAAAATTGGGTTTCGGTTAACCGAAACCGACCCGATAATCATCCCTAATTATGTAGGCTCTTTCCCCACTGGCTTTCGGCAGTTTTTCTACTATGTCGATACCCTATTTATCAAAAGGGTATGGGGAATACATTATTCCTAGTTTCTCTGCCTGGATATATATTAGTCTGACTTTCCGTTGACACTTTGGACATTTCCTAACCAACTCTCTGGTGTTCTGGTCGATGGTAGGCCAGAAGTACCCAACTCTCAATGTTTTGCGGGCCATGTCTTTAAATCCATGTTTTTTCATGCATATCCTTCGTGAATTTCTCTGAGCAAACATTCCCCTTCATGCTCTGATAAACATCTTAAGTAAGGATGTGTAAAAGCACGTCGATAGAGAAAATCTACATTCAGGAAAAACTTGGCATAAGTTGATTTCTTCGGTGCTCCGAGGAGGTCTTCCATCTGCTCAGTTCTCAAGAATTTTACGATAGATATTCTTCAGTCCAATTTCTCAGTTATGACTTCGACTTTCATTATGAAGGCTTTTTTACTACCTTTAGCAGCACTATTTCGTCCGGGAAATCTGCTTACAGATATTTTATGGAATTTTTTCTTCAGGTCCTCTCACAACTCGCAGTTTTTATCATTCGATCATCTTTCTTGTCGTATGTCCCCAATACTTGTTGTACTACTAGTTGTGAATCTGATTGTATAATCATATCTTCTGCCGTAAAATCTACTAGGATTCTCAATGCTCTAATAAGGGCCTTATATTATGCTTCATTATTCGAAGTCGAGAATCCGATCCTTTTGGCATATGGATCCATATGCCAGCTCCACATCATTCCTTAGTTACTGAACCGTCTACGAAAGCCCTTCAGATGATAATTTCTGGCTTTCCGCGGTTTCCTGTAGGAAATCAGCTAGGGCCTGGGCTTTAATAGCTGTTCTTAGTTCGAAATCTACATCATACTAATTTAGCTCAACTGCCCATTTTACCATCATTCCTGGCAGGTCTGGTTTCCCAAGGATATTCTTGAAATGTAGATGTGTTTTGACTACTACCTTGTGCACTAAGAAATAATGCCTTAGTTTTCAACTGTCACCATTATCAATGGTCTCGCATTCTCGATATCTAAATATCTCAGTTCGGCTCCTTGTATTATTTTACTCATGTAGTATATGGGTTTTGGTGTGTTCCTTTTCCCTGATCAGGATTGAGCTTTAATGACTCATCTCCTACTACGAAATATAGAAATAGTGTTTCTCCATTCAACGTCTTTGTTAGCAGCGGTAGATTGATGAGATGTTTTTTTCAAGGCTTCAAATGCTTCCTGACATTCTTTTATCCATTCGAACTGTGATCTATTTCTTAATACTTTAGGTGAGGCTTTTATCTGTAGATCGGGATATAAACCTGCTTAGGACTGTGATTTCTCCATTGAGCTTCTGTATTTCCTTGATGTTCCATGGGACTGCCATCTCTTGCACAACTTTTACTTTCGCTTGATTTACTTCAATGTCTTTGGGTGTCACCATATAACCCCAAACTTTCTCCTTTGGACTCTAAAAACACATTTGGCTGGATTAAGTTTCAGCTTATATGATCTTAGTACTGTGAAGATTTCATTTAAATCTGTCGAGTGAGTGTGAGGTTTTTGACTTTTGACCAACATGTCGTCTATGTAGAATTCCATATTGTGGACTATCTATTTGTTGAATAACTTATCCATTATGCGTTGATATGTTAGCCCAACATTTTGAGTCCAAAAGACATGCTGACCTAACCATATGTCTCACAAAAACTCCAAAAATTGCTTTCAATACGTTGTTGGGATTCATCTTGATCTGGTGGTACCCCTGATAGACGTCCATCATTGACAATAATTCACATCCGAGGTGGAATTTACTAACTGATCAATCATCAACAAAGGATAGAAATCTTTAGGGCATGCTTTGTTGAGATCCCGGAAATCTATGCATATCCGCCATGTTCTCGTGTTTTCTTTGGCGACCATTACCGCGTTGGACAACCATTCTGGAAACTGTATTTCCTTGATGTCTCTCGTTTCCATCAGCTTTCTAACTTCTTCTCTTACAACTTTGTCCTTTTTCGGACCAAACTTTGTTAGCTTATGCTTGACTTGTTTGGCTGTTGGATCCACATTCAGAGAGTGCATGACTACTTAGGTGTCGAACCCAGTCAGGTCGGTAAAACTAAAAGCAAAGACATTTGCATTACTTCTCAGGCATGTCGTTATTGGTTTGAAATCTGTATCCAATATTTGTGTATCGATCCTTGTGGTGTAGCATGTTCTTCCTGGAAATAACTCGATTCTCATGAGCTCTTCTGCTTGCTGTACCTGGTAGGTGAAGCCCCCTTTGTTGTTACTTCATTTTTTGATTTCTTAGCTTCTTCTTGGTGATCACGGTCATATGATGTCCTTTGATGTTTGGTCCTTTTTTGTGATTCTTCTTCTTTTACTACTTGCATATACCACATCCGAGATTATACTTGATCTTCTGTCATCTCTCCTATGGTTTTTCCTATCGGGAATTTTATCTTCATATGGAAAGTGGATATCACGGCTCGAAAAGCATTTAAGGCTGGTTGTCATAGTATGACATTGTAGAAGGGGTGTATCCATAATTAAAAATTGAATTGGTTTGTCGATCTGTGATACCTTATCTCCTAGAGTAACCATGAGTTCGATAGAGTCTAGTAGCGGTACTACCTCCCAAGTAAATCCGTAAATTGTTGTAATAACAGGTTGTAATGAGTTGTGGAGGATATTTTGTGATAATCATCCTCAAAAATAACATTGACTGCACTCCCTATGTCCATAAAGACTCGTGCTATGATATACCCGTCTATATCAGTAGTTATGAAGAGTGCATCATCGTGGAGTCTGACTAGTGCTCTTCTATTTTCCAAAAGGTGTGTCCATTCTAATCTTTGGTTGTTCTAAAAGATGTTTTCCACCCTATTGGAATCTCCTCATGTGGACCCTCCGACGATCATACTGATTAGACTTTTTTTTTCTTTTGAGATGACGTTTCCACCCTTGCCTCTGTTTTTCGTCGTCCTCTTTCACTTGTTTCGTTGTTTATCATCTTCCACCCGGACATATTCAAGGAGTTGTCCGTTATAGATAAGTCTCTCAATAACATCTTTCAAATGTCGACATTTGTCGGTTTTATGGCTATAATCATTGTGATATTTGCAGAATTTATCTGACCTGGGCCTCTGAGGTCCATCTTTGGTGATTTGAGGAAACTTGAATCTTGGCTTCTTTGCGGCTATTTCAAGCAGGACTGTTGGTTCCCTCGTGAGAGTGGTATATAACTTGAATCTCTCCAGCTTCTTTCTCTCCAGACTTAAGTTTTCCATTCTTTCATTTCTTCCTCCATTCTTAGCTTTGGACGGTGCTTTAAGCGTGGTAGTTTCCAGGTGTTGTTCCAAAACAACATCTTCCAAGTCTATGAACTTATCTGTTCTAGACAACAGTTCCTCGCAACTCTTGGCCAGTCTTTTGATCAAGGATGCGAATAAAGTACCGTGCTTTAGGCTATGAGTGAAAATATTAACTTTTACTAGGGATCTTATGTCCTGTGATTCTAGTATGGTTGCATTGAATCTAGTCATTTATGATATCAGAGTCTCATCATTTCCCCGTATGATTGACCATAAATGATGTGTTCCATGCGCTAACCTCCATGCACTCACGAATTGATTTAAGAAAACTACTTTTAGGTCCTCGAAGCAGTGTATGGAGTGAGGTGCCAACTGTCTGAACCATTGTTGCGTTGGGCCCGTGAGTGTTGTTAGAAAGACTCAGCACTTTACTCTATCCTTATATTCACGTAGCTAGACAATATTTTCAAATCTCATCGAGTGTTTTTGAGGGTCTGTAACCTCGTGGTATTCATGGTTGATGTGTCTGAAATTCTTGGATAAATGATCTGCATGTACGGTAGCTGAGAATGGCTATTAGGCACTATTTTAAAACCATACCCGAAGTTTTCAGCTCTATGGAATGATTTTAGTTTTGACTAATGTCCCATTTAATCTTGTTTCCTCCGATGGATTTCAGAGACGAACATCTCCTCATGCTGTCTCCTTAAGCTGGCGAGCTCTTCCTTCATGTTCTTCATTCTTGCTCCTGCCGATGTAGTAATTCTGTTTTTGTTCCATATGCCTGGTGCGATGGATCTAGTATATGATCCTCGTTCTTCATATGGATTTACATCAGCCACATACTCTTCATCATAACTATCTCGTTCTTTTATACAAAAGACAAGTGACAGTTATCTACTCTAGCCTCTCTGTCAGGATTATACTTTCTGTCAAGGCTGACAAAGTTCTGGTTAGGTGCCCTCATGTTGTTTAGGTCCTCATGTGCGTTTTTGTTGACGGGATGCGAAGTTGTGTTGGCTGGTGGAAATTGTTTCAATCAAAAGTTTCCTCTTAATTGACTCATAATCGAATGAGGTGTTGTAATAGGGTAAGATAACCCCAGTCGTCTCTCAAGAAAAACTTAACAGGGCTTATTGTTCGTGTCAAACACATAAAGAGGTAAATCCTAAACATTCTAATACCAACATAGGGTTTTGGAATAAACGGGAATTGAAAAGCTGAAAGGAAATATAAATTAAAGCAAACAATCTAACTAGGAGTTGTCAATCCCTAGTTGATAAACTACGAAAGCAGGAAGCCAAACATAGAACAAACTAAACTAGATCATCAAACACAAAGTAATAAAATTCATCGGAGAACAATTCAACATACTAATAACATTCAAAACCAATTGCATAAAATGTAAACGTATCTAAAAGCCGAGAGAAACAAAATCAAAGCAAAGACCAATAATCCAAAGGCTACTAAATAGTTGAATCCACAGAAATCATTAAGCAAGAAATTCTATAGTAATGATCGGTAAATCAAATAGCATAAATCTGTAAATCCAAGAGCATAAATCTATAGCATGAAACGATGAACAAATGTTTTAATTGAAGAAATAAAAGCAAGAAATTAAACTAATATTTATCTACGTGTCGTCATCAAGCTCCATAAATTGATGTCCAGGAGAACGCCGGTGTGTAAAATTGAACTCCCGATAAAATGACCTAGCGTATATATATATATATATATATTAAATGAGAGAGCACCGTTGTAATGTGAGCGCAGTTGAGCGGAGAGTTATGACATGAAGGTGGCCGGTTTGGAGGAAACGCTGGTTGTCGAAACGCTCATTGAACATGGCGCCGGTTCGAAAGTGCGAGCGGCGATGAGCTTGTTCCCAAAGTGAACGCTCGGAACGAAGGCCAGCGCTCGTGAATGAGAGCATAATCGAGGCCGCTCGCGGCGCGGGCACACAAAGAGGCGAAAAAGCGGCAGCGTGAACGCGAGGGAGAAGTGGCGAGAGGCACCGGAGTAGCGCGGATAGGCCGGAGGGCGCTCGAGTTGGCGTTAGGCGAGGACAGTGGCGGCCAGGCGTGCGGGTTCGAAAGCGGCGCTCGGCGAACGCGCCAGCGCGGCGTGGGCAACGCAGCGGCGCTCGGCGAAAGCGTGCACGGGAGATGCAACAACGCGCACTGTGTCACGAGAGAAAAACACGAGCGGGCGCTGGGAATGGGTGCGCGAGGAAGATGGTCGAGCGCTGGTTGGGATCCCAGCGCCGGATGGAGAGGCTGCACGACGGGCGCTGTGGTGTACGCGTCGGGTGGGCGAGACGGGCGAGCGGGTGAGCACGCGGCGAAGCGTCGGAGCCGCTGCGCTGGTGATCGAGCCTTCGGTGGGTTCCAGTGTGCACCGGGATGCGGGCGCGATCGGCGCGAAACACACGTAGGCGAGCACGATGGGGATGTCGAGCGGGCACTCGACACTGAACACCGGACGAGGTGGAGTGAGCGCTGGATGGCCAGCACCAAATGAAGCGGATGCTGGCGAGGCACGCGCGTTGGAAGAGGGGTGAGCGCTGGGTCCATGTCGAACGTCAGCTGAGCTCGGCCGCTGGAGGGGCAACGCGCGGCGGCGGCTGGGTGATGCCGACGCGCAGGCGGCGTTGGGTTGTGTCTAGCGCCAGCGTGTGGCGTTTGGTCGGCGAGGGTGAGTCGTGCGGCGGGCACGCGGCCGGACGGGGTGTCGACAGGGGTGTCCGTGCGCGACTTTGACAATTCGCCCCGTTCTCCCTCATCTGAACTCTGAATCAAAATCCGTTTACGTCTACGGACTTCTAACGAGATGCTCTTCAATATCGATCATTCTTGATAGGTCCATTTCATCCTATTTAATACCGTTTTCCTACAAAATATTGAAACAAACCAAGTAAGTCCGAATTGATAAA
The DNA here is from genome assembly GCA_036937905.1 of Salvia rosmarinus. Lineage (NCBI taxonomy): Eukaryota > Viridiplantae > Streptophyta > Magnoliopsida > Lamiales > Lamiaceae > Salvia > Salvia rosmarinus. The sequence goes on from CM072823.1 coordinate 32,479,274, forward strand.
TACTGATCAAATCAACGGCGTAAATAGGATAAACCACTGAAAATAACGTGCAAAACAATACCAAGAATAAGCACAAAATGAAACCAAACAACTCCCCCACACTTATCCATTTGCTTGTCCTCAAGCAAAGTCTATACTAATAAGAGTAGAAAAATAACTCTTGCAACTTAACTCTTAATCCAATCAATCAAACCTATTTTTGCAATTCTCTCAAACATGATGAATACATAATCAAAGTTAATGTGAAACAAATCTAAGATTGTGAGAATGTCAAATAAACAAGTAGATTATTTTTGCTCAGACCCAACTCTCCGCTAGGGATGAATTAACTAAAATGGTTACTTTTAGCAACAAGTTTCATTGATAACAAAGAAAGTATTAACAGATTTTGGAACAATGTTCGAAAGGTGAATTCTCGATGAACTCGAGTCTCCTATCGTGGTTTTCCATGTCCATTTCTCAATTTACGAGAAATAGGGACAGAATCTCATCCTCCATTTCAACAATCTCAACAAATTATTGGAGTTTTTATACATCAACAAGCATACAAATAGATAAGATACGCACACAAAACCAAATAATCTTCCCCCACACTAAATTCGAGCACTGTCCCAAGTGCTCAAAACATTAATAACATAAAATGGCCAATAGAAGGGGAGACTTCCCTGAAAGTAGATGATGGAAACAGGGCTGGAGTGTGAGCGTGCACGGTAGAACCGGAGTATCACAGATTCACCTTACTGCTGACGACGTCCCAATTCTGAGCAAAACTAACACAACGACAAAAGATAGATCAAAGAGAACAACGAAACAGACAAAAGAGAAAGAAAGAAAAAGGACAGAAAAATCCAAGGGTAAACTCCCACGTAGTACTCAGTTTAACGTCGTGAGCACGACGTAATCCAATCGAAGACCGATATGATCGATGAGCATGGAGTTCTCAACTTCTTTTGGACCATCCCCTTGATAAAAGTAAGGCCTCACCCGCTGTCCATTCACAGTAAATGATCTGTTGGTGTTGGGATCGCGAAGTAAGACTGCTCCGTAAGGAAACACCTTTTCAATCATGTAAGAACCACTCCACCCGGAGTTGAGCTTCTCGGGGAAGGACTTCAAACGAGACTGAAGAAGTAAAATCTTCATTCCCGGCTTTAAGTCCTTGTTAACTCTCTGCCGATCCTGTATCTCTTTCACTTCCCCCTTGTAAAAATTTGCATTCTCACCCTGCAACAAAACATTCTCGACCAAGGGATCAACAACATCTATGGAAACATGATTATCAATGAATTTAACAGAGGGAGCTATCACACTATCATGTGCAGAGAAAGACACAGATTCACCAAGTACAGTCATTTTCAATGTGTCATTCTTAACATCAATAAGTGTGTTGGTTGTGGCCATGAATGGCCTCCACAACAACAGTTTGTGTTCCTCCCCATCTTCCCTAACATCTCCCATATCCAAAACAATGAAATCAACGGGAACAATCAACCCACCCATCTTTACTAATACATCATCGACAATACCCTTGGGGTATCTCACGGACCTATCAGCTAATTGTAGACACGTCCTAGTGGGTTTAGTTCACCTAATCCTAATCGTTTGAACATAGAATAAGGCATAAGATTGATCCCGGCCCCCAAATCAAGCATGCCAGAAATTTCTTTCCCGTTACCCAAAGCAATCTTAATAATAAAACTACCTGGATCCCGAAGCTTGGGGGGGCAACTGGTGCTGTAGGATGGAATTAGCTGCTCCCGAGAACATAACTTTCTCGTGTTCCCCAAACCTTCTCTTCTTTGAGACGAGTTCATTGAAAAACTTGACGTAAGCCGGCACATTTCTGATCACGTCCAACAGGGGCAAATTAACATTCACCTTGGACAGGAGTTTATAGAACTCATTGAATCGCCGGTCCTGGGTCTCGTTCTTCAACCGATGTGGAAAGGGTATCGGTGGAATGTACGGGTTTGTAGCCTTATGCAGCCTGACCTCGGCCTCTTTTCTCTTTTCAACTTCCCGTGTCTGCAGTGGCTTGTCTGATGACTCCCCCACCCCACTCGCAACAACTCGGTCACTCCTTAGAACAGTGATCGCATGAGCTTGATGAGCCTGACTAGAAAGTTTCCCCACTGCTCTTTGCTGCAATAGCTCGTTCAGCGTGTTAGCAATTTGTCCCATTTGCGTCTCTAAATGCTTGTTTGTGGAGTCTTGAGCATCCATCCTTTGTTCGAAAGCATCCATTCTTTGAGTGATCATATCCTCAAAAGCTGGTCTCTGAGGTGGTGGTGGAGGTGCCCGCTGATCTGCTGCTGCTGCTGCGGGAACTGCTTTGGGAGAGCTACTGCAGTGGGGGTTGTTGTTGCTGCGGATAGTGCCTCTGCTGTTGAAACTGCTGTTGCTATGGAGGTCTTTGGTATGGCGTATTCTGGTATAAACTCTGCCCTTGATTTTGATTCCTCCATCCCACGTTAACTTGTTGCTGATTAGGCTCGAACTGCCGTCTAGGTTGAAATCCCTGCATAGCATATGCTTCGGTTTCGCCTTCGGAGTTATGCTCTCCCATCCTGGGGCACGTATCAACATTGTGCCCAAGTTCATTGCAGATTCCACAAGGTTCCATGAATTCCTTGTGCAGTGCTGGTGGATCGGGCTTCTTCAACTTAAGTTCTTGCACCTCCCTCATAAGCTCAACCACTTGCTTATTCATGTCGAAGGAATGATTCATAGCATGTGCCTTGGCTCTTCCACCTCGACTGGACTTCTGCTGTGAAGTGGCAGCCATCGCTTCAAAAATGTCCATGATATCTGCTGTCGTTCGAGAACCAATATCTCCACCTGCAACATTATCCACCATGTACTGAAAACTCTAAGTCAATCCGTCATAAAAGAATTGATAGAGAATTTCATCTGGTAAGGCATGGTGAGGGCACTTCTGCAATAAGTCCCTGAACCGTTCCCAAGCTTCATGGAATGGCTCGTCTGACGTCTGATTAAAGGCCATGATCTGTGACCTCAATTCCCGACTCTTCTTATTGGGGTAGTATTTCGTCATGAATTTATCTACCACGGCATTCCAATTCTGCAGGGAGTTAGCGGGAAGTGTCAAAAACCACGACTTAGCCCTATCCTTAAGGGTGTACGGGAAACAGCGCATCTTCAGTTGATCTTCATTTAGTCCTCCCAATGGGAAGGACTGCAATACCGAGCAAAATTCCCTTATGAATCCCAAGGCATCCTCACTAGCAAGCCCATGGAAAGTAGGCATGAGCGAGAAATGATTCGATTTAAGCTCATAGTCTCGGGCTGCCGTCCAAGAACAATTGGGGAAGTAGCGGCCCCGATCACCGGCCTGTAGAAATCACGAAATGCACGTGCATTTTCACCCATCCCTCTCGGCGGGGGTGTATTCTCAACAATAGGATGATCTCTGATTATCGGCTCTGACTGTTCACCACTCACAGAAGTGGCACCAAACTCCTCCAGTGCCGGAAGAAGTGATCTTTTAGATCTTCGAGTGCGGTCCAACGGGGTAGCAAGCGGTCTATTTAGACTGCGGCGACCTAGCATACACAACACTCAAACAAGAAAAGATCACACACAACTGGAGAATAACAAAATAAGGTATAAGGCCCCATGGTTCCTTTTCTCGGAACCACACCCATGGAAGACTCATGTATGTGCACAGTCTTATCATTTGGTCTAAGGTATAAGGCCCCATGGTTCCTTTTCTCGGATCAATGTTACAGATCCTCTTTCCTCGGATCGATGTTGTTGGTCCTCTTTCCTCGGGTCTAACCGCGACAACATTCTTTGGTAGCAAACAAACAAAATACTTTATACATGCAATCACATTTGATTTTACCTCCAATATTTGGGCTTAATAACCCATTGTACTTTGCAAATATTAACCCACCTCGTCTCGATGAACTGATTGATCTCAACGGGGATCTTTTCATTTTGCCTGATAGATCCTACAAGACAAGTCCAGGCTTGAAGCTCATGATATAATATAACTTAGCCACATCATAAACCTCATTCCTAAGTCTACCTATTCCCTACACTATCCTTCGAAATTTGTAGTAACCCGAAAATCTTATAGCCCCAATTAGATACTAATTAAGTGATAATTAGGGGCTTAAAGGCATTGCATCCCTAAAAATTGAGAAAGAAGTGCTTGATTAATCAGAAAGTGATAGAAATTCGATTAATTTCTAATCGAATGAGCAGAATTTAGAAGAAATTGATATTATTCAGAAATGAGTTTTATTATGATTGAACATGAGATATATGGTTATTATTGTATGTATTTGGATGAAATTTCATTAAATAGAAAATGTTCTAAAGAAATTGTATTAATTATTGTTTATGTAAGATTGTTTTTAAAATGAGATGAAATAATGTTTAAGCTATTAAATGGCTTAAATAAATTTATTTTATTTATATCTAGTGATAAAGAAATTATTCTTTATAATTTTCGAAATTTATAAAAAAAAGAGAATAATTATTTGATTATTTGTATATGAAAGAGTTAAATCTATATTTATATGGTTTGCATTCCCTTAATGGATTTAATTGTTTTGGATCTTTATATTAATGAAAATATAGATTTTAATATTAAAGAATATTAATTTCCAATGTTAGCAAATTTTTAGAAATATTTATGCAATTTTTGAAATTTTGAGAAAAGTGAAGAAAATGAATAATAAATTAAATAAAGCTATACATATATGTATCTTCTAGAACCATATTCATTTGGAACTATCTTCCACCTCTTTTCTCCCTCTCATTTCGGCACACACACACCATGCACACACACAATTTTTTATACACTTTTAATCCATATTTTAGGTGTAGAATTGATTGGAAATCATTCCAAAGAAGGTAAATACCTTGTTTAATCCAAGTTTTTATGGTTTAAATTGAAGAACATGATCTTCTCATATGTGATGGTGTTCAAAAATTTGGTGATGTGATTTAGGGTTGAATTATTTAATTTTTGTCATGTTTATTGATTCAATTATGCTTATGATTCTTAAATAATATAATCTATGGTTTAAATTCTTTAAAAATTCATGAAGTTGGTGAATTAAATTAGCATGCATAAACCCTAATTTTGCATATTAATTATGTGTTATGATTTGATTAAATTGAGTTTAGATATGTGTAATTAAGTGGAAATAAACATGATTTGATAAAAGAAATTGGAAGAAATTGAAAGTATGCATGATCCCTAAATTTTCGAAAACATGAGGTGGTATGAACTTTGAGTTTTTGATTTTATTTGATGTATTTGATATGATTTTTGAGATCTACGATATACATAATGCTTAAGTTGAATTTATATGATTTTATGGACTTGAAATGTGAAAGTTGGAAAATTAAAGTTTAGTTTAAGTTAATAGATTTATATGATGAGTTTGATTAAGATTTGAAGTGATTATGGAATGATGATCATTGATGATAAATAAATATGAATGTGAGTTGTTTGGAATTAAATGGATTGTGGATTGTGAAATTCATGTAATTACCTATATACATAGTTGAAGGGCATAATGATGATATAAATGGATGAATTTGAACTTGTTTTAAGTTGTTAAATGTGTATTGAGACATATGGTGATGATTTGGTGAAGTTTGGATGAGTTTGGTTGATTTGGGATTTAAATGGCGATTCATTTTATAAAAGTTACTCTGCCGAAATTTTGTTAGAATTTGGTTTATTAATAAGATGTTTTGAGGATTAAAATGGTGAACTTATGATAAGTATATAAGTGAAATTTATTCACTTGATTGCCTTGAGTTAAGGTTTAAAATGTTAAGCATTGATGAATTAAGTATAAGTTGCTTAATTCCTTTGATTATGACATGTTATGTAATTTACTAAGATTAAATGGTTTAAGCTTGTTGTTGAGTTTTCTATGCTCGTTTAGTCATATGAGACTTCGTTAAGTCTCGTTTGATGTTTAAGATGGTAGATGATGCAATGACCCAAGTGTTTATAGACCATAGTATCCTGATATCGAGAAATATAGTCGTATCGACGACTAAGATAAGTCATGTTCTTGTTTGGTTCTTGATAGGCTTTTATGCCGCTTTATGTGGATTGATGACCCAAGTGGGAAGAAGAAAGAAGTGAAAGACGGAAGGTACAGTCCTGAGTGACTGTTACCAGGTGGGTATTATATTTTCTTAAATGATATGATATGCTTTTATATATTTTCTAAAAATGATATGATATGCATTTATTTGAAAAGTTTTAAAGTGGACTGACTTGTCGGTTTCTGAGCATGAGCATGACATGCATGATGCAATACCTATCCACGAAAGAGAAAGAAAGAAAGAAAGAATTTACCGACGTCGGGTAGTGACCTTCGGGTCAAGGTGTTTGAGAAGGAGGCCTACTTCTCAACACGTAGAAAGAATCCGTGGATATGGGAAGAGAAAGAAAAATTTGTTGCAGACATGAGACATGAAACATGCATATGCATATGATATATTGATATGAGCATGTATGAACAAGTTTGAGAAGTCTTATGCATGTAATTTCAATAAAACCCCTGCATAAGTTTATTGTTATGGCAAGTCAAGTTTATAGCCCTAAGGCAATGTTTTTATGTTTTCGGCGTATACCCATTGAGTGCATTTTTGTACTCACGCCCTACATATATTTCTTAATATGCAGGTTGAGCTTGAGAGGATGCTGGAATCGAATGTTGTGCAAATGAGTTTCTCTAAATGTTTGACTCATGATGAAAATGCTCAATTGTTGATATGATTCATTTGTTGTTATCATGTTTTGTTGTCCAGAGTTTTATGTCTTCATACATAATTCTCAGCCACACTTTCCGTTGTCAAACTTTGACCTTTATTTGCTTATGTGCTCCAATGACGAAGAGATCATGTTTCTGATGAGAATCTTTATTCTGTTGTTATTATCTCGACATCTCTATTATGATGTCGTCTTGCATATGTGAACAAGGATTTATTGGATTGTTCAGAATTGTTTTGCTGGATTAAATATCATATTAAAACGCTTTGAAGTTATTGATAAATCATGCTTTCAACCCTAACCAATCGAAGATCTTATTTTGGTGAAAGCATGCTTAAATCCTTCTATAATTTATCAGAATAGTTTAACTTGCTATATCAGATCAATATCGCATTTGATATTGATTATCTTCTTGTGATTATTTATCCTCAGCCGTTGTTTTTCTTCATTCGATTCTTTATTGTGGTTTGAGGACTTAGAATTATCCTTTGTCAAACTCTAATCTACCTCTTTGGACCATAAACATTTGATTCCTTCTTGATGAAAGTTGGTATCATATCTTTCTTTTGATATATATTTGGTCACAATTGTCGTTATCGATTATCAGAATTTCCTTCTTAACCCCAAGTCACGGCCTAATTACTTGTTTAAGTAGTTGGGCTATGACAAAATTAGAACTCACGGTTCAAATATATTTTCATACTTGCTCATCTTTGAAAGAATGATGAATAATTTCATGTATACAATATGAAATGCACTTTTTTTTACAAGTTCTATACTTGTTTTCTTTGAAATCATGACTTAGCAACTCTTAATGTCACTTTTAAAAAAAGAATACATCATGGTCATATGCTATGTTTTGTTAATTTACCATAATAATAAGTCATGTATTGATAAAACGTATGCTCATGCATGATACAATTTCATATGTCACGTAATTATGTTTAGACATATATGTACATATAAGTATTAAGCCATTTCCATACTTCGTTCACTTGATAAATCATAAAATCGGACACTTTGTCCTTTAAATAAAAAATCATACTTGTATACTCATGCTTAGGTGATAATAACCTTAACACCTTTCATAAATAATAAAACTCACAAACATAGGTTTCCAACACTTAGTGAAAATTTGGCTAAGTGCTGTAGGTTTCTAGTTTTTATAAATTGTGCACTGGACTTCAAAAATTCATAGTAAATCGTGTATTTATCAAAAAAATGTGAGATTGGTCATTCTGGAAAGCTATTGAACTCATCTACTTTCCATAAAAATTCGGATTCCATAATGTTCAGAAATTCTATGAAATTTCTCTTTAAAACAGAACATTTCCAGAATATTTTTGAAAAATCATTGGGCTTTTGTACTTTTTGTATAAATTACCACAAACAAACCACTAGGCCAAAAACTGTGAGACCAGTACCAAATCAAATATTTATGTGTCTATGTTACATGTGTGCTGGTTTTAGTGCAAACATCGTTATGATTGGAGAGGAATAATATTTATATCAATGTCTATCTTTTTCTCGATAGAAAAGTGCAACCTCAAAAACTAATTTTTAAAAAATGGAAAATGAACTCGGATGAGACTGAAATTTGGTATGCATGTTAAAGACTCATATATCAACACATAGTTTAAAATTAGAATTTTTTAAGCACTTTAGCATAGTAAAAAACATCATGCTATTTTTCATATTTTCGAGTAGCTCAAGGTAGTTTCCATAACTCAACAAAATAATCATCCAAGCAAGATTCTAAGCTCATAAAATTATATGCTTCCATAAAAATGTCACATAGTCACTTATAACATATTTCTCATGCTAGATCATACATGTAATGATTTTTCCAATATCTGAAAGCACTTAGCATCACATATCATCACAATAAGCCAACAAACTTCACATTGGTGACGTCGAGATTCAGTTTTCACACGACCAGTTCCTTTCCATCGATTTTTCCTCTACAACCTCCACCAAAATATCTTAGATCTAACATGAAACATATGAGGACACCTCCATTTTGAAAAAAAAAAATAGAAATCATTTAAAAACCAAGGAAAAACCATTTTACCTTTGAAAGCTCACTCCTATCTCGCTCTCTCTCTCGATCTCTCATCCTTCTCCTTCTCCCTCCTTCTTTCTCCTCCTCCAAGCTTAAACAATTGTAGATGATGATGTATAGGGCTATATAAAGGTAGGATAGAGGAAGATGATGAAGATTCAAGGTGGAAATGAGGTAGTTTTCAAAAATGACTTAGAGAGAAGGCATAACTTCTCTCTCTATAACTTGGGTGTTCTTGAAAATGGATGTGAGAATAAAGTATAATGAGAGAATAAAAATGAGTTCATAAACCCACAAATAAGGAGTGAAGTAGCCGAGCATATGGAGGGAGGGGAAGGGAATATGTTCAAAATTTGTCTTGTAATGTGATGGACAATTGGTCAATGCATGACTCTTCTTTTCTTACACACTCCACTCTTTTGCTCTTCCCAATTCTCGGTCAAATCACTTTGAAATCAGATTTTTAATTTAAATACACTTTAAAATCTGATTTTTTGAATCTTGTATAAAATTATCACACCTGAAAATGTTAAGTGGACCATTACTAGTCCACTTGAACACACACACACGCACATGCTCACGCACACACACACACACATTTAAATAAATAAAATACATATATTGACATATAGTAGCATATCATATACTTATCATGTGGTAATTATTTATAATTACATGTATAAACTTAATCGAAAATAAAAATTGATGTATACTTTGTAAATTCGAAATAATTCGAATTACTACAAAAAATTAAATTCCATATATCATGTGATATAATACTCCGCCTAATTCAATAATCACGTAATATAATATGCATGTCATGACTTTATGCTTCAAATGCAAATTTTTGAAATCGTGCATTTCTTGATCGCATCAGATCGAATTTTAAAACCTCGTGAATTTTCAATTCACTTGTGCGACTTGATACTTTAGAAATCATGAAAGTTTCTAAATATCACTTGAATTTTCTTATCCGAAAAATAGAGACCTAGGTTCTCGTTTACGTTCTCTAAGGAGTTCTACTTAGAGACTGAAACGCAGGGCGTTGCAGTCGGAATATGCAAGAATTAGACCAACTGCAAAACAGTGGAGGGAATCTCCGAGTAAACACTATAACGCCCAAGTTAGTAATATATACTATGCTTAAGGCTTTTTGGAGGTTTAAGATTGCGTACCTGACCTCCTGAATGATGAGGATATTCATAGGTGCAAATATGGCCTGAGGTAGGGTGATCTGAAGCCTTATAGGAATAGAATATATACAAATTCTCGAGACTGCGCTTATATTCTACGACAGATCTGTGTACAAAGAGTCGGCTCCTATCTGAAGACAAGAGTTCTTACAGTTATAACTCACTAGTACATACGATGTCGTTTCTACTTAAAATGATCAATTTTGATCATATAGAGTTGGGCCTACGGGTCCAACTTCTTGGGCCCGTATCCTCGGCTGTTGTAATGATTTAGCATCTTTGTGTCATGACATGATACACGTGGATGGTCAACTCTTACTTTTTTGATGAATTGACATAGCTAATATTTATTCCATATTCTTTTCTTGAGAATTCAAACTAACTATTTTTTTTTTCAGAAGGTCAAATTATTATTATTATTATCATTATTATTGTTATTATAAAGAGATCATGTGCAGATATATTCTTAAAGATTTTACAAAATACAAATACACCTTTATCGCTATGTTTAATATAATTTATCTCTAACGTATTTAAAATCGTGCAAATCACCCTGATGACTGACGTGCCTTTTAACCCTGTTACATAAATTTCATTTTTTTGCCCTCCTTCTTTAATAGATCTATGGATTTCAAATGCATCATTGTCTCTCATTTCACCAAAATCACCAAGCTCCTCATCTTCGATGTCCTCGTTTCTCTACTCCTCTACATCTCCAACCACTTAAGAAACCCCTCATTCTCATTATCGACGTCTGCCCACACACTCTTTACCCTCCCTCCTCCTCAACGCCCATCCCCTTCTGCTGCTCCACCCTTGACAATTCTATAGACCTCCTCAAATTCATCATTGATCAAACTATCAATTGCACTGAGGTCCCAAGAACCAGCCTCGTCTGTCATTTCACTAGTCAAGAATTGTACTCACCGGATATAAACGTTGCCCGAGATTGCACTGAGTTGCTCGGTAGACGCTCTATTAGCTCATCTCTCTCCCTTCTTCCATGCCTTGATCGTATGGTTAATATCCTTTTGAGCACGTCCATGACTAATTAGTACATTTGCATCAATGTCTTTTAGATTTGAAACAACTCGATTTGATTAAATTCCAGTAGAATTTGTTTACGCCAATTCTCACATGATCAACAACATCATAATACTAATCAAGCATGTGGAAAACCACCAAGAAACTGTCAAGAAAATGAAGACAATTTTCGAGGGGAAGGACATCGAAGAGCTGCGTGTTGGAAGACGAAGATAGTGAGGAATTTAATGATAATGTGGTGGTACGAAAAATAACACTACAAGAGAAAAAAATCCTTTTTTAATTGGAGTTAAATATCATCTGTCAATCATCAAAGCGATTTGTATGATTTTAAAAACGTTAGAGATGAAATTACATTAAACATAACAATAGAGATATATTTGCTTTTTTATATTTGCATCTTAGCCCTAACGGAGTTAAACCCTCCTTTAGTTATCAAGACGATTTTCATGATTTTAAATATATTAGGGATAAAATTACACTAAACATAACGATATTTACTTTTAACAAAAATGTTTAAAGGTGTATTTACACCTTATCTCTTTTAAAAAATAATTTTCATTAATTTCTAACAGCCAACTATGAAACTAACCAATAGAACATAGAACATCACAACTCTTGCACTATACTCCCACTGACTATAAACAGATGGAAAACTCGATTAAATCATGAAAACACTACTTTTTAAGTAGCAAAATTTCATGTTAGGATGCAACTTACACTTGTAAGCATCATGCCATTAATATTTGACAAATCCAACATTCTGAGCCTTACCCACAACTGAATCTAAGCTGCTGTCATAGAGGCCAAGATTCCGCGCCACCGCAAACCCAGCGTGCATTCCATCTACGGCGGCGCTCACTATTCCACCAGCGTACCCAGCGCCCTCGCCCACTGGGTACAACCCTTTGAGTGACGTGCTCTCCCAAGTATCACTTCTCCGCGTGATTTGGATGGGAGAACTAGTTCTCGTCTACAGGAAACGAAATAAATGGATCCAAAATCAGCACTGTTTTAGCCATTTCCAAGGATCATATGTGCAGTGCAGGTGGTGAATCGAACAAGTAGAGTTACCTCGACTCCGTGTAGAAGCGCGCTGCTTGAGATGAATCCAGGCAGCTGTGATCAAGTTATAAGAGAGCGACCAACTTCAAGCGCTGTTCTTACAATTTAGTTGTGTAATTTTGAATCGTAAAAATGCAACAGGGAAGGGGATTAAACCTCTTCGTTGAACATTGAAATCGCTCGTTGCAAAGCTTCAGTGATATGAAGGGGATACAACTCATGAAGATTTGCAGGCTTCACTCCCAAGCGATAACTGGATGGTGGCACTGATGTTGCTACAAATAAAGCTAGTCGAAATAAGTCTTCATGAACGGTAATGCAACAAAAATGTGATGAGAGAGAGAGAGAGAGAGACCTGACAATCTGCTATCGAGGAAATCGCTAACTGTTTGAACTGGAACCACAAAGTCACCCCCACCCATCATAGCCGCTTTTCGCTCAAATGTTCTCTGGAGAGTGAATGAATGAAGTAAACATGCAAAAAAAACGAGAGATTGCGAAAGAAAGAATAGAAGGGGCCATCCATGTAAAATGTATAAGAATCGGATGGACGAAAAAGAAATAAGTTCAAGAAATTAATGAAACCAGTGAGCATAAAGAAGCACGTTTCCAGACCAAAAAGTACCTGGAACTCTACCCCTGCAAGAGGCCCAGTCAAATTTAAATCCTCAAAATCTTTAGACGACACATTTACTACAAGCGCTGCGTTTGCCCACCTAGATGCACGTCGAGAAAATGACATGCCATTGATACAAAGTTCAGATGGATCAGTGCTGGTAAGAACCACCTGCATAAAAATTATTTTATGGGTTAGCTCGATTGGCATCATTGCTAATCGTATCTTGCTTGATAATCAAGTCAAGATGGGGTAGGTATGCCCACGAGGATGCCAGAATAAGTGATGACACAGTTTTTTTAGATCCAAGAAAAGATTATTTAGTGTGAATATGAATGATGTATAAAGCACTGTAGCAAAATGATGAGATACTCGCAAGAAAAGTAATACCTGGCCGCCAGGGCACATGCAAAAGGAATAACAACTACGAGTTACTGGCTCTGTATTTGAGAGTATGCCCGGATCTGTTCCGTTAACATACTGAGCAACCTGGTAGTCAGCTACCGGTATTTTCCCACGCCCACGTTGAACCTCATTGGCTAATCCAGAATACTGCACATATACATGCATCATTATGTTTAGATGCACAGAGTAAGATCGTCAAGGCCTTAAATTGAGAAGCAGCAGTTAGTTGACTCAAAAAGCCCCCTATTAAAGACGAACATGATTGTGATATAAGTAAAGAGAACACGAACAGAAATGCTAAAATAAGAGGAATTAGATTGATAATAAAGGAAAAACTACATCAGAAAAGGAACTCTTTCTCTGTCCAAACGGCAAGCAGCGCCGCTCAATTTCCAGCAATAATCCTAGCCAAGTCTCTCGAGACTTCTTTTATTTCCAAGAGTAGCTTCCAGGAGAAGCCAATAGTAGCTTCCTGGGAAAGCTTAAGGAAAAAAGGACAGGCTAAGCCCACAAAGGAACCAACAGCCCATAACTTAAAGACAACTAATAAATAATAAACTGCAACTTAAGAATTAAATAATAATGCAGCAGCGTCCCAAGCTACTATATGTTCGTTCTCGACCTCCTGCGATAAATTCTATCTGCAACAGACTGCATCGAATTTGGTCAAGTAAATGACGAACCTGTATATCATTAATCAATTCCTGGGGATGCTCTACCCGCAGGCCAACCTGTAAGGTTCAGAAAAAAATGTGCTTATGTATTCGTTGCAGTCGCTACAAAATTAACATAGCAAATACTGCTGAACAATCAGATTCCAATAATCTGTTGCCTAATTTATCGCGTCTATTTCTTTTTAATCACCAAAAATATAAATTATTAATCAGAAAAACCTCATTCTTTAAGTTATGGAGAAAACTTGGTCAATAATGCAAACATACTGACTTTCCAACTCCTAAGCTTTTCCAGCTCTTGTCAAAATGATTAAATGAATATATCAAATGCAGCTGACTTAGTCATTAGTTTGTTTGCGAATCCAAGAATAATTCATTTGGACAAATGATTCACTGCATATAAATAGCAATATAACTTGCAAGAGGACTAAAAATAGAGAAATAGAAAAATCATATCAAGAAACTTACAGCAAAATCTTTATGAACCACATTCACATTATGAGAAAGAAGCATTTGATAAGTGTCGCGTGCAGAATGGCCCACTGCAAGAACTACGGCATCACATCGCAACTTCTCGGAACTAGAATTGAAGCTGCCTCTTGAATCAGAGATTTTAACACCTGAAACATTTTCACCATTGACCAGCAGATCATCCACTCTCATCCCAAATCTAATGGTCACCTGAGCATATTGACAAAAGAAACATTAATAGGAAGATCAATCAAGTACCAATAGCTATACAAAAACAACCCCACAAAACCCATAAAGGGACTCACACCCAATTCTTGCAGGTACTGGCGAAAATTTTTAAGTAGTGGAATCAATCTGTCAGTTCCCAAATGAGGTTTTCCATCGACCAATATACTACGTGGAGCACCAAAGTTAACCAAAGTGTTCAGAACCTATTGATGCAAAAGATAAAGCCAAAGGAAACAGCCATCAAATGTAAGTAGCTGATATTCTGCAACAAGTGGTAAGTTTAATGAATCAGAAAGACGATGCATTCTGCAGGATGTGGCCCCAAAGGCTATAGTGAAAGAGCAACACTTACTGTTAAGACACTACTATTATTTCTTCCAGTTCTTGTTACCAGCTTCCCGTCGCTCCAAGTACCTGCACCACCCTGTCATACATAAGTCTTTAAAAAACGAACAATGGTGATAAGTGCAGGAATATGGTAACAAGTCAAAGCCATGGACTCAGGAACAGGAGCTTTTCAATACTAGGTAATTTTAATGCTCGAGTTATGGTTAAACTAATATAGTTGCTACTCTTTTGACAATAAACTGATTCAACTGCTGTTGCATTTTGATAATATTCAGCGACAGAAAAGTTAGAGACACTGCAGATATGTAACCAAAGACTAGAAAACCCTGGAACTACTATTTGAAAAAAAGGTATGACCTCTCCAAAGCAAAAATTGCTCTCCACTTGCAACAGTCGACGGACTATCAAAGCACCAATGTCACGTCCTCTCTGTTCAACAGCTTTCCCCCTTTCTACAAGTGTAACATCTGCACCAACTTCAGCTAGCACAAGAGAAGCAAACAAACCAGATGGGCCACTACCAACTACTACTATTCTGGGTTTTCTGGTTGCAGAAAACTTGTCAGAACCTGCAATATGATTGCTGGGAACAAGTTTTGCAGAAGTTCCACTTTCATTTATCTTTTGGTGATCACGTATTATACTTGATAAGTCACCAAAAGCCTTGTCATGGTGACGAAACTCTAGAAACCCATTCTTTGGTTCCAATTCCGAAATGAACTCCCAGGTACGAGGCTCAAGGTGTAGGAGCTTATGAATATCCATATCTATAGTATACACAAACTTTGGCTCTTTCTGCAACTAAAGTAAGCCAAAGCAAGTTAGTTGGTCTGCAAATATGTCCACAGTTAATAAAAGTTACGGAAAAGGGTTGGTACAACAAATGAATGGAAATTTTATGTTTCTTCAATCTGACAATAAAAGCGGCCTCAACAGACATGTCATAGCATATATTAATGTATATCAATCATAATAAACTAAAATTGTTAGAAGAATTTATAAAAACAAATCATATTAATCAACATATTGCGCCAGATTGAAGTCCTTCAAATCAAAAGCTCTAGGAACACAATTACATGATTCTATGAGTCCAAAAGAGCCAAACTATTTTTTGTTGATTTCATTGCTCAGAAGTGTTTCAGGAGAGAGAAACATCTCTCTCCCCATTTACTCAGGAGAAGATACTTCTGTTATCCAGTTAAAATTCTCAAGTACCTCACTTTCTTCATCAAGAAAAAGAAAACTAAACCTGTACGCAACACACTGATTGTGTGCCTGAGGTTGAAATTAGGGTTCTAAATGAAACAAATCTTTTTCGTTTGATTGGGTATTTGAATTTGTATATCAAGATCCTAAATTGAATTATTCAAACATGAATCCATATAAGAATATTCTTTAGATTTGTATATTTCATGATGCAATTATGAACATCATTATTTGAATCGAATAACTAATATACATATTTTTTTCTTATATATATATTCTATCCATCTATAGAATAATTTACATTTTTTATGTAAATATATTTACATAGGTATGTATATTATTGTTTACATCTTTCTTAATGTAATTTAAAGCACTTATACTATATACAGAGATATATACGTCAACTAGTAATAGTTAAGAAACATTATTAAAGTATTTTATTAATGAATTTGGCAATGAATTTTTTTTCTTTTCTTTGTTTTTTGGTCGATGTACTTATTAATTATTTTGTGGAAGGTGGTGCAAGGAATTATCCTTTTGATGAAAAATCTATGCTGTGGGTGTATCTGACAAGTGCATTTTATTATTTAGATTTAACTAATGTCAAAATTTTAGGCAAATTTTGCAAAAAAACAAAAAAGAACGAAACAAAAGAAGGTAAGGATTTCCAATATGAATATTTGAATAAATACAAAAACTAATATAGAATCGTACAATAATCAACCTTTGAATTCAATTACCAAAAAAGAATAAGAATATTCTCTAAATTAGCCGAACAAGAGTGGAATAATGTGACATTCAATGTCGATTCAGTACATGTGAAATCCTAGTCGAAATAGGGTCAGATTTGGAAACATTTGCATATGTTAAAGTTTAAATTATCTTTGATTGACATAGGGTTTGTAGGATGGGGCAAGAGATGTAAAGGCAGAACCTGATAGCGATCGCCATCCGTGGGAGGTTTATAGGCGTGGGAAAAGAGCTGTTGCAGACTATTAGTCATTGTGTTATGTTTTAATTAGTTATTTATGGAGTCAAGCCCGAGTTATGCATGGGCTTTAGGGTTAGGGTTGCATCTATTATTTATAGCTTCTTTTATCACAGTCAGGGCAGCAGTTTTGGGATTGGAATTTTGGACGGTAATTTACTGTAGGCCTCTTTGAGGAGTTCTCTTTCAATAAATTTCTCATATTCCAGCGTCAATCACCTTTACTCTATCAAATTGCTCCGACCTGCCGGATTACAAGATGGTGACTACCCGGAACACTGAACAGCGATTGGAAGGTTTAGAGAAGGTGGTTGCAGAGATCTCTAGCGCGGTACAGGAGTTTCGAGAATTTCGAACAGCCCAAGCTGCCCGAGATGAAAAACTAGACGCGCTGTTGAAGAAGTTATCAACCTCCAGAGAGGATAACAACGAAGAATCAAAGGGAAGTCATGATACCAAATCGGGAACAGGTCCAGAACAGACCGCTCCACTCCAGATTCTCCAGAAGATGGATCTCCCAAGCTTTGATGGAACTGACGCCATAGCTTGGATTGCACGTGCCGACCAGTACTTTCTAGTGCACGAAACCGAAGGAGAAGAGAGAAAAGATAGCCCTAATCGCCATGGCAGGCCCAGCCATGTCATGGGTGCAAATCTTATTGCGTCGCTGCCCGACGCTAAATTGGGCTCAATTTTCACGCGAACTGCTGATTCATTTTGGGACCAATTCTGCACTCAACAGGTACGAGGCATTCAGCACTATAAAACAGGTAGGATCTCTGGAGGACTACATTGTTGCGTTTGAAGGGGGACTTGCCCAACTGCCCGATCTCAAGGATGACCAGTACTTGGGATTTTTCTTGGGTGGACTGAAACCACATATTCGGATGCAGATGAAAGATCCCAATATCACAGATTACTCCACAGCTATCCAGATGACGAAGAGAATCGAGCAAGTAATGTCACCACCTGTTTATTCATTACGAAAGGCTACTGTCATGAGTTACCCGACACGCCCCACCTTCAATCAGCACTCCTCGCCAGTGACACCTCAAGGACCTACGCCACAACGGTCAACTGGAGTCTATTCCCAAGCCTCATCAGGACCGCGAAACCCTTGTCGCTTCCGCAACATGTCCGATGAAGAGTACAAGAAACATTTGGCTCTGGGTACGTGCTTTAGGTGTGGCCTGCAATACGGGCCGACACATCGCTGCCCCTGAAAACCCTGCACGTACTTGTCGTCGGGGAGGAGGAGGATTCCGTCGAAGAATTAGTAGAGTCCAAGGCGGGGTTCGGGAGGCACTGGAGGAGAACGATTCATCAACCATACAACACCTACAATTATCAGAGCTGACTTCGAATGGTTTGGATGGTTATCAAACGATGAAGTTGATCGGTCGATTTGGTGCAGTTCGCCTGAAGGTGATGATTGATAGCGGAGCGAGTCATTGCTTCGTGGCGGCTAGTGTGGCCAAGCGATTGAATTGGGTCATCGAACCTACAGAATGGTTCTCAGTGATCCTGGGTGATGGATCAAAAGTTCAAGTTGGTGGAATCTGTAAGAACGTAACCCTACTGTTAGAATCCGAGTTATTTACTATATCTTGCTACGTGTTTCCATTGAGCAGTGTTGATATAATATTGGGAGTATCGTGGTTGGCGATGTTGGGAGAGGTGAAGGCGAATTGGAGAACCTTGACCATGGAATTTTCAGTGGAGGGTCGAAAAGTTTGTTTGCATGGGGACCCCACCCTCACCCGTAGGGCGTGCAATTCTCACGAATTGCAATCTCTTGACTCCGAAGATGAGTGTTGGTTTTTGTGGTCCATGGATTTCTCTACGACTTTAGACCAATTTGGAGTTTCAGAAATGCTTTATGCAGCAGCCCGGCCTGAGCTGATTGAGGTGATCGCTAAATTTCCTTCAGTTAGCACACCTGCCACTGGACTCCCTCTAGCACGTGACAACGACCATCGTATCTCATTGCAGCCAGGGGCTCAACCGATTTCAGTGCGACCATACCGCTACAATCACTTGCAGAAGGATGAGATGGAGCGATTAGTAGCAGAGATGCTTGCAGTGGGCATTATTCAGCCGAGTAAAAGCCCCTATTCTAGCCCGGTTCTTTTAGTGAGGAAGAAAGATGGTTCGTGGCGTTTCTGCGTTGACTACCATGAGCTCAACAAACTCACGGTCCCAGATAAGTACCCCATCCCGGTAATTCAAGAATTGCTAGATGAGCTACATGGGCCCCAGTGGTTCAGTAAACTAGACCTCAAGGCAGGCTACCACCAGATCCGAGTCACCGCTCCTGATATACCTAAGACAACATTTCGTACTCATTCGGGCCACTACGAATTTCTGGAGATGCCGTTTGGGCTCACAAATGCGCCGGCTACCTTCCAGAGTTTAATGAATGATATCTTCCGGCCTTTTCTACGTAAGTTCGTATTGGTATTTTTTTGACGATATCCTAGTGTAGAGTTGCTCGTGGGACACCCATCTGGTTCATCTAAGGCGAGTTTTACATGTTCTTCAAACTCATAGTTTGGTGATTAATCCGAAGAAGTGCTTGTTGGGACGGGAGAACGTGGAGTATTTGGGCCATATTGTGTTTGGTCAAGGAGTTTGCATGGACCCCGACAAGGTTTCAGCCGTTCTAAGATGGCCTACACCAACATCCACGCGCGGGGTGCGAGGATTTCTTGGGCTAACAGGCTATTACAGATGTTTCATTCGGGACTATGGAAAAATCGCATCTCCCCTCACGGCATTGTTAAAAAAGGATATCTCCAAAAAATGGACCTGGACAGATGATGCAGATGCTGCATTCCAAGCTCTCAAAGGCGCACTCACCTCGGCTCCACTGCTCCGAACGCCTGATTTTTCTAAAGAATTTGTTGTGGAATGTGATGCCTCGGGATGAGGACTTGGCGCGGTACTCATGCAGGATAAGCAACCGATCGCCTACTTTAGCAAGCATATTTCTAAAAATTTGCTAGCTAAGTCGGCATATGAAAAAGAATTGATGGCCTTGGTTCTCGCCATACAACATTGGCGACCATACGTCCTTGGGCGACGATTTGTAGTACGGACTGATCAAAGAAGTTTATGTTATCTCCTCACTCAGCCATTGACCACTCCGGCACAACAGAATTGGGCAGCCAAGTTACTTGGCTATGATTTTATGGTTAATTATAAGGAGGGAAACCTGAATAAAGCGGCTGATGCACGGTCACGGCGCGATGAGGACGCTGAATTTACAGCCATCTCGTGTCCGCAATGGGTTGATTGGAAGTCGGTACAACAACACGTGGCAAGCGATCCGTGTTTAGCGCCGATTAAGGCAGCGTTGGAGAATGGCCAGCCGACAGCTAAGCATTATACTCTTGTGCATGGAGTTCTATTTTATAAGGGCAGATTGGTAGTTGCAACACGGTCTGACTATTGGTAGTTGCAACACGGTCTGACTGGATACCCAAGTTGATTGCAGAGTTCCATTTAACCCCAGCCGGGGGGCATGCAGGCGCGTACCGTACCTATCGTCGTTTGGCTGCCAATGTATACTGGCCAGGTATGATGAGACAGGTTACTCAATTTGTGGCAGCATGCTCAGTCTATCAAAAGAACAAGTGCGAGACAAAGTCCCACTGGCCTCATCGTCCCCGCCGCCAATTCCTTCGCGTCGGGAAGACATTAGCTGGACTTCATTTCGGGTTTACCACGAGCAGGAGGCATTGATTGTGTGTTGGTGGTTGTTGATCGCTTCTCGAAGTATGGGCATTTCTTAGCCCTACGTCACCCTTTTACAACGAAGATCGTAGCGGAGGTTTTACACGGGAAGTGGTTCGCTTATACGGCATGCCCAAGTTCTATCAGATCCGATCGTGATCCAATTTTTCTCGATTCGTTTTGGCGCGAGTTGTTTGAATGGCGGTACCACTCTGAAAATGAGTTCGCGTACCATCCAGAAACAGATGGACAAACTGAGGTCCTAAATCGGTGTTTAGAAACATATCTCCGTTGTTTCTCGTCAGAACGCCCTAAGCAATGGAGCAAGTGGTTAACATGGGTAGAGTATTGTTACAACACTGGTTTCCACTCCGTTGCGGGCATCACTCCTTTTGAAGCAGTGTATGGCCGGGCCCCACCCACCTTGCATCAATTCTTGCCGGGGGAAGTGCGAGTGCAAGCACTTGTTGAGTCCCTACAATCACGTGATGAGGTCTTAGGTCATTTGCGTTTCCACCTTGAGCGTGCCCAGCAGCATATGGTTCATGAGGCCAATAAGCACCGTCGTGATGTGGTGTTCCATGTCGGGGACTTCGTCTACTTAAAATTTCGGCCGTATCGCCAGTCCACCCTCTACAAAGCGGGACATGGCAAGCTCGCACCTCATTTTTATGGTCCTTTTGAGGTGGAAGCACGTGTGGGACAAGTGGCTTATCGTCTTAAACTTCCCGAGGGGTCGCGAGTACATCCTGTATTTCATGTTTCTCTGTTAAAGAAAGCTGTTGGGGCAGCATGTGCCGAATCCCAACTACCTGACGAGCTTCTAGTTGTGGATCCTCCATACCTACCGGAGGCCGTGTTAGAGCGTCGACTGGTTCTTCGCGATGGGCAGCAAGTTGACCAGGTTCTGATCAAATGGGATGGCCTGGATGTGGAAGAAGCTACGTGGTTGGATATCGGCGATGTCCGGATTCAGTTTCCGTATTTCCGCCTTGAGGACAAGGCTGCATCTGCCGGGGAGCAGTTGTAGCGATCGCCGTCCGTGGGCGGTTTATATGCGTGGGAAAAGAGTTGTTGCAGACTATTAGTCATTGTGTTATGTTTTAATTAGTTATTTATTTAATTAAGTCTAGATTTAGTTGGAGTCGAGCCCGAGTTATGCATGGGCTTTAGGGTTAGGGATGCATGGGCTTTAGGGTTAGGGTTGCATCTATTATTTATAGCTTCTTTTATCACATTCAGGGCAGCAGTTTTGGGATTGGAATTTTGGACGGTAATTTACCGTAGGCCTCTTTGAGGAGTTCTCTTTCAATAAATTTCTCATATTCCAGCGTCAATCACCATTACTCTATCAGAACCACTAGGAGTGACAGAACTTCAGCTGACACTAACAGACTCAGCAGCTAATCTTAAAATACAGAAGAGCAACTTAAATTTGCTGGACCTAACTGTCTTGAGCAAATTTATAGCCTTAAAAAATAATATCCTCAATGGCATAATGAACTTTCAGGATACAAGATGTGAGGATTTGAGAACTATGAAAACAATCAAGGGAACATTTTGAACTTTATGTACTTACACAATCAAGGAACCATTGTTTTGGTTTTATTTTGAACTTTATTTACAAGGACATCTTATTTATTCTTATAAATAGGTGATCATCAATGTTTTAGATGGGTGATTTCAGGTAGCTAGGCAACTTTGGTCCATTAGTTACCATCATGGTCCTTTTTAAATAGTTATTTCTAACTACAATTATGCTTTAGTTTTTTCAAACTCTTATAAGCACAGGCAGTGCACGAGATTTTTCCTTTCCTTTCTTTTTAATGAAAGGTGTATGTGTTTTGTTTAAACATTGCCAACTAATGGTGTAGGTGGTCTTGACACAAGGAATATTAAGATATGTGAGAGATTGTCCCAATTCCAGCCCAACAGACAGGTAAAGAAAATTACTAATTACACGTCTATAACAAATGAGATAGAAACAAGACCGCATTCAAATCCTGTGTTGATGGATTACCAATAATTTTAATGGAAAATCTTCCATATTTGGTAATTGGATCCAACTAAAATTCTCAATGCTAATTCATCATCTTGCTCTATTAGGAAAATACTTGGAAATCCGATGCAAAAATATTACAGACGGGAATAAACCTGTAAAGCTATGTATAAGGAAAATCTTAATGGTATACCAATAACATTTGCAAAATCTACATGCGCAATGCATGAAACCGTCTTTATTAGCCATTCCATCCACTCTGCAGGATAATACTGACATTGATATTGCTCCTCAAAAATATGAGGAATTCATCTCTAGAAAGGTCAAATTAGCCTATCCAGAATTTTCACCTTTCTATTTCCTAGAGCTAGAGCAAGTAGTGCAAACATGTCTTACACACATGTCAAAAAAAATCCAAATGAAGAGGCTGAGAGAAAGAATATGAAAAACAAATCGGTGATGAAAGGTTGTCCATCACTAGATTTGAACCAATCCTTACAAGAAACGGATCTGCAGTTTAATCCCTTTCCTAACTTGACAGATGCCACCAAACTGAACGCCCCAAAGGCATTAGACGCTCAGCATGTGATACACGAGGAGGAACCAAAATACATCTGCAATTTTTGCCCAAAGAAGTTCTCTAATAAGCAAGCACTAGGTGGACATCAAAACGCCCACAAAGTTGAGAAGGTCGGACAAAAGCGAACCCGGCAAAGACAAGAAGCTGATTTTGGATATACTGGTATGGTCATTAATTCCTTCACTTTTTCAAATACCTTTGACCAAGTACCGAAAATGATTAAGAGCGCACACTACCCTCAATATATGGAGCACCAATTGCATGCCTATGAGTGCTCGGGCTCCATTTTCCGCATGTCTCATGATTCTGGTGTAGCGCCATTTATGGGATTTGGTGGCTTTTGCACTATCCCAAAACAACCCCCCAAACCCCAAATGCATGCCCGTGACTACCCAGGCTCCATGTTCCCAATGTCTCATGAATATGGTGTACCACATCTCTTTATGGAACTCAGTAGCGTTGGCAAAAGCGTGGAAACTCCCCCTCCTATGTCGTTTGGGAGAAAGACGGGTCCAATGGGACAAGGCGCAAGTAGATCGAAAGGGAGATCCACAGCCGTTGCAAAGAATGATGAAGCAGACCATCACAGACGCATCAATAATACAGAGATCCAGCACCCAGAAGATTACCTCGACTTATCATTAAAGCTTTAATCATATTGCCTTCTATTTTATGCTGTTGCTTTCAATTTTAATCAAGTCGATTGGATTCCTATGAATAAAGTCTTGAGCTCTCAAATGTTGCATAGTTGGGAAAATATTTCTGAAGGGACAAGTAATACACATAATCATCTTAAATACATAAAACTAGTAACTGCAGAAGGTTATATAGAATTATCTAACTTGGAAATGGCCTTTTATCACTTAATAATAAAAAAACAATAAACAAAATATCCACCCCCCCCAAAAAAAATAAAAACTCCTAAGATGCATTGTCAATATAAGTGTATCAGATTTCTTGATGGAGCCCAACATACCAAAACATCTTAATTAAACAAATTTCCGACAAGCACTTGAAAATCATCTTTTTGGCCTAGTTGATATTATTGCAGAAACCAATTTCAAACATAGATAGTCAAATAGTTTAGGAATAATGAGGAATAAAAAAATCTACATCCCATACCCCTATATAAATAAGAAAAAGATCCATATTCAATTGACATATATTGAGCATAGTAACATTTTTCTTCAGTTCCAGAGCATTTTCCCCCTTTCTGGCCTCCATCACTTTTCTGTATCTACCTGAGTGAGAAGACTACCAAGAAGCACTCAACTTATGCCTTACTTGCTTTGGACAATTCACACAAGTGACTTTCTGTCTATCAATTGCAAACCTAGTACAAAACCAAAGGAAACAAAATACCAGAGTAACTTTTATTTAGCTGACGGATGAGCACAAACTCGACTACCATATAAAAACTATATTTGACTCTCTTTTTTATTTGAAAAAGCTAGGTAAAGTGCAATTATCATTTCAAAGATATGGGTGGCTCTAGATCTAACCAAGTTCTTTCGCAGTCTCATGTGCCATTTTCCAAGCGAGACGAACTTTTGCAAGTATCTAGGCATTGGTAGACAGTCATGACTCTCAATCAGACAAGTCATATAAATGGTTCCTCTTAAGTTGTCAAATTGCATTATAATGAGAGGCACTCAACATAAGACTACATAGGTGTTCTGAAAAGGAAGCCATATGTCAAGTCTTGTAGTCGGGCAATTTACAAGCTAATTCATTGTCACAGTCAAAGCATAAGTTATCGGTCATATGTGACTCCGAACTCCAAGAATAATATACTAAGAAAGTTACCACTTTACCTTGAAAACCTTGATTTCATCTGCCTCTGTTAACACCCGACAAAAATTGACATTCGTGCTCTTTTATTGCACGTATGTTTTCACTTAAGCTTATGTGTGCTTTTCCATATATTCTAGAACATAATCAACTATGCACCATAAGTAATTGGATCTAATCATCTAATTAGCTTTTCAACAGTGGAACTATACTACCAAGTGACTCCAACAATAACTGCAAACTCCTCATAATCACTAATCCAAGTGAAAAATTTGCACATAAAAATCTCGATTATGGAGCTCAAATAGTCAAGAGGCCACTTTAATGATGATAAAGAGCTATAGTTATCAAGTTGTTTCCTACCTTCTTGAGGCTACTTTAGTGATGTTTAAGAGCTACAGTTATCAAGTTGTTTCCTACCTTTCTTGCATCGAACGATTTTCTAACCACGGTGAACGCCTCTGGTGGCAACATTGAGGCGACCTACAAAACAAATTTGAAAACACTGCGCTCAGAAAGGGAATGTAAAGAACTGCAACAAGCCCAAAAGACGCCATTGCATCAATAATTTCATAGGAAGTTATCGACAACCCAAAAGCAACAGAAAAATATCCAGTAATGAACCTGCATTCATTCGAATTGATAGAACTTCCATGATAGAACAAGGTCGTCAAGATTTTAACACGATTTTCACCAAAATATGCACAATATGATCATCAAAAACGAATTCCTAGTTCCCTCATCAAATAAAAAACAAGAGTTCAGAGCTCAAAATTTGAAATTCAATCTCTCACCGGAAATTCAAGAATCTTGGCAATCTCTCTAAGCAGAGCCTCAGATACATCCCAGAAATCCTTACCAGGATCATCTCGTACCGAAACTGCAAGGCGGGAAATTCTCCAAACACCTTCTAGGCGTGCTGGAGTGTCGGTTTTAGTCTGTTTCTGCTGTCTTAACTTCTTTTTCTCCGATGGATACCTGAATTTTCCGGTCCTTTTGGCTTTCTTAGCACAATTTATACGAGGAGATTGTCGGAATTCGAAGGGTTGGACCGGATTCCGAAATGCGAAGCTGGAGTTAAACGTTGAGGCGGAAAATTTGTTGAAAGAAACAGTGAGATTATGAAAGGTAACGGGCATTCTCGGTTGTCTGCTCGAGAATTCTGATAAGGTGCAAATGGGTTTTAGGATGGGGTTTTAGTTTTTGGTGATGATGTTTATTTACTTTTTTTCTCGTCTTTTTCCCCTTCTTGTTTGGTTTCATTGGATTTCACTTGGTTGGTTTGGACTATTTTGACTTCCACCGAATCGACAGACAATAATATTCTGCAATATGTGTTAATAGGAAATATTTTGGATATATAATGTTGGTATAATGGTAAAGTGATTGATTCACCGTAATACAATCATTAAAATTTTTATATTAATTGACAAAAAACAAAAGGAAACATTTTCCATATAAGAAAAACAAATAAACATTTTGCATTTAAATTGAGAAATTAAATTTGCTTCGGTAATTTAAATTCAGGCGTTAAATTGAATGTTATATAGTTCCAGTTTTCCACAACGAAAATTAGTTAGTTGTCGTGGGTTATGGAAAATGTTGGAAAAAATCTGTATTGATTATGTGTTTTCATTATATCCCAAAATTTATTGATGATTGTCTTATTGATGTAACATCGTGTTGCTTATATGTTAGGGAGTTAGTCTCTTTGATTACAAGTTTCAACAGAAGAACTACCAATTTGGACAAGCTCAACATTGATGGAGTTTAAGCAATACTGAAGTCAGTGCTACTGAAAGGAGTTTCATTACCAACGCAACTGAAGAGAAGCACTACTGAAGTACAACGATACTGATGGACAATGCTACTGAAGAGTGAAGTCGAAGACTAAATCGGAAGACTGAAACTCGACGTTGCTGAAGACAAAGAAACCAAAAATATGACTAAGTGTCATACTATGAGCTAGAAAGTCAAAGCTGCTGATAACTAGTCAAAGTTGAAGTGTTATACTGACTCAGGGTCTCCAAATTGATAGAGACGGAGTCCAACCTGTTGATAAATCTCGGAGCAATCTCGACTGATATGACCTGAAGTCAACATACTGAAGAATCACAAGATCAACTCAACTGGAAAGACATGGAGTTATTTAAACCTTGAGTGTTTGACTTGCCACGTGTCGTAACGAATCTGTAGAAGATCTTGACATGCCAAATCCACTTTTCATAATTGCAGAGCTACAGTGTATGATGATGCAAACCCCGACAACAATGTACGAGGGTTCAACGGGAAGAATTCAAACGATAAATGGAATGGATGTGATTGGTGTTTTCTCCAACGACACTATTCATCATCATCTCTATAAATACGCAAAGAATCCAACATTTGAAGATTACCGGAACGTTGTGCATTCAAATATTCCAGAGCACCCAGTAGAGTGAGGCTTCACTTCAAGAAAAGATCAACACTCTAAACGAAGCAACTAAGAAGTTAGAATCCATTCAATCAGTTCAGAGGTGTCCATTGATCAGAACTAGATTAGGATATGATCCAACTTCAGATGTGAATGATACATCCACCAGTGACACCAAAATCATGTTTGTTAAGTCTATTGAGAAGTTGAAAGCTATAGTGATTGAACAAAATGATGCAAGGCAAACTAAGAAAACCCAAGTGTTAGGAAAATTCTGTCTTAACTGTGTATTTGATTAAATCTCAAAACCTATTGATGATTGTCCTGCTAATATAACATAATGCTACTCACATGTTAGAGAGTTAGGTCATCTCCAACTATTTACTCCAAACTCAAACCCATTTTATAGTATGTGTCACATCAAACAGTAATTCATCTCCAACCATTTACACTAAATTCAAACCCAAAAGAATATCCTTCATATATTCCTTTTCACACTACTTTTTATACTTTTAGAATCATACCTATATATTTTCTTTAAATTACATACTAGCACAAAAAATTTAATTACTGATTTTATATAAATATATTTATTAATAATCAAAACTTGATTATTAATAAATAAACAAATATATAATATAAAAAATTTATTATTTATTAAATAAGAGAAAATTACACGATTAAAAAAATACATTAAATTAAACTACAACATACGCATTAAATTAAATCACAACATACATATTAATTTAAAGCAAATGAAATACATTGTCATTCAACACTGGGAGTTGGTGTATTCTTCCCACAAATGTTCAATTAATGCATTTCGAAGTTCCATATGAGCCTCTTTATTTCTTATTGCTCTATATTGAGATACGAACTCTTGAAATCGGACATTTTCACCGCCGCTATTTCGACGCCAATTTGTAGCGTTTCTCTTGCGGCTTCAATTGGAGCACTAACGCCACGTTAGTCTCAACTATCATATTATTCAAAATGACACATGTAATCATTATGTCATGCAATATTTCTTTCTCCCAGTATCGTACTGGACTGCTACAATTGCAAAACGTGATTGGAGAACTCCGAATGCACGTTCTACATCTTTTCTGCATGCTTCTTGTTTCATTGCAAAATGACATGTCTTTGGAGTACGAGGCTCATGAATTGTTTGTACAATGGTAGACCATTTAGGATATATACCGTCACCAAGTAGTAACCCATGTTATATTCTTTCCTCAGTATAACATAACGAGTGGAGGAACAATACCTTGCGTGAGATTGTGGAAAAGATGAGACGACTCCAACACGTTGATATCGTTGTTTGTGCCTGGCAAACCAAAATAAGCATGACATATCCAAAGATCATAATCCGCCATGATTCAAGAATAATAGTAGGCTTCCACTACGACCGCATATGAACCGCTCCATCCTAGTGGGACAATTTTCCCACTTCCAGCATACAATCTAAGTCGCCTAACATTCCGGAAATCCACGTTTTCACCAATATAGAAGTCTAGCAATATCACTAGATGTTGGTGTCCTCAAATATTGAGTTGAAAAATCTTTATTATTGCTCGACAAAATTTTTGAGGCTTTCAATCGCCCGCTCTCACTTATTTTGACATACTCATCTCAGTAGATCCGCCGGTAAACCATATGCCAATATACAAGTAGCTGCATTACCTTTTGAAGGGTGATAATCCGAGCCTCCCGGTTGCGTCGATCGTTGTGCAGTAGTGATCGTGTTCCTTAACCGCATCAACAATGCGAAGGAATAATGAACGAGACATCCGATATCTCCTACGGAATATGTCCTCATTGTACAATGGATTATCGAATAATAATCACTGTACAATCTAGCATGAGCAGCCTCTCAGTCACGATTGATGATAATATGACCTGGAATTGAACCACCATGTGTTATTTGACGATTTTGTTGATTCAGAAGGTATTGAATCATTGCGTTGTTGTTGTCGATTCTACGTTGGCGATTTTGTTGTTGTTGAAGGAAATTGTTTGTTGTTTGCACATCTTCATCGTCATCTGACGAGAAAAATGAAATACCATGATATGGATTCATTTGTGGAATGAAGATATTTAGGAAAAATAAGTATGTGAGCAAAGAGTAGGATGAATGGTGTGAAGAAATGGTCTTGATCATATCTTGAATATATAATGGTTTGATCTCATCTATAAGAAAGCACAACCGTGTGCTTTTAATCTCAACCGCTCATAACAAAAGCGTAAATCGATCTCGACCATTAATCTATAAGAAAGCACAACCGTGTGCTTTTAATCTCAACCGCTCATAACAAAAATGTAAATCGATCTCGGTCATTCATCTATAAGAAAGCACAATCCGTGTGCTTTTAATCTCAACCGCTCATAACAAAAGCGTAAATCAATCTCGGTCATTCATCTATAAGAAAGCACAATCCGTGCTTTTGATCTCAACCGCTCATAACAAAAAACAAATCGATCTCGCCATTCATCTATAAGAAAGCACAATCCGTGTGCTTTTAATCTCAACCGCTCATAACAAAAGCGTAAATCAATCTCATCATTCATCTATAAGAAAGCACAATCCGTGTACTTTGATCTCAACCGCTCATAATAAAAGCAAAAGCACAATCCGTGTGCTTTTTTATAAATGCAAACATGCTCGATGAAGAAGACATCCTCTAACTTTTATTGTATCTTCATCTTTTCTTGAAAAATGTCTCGTCGTCAATCTAACTATACCGATGAAGAAGACATCCTCTTATGTCAAGTTTACATGGAAATTTCACAAGATCCAGCAATTGGGATATATCAATCATCGATCGATTACGTCCCGTGTTGAAGCTAGCTAAAACAAATCAAAAGAAGATAATTGGGATGCGCGTACACAGAGATCTATGCAGGCTCGTATTCAAACTATTGAGAAAGCAACAAAGAAATATCACGGATGCATAAGAGCAATTGAAAGTAGACACCAAAGCGGTGTTTCAAATGAGTATGTTGTGAATATTAAGTATTTTTTTTAGAATTACTCTTTTTAAATGGTATTAATTTATTTATAATTACTTGCAGATGAAACAAGTGAATCAATTGTTCAAAGATGATCTAATGTACAAAGCAGGTTGGAAATTAAATCATGTTTGGGACATTGTTAAGGATTTTGAAAAATTCAAAGATTGTGCTAGGAGCTCCAAACAACCATCTCGCGGATTTTCTTCCGACTCAGAAAATCCTACTCCTGATTAGATGGGGACGATGACAATATCCTTGGTGGTTCTTCATCGTCAAGACCCCACGGAAGAAATAAAGCAAAATTAAAGAGAAGCGATCGATCTAAACAAATAGATGTGATTGTTGCTTTGCAAAAACAAAATAAGCAGCTTGCGGAGGACATGAAAACGTCTAAAGCTCAAATAGACCACCACCTATCAAATCAAGCTAAGAACTATGCACTCAAAGAAATGAAGGAAGAAAATAAAATACTATATATGGACTTGAACTCCATACAAGATCCTCATGTTCGTGCATATCTTCGAAGTCGAAAGAGTGCGATTTTACGTAAAAGAACTCAACAACAAGGTCAACCAAATCCTTTTGCAACTGGTGCAGATCCTTCATATTTCAAAATATTGGAGGATCTGGTTCTGATTTACCAGACTATTAGATATGTTCCTTATTAGAGATCTATTTCGGCATATAGTTTAGTGGTTTGTTGTGTGTTTTATGGTTAAGTATTAGATATTTATGTTTATTTTATTATTGTCTTGTAGTACATAAATGGTAATCGAGCATGTTTAAGACATATTATTGTCTTGAAAAAAGAGCAAAGAAGATTTCTATATTTCACTTGAGCTTGTAGACAAAAATGGTACTTGTTTAGTCTGAATCTGGTCGTATTTTCCTATGCTTTTGGATTTAAATTGTCAATCTTTAGTTTTACTTTTAGCATAATTTATTATGTTATTATGTTATAAAGATTGAATTCTAATTCTTGGTTTGATGTAGGAAATAACTCATTATTTGGGCATTATTCTGGACAAGAAACTCTACGGCGTGGAACTTGGTGCAGAGAGCCGACACTTTCAATGATTCTCATGAATAGTAGAGAAGGAATCAAGGATTTTTTCCTACATAATAAGTAAAGTACGTTGCGATAGGAGTCCGAGGCGAAAACCGTGCGCAAATCGAAGTTCGACGAAGGAGAACGGGCCAAAACAAAACACTGCAAGCGGTGTCGCCCACGCCTTGCCAAGCACAAGCTGCCACTGCAGCAGCACACGCCCAACCATGGTTCGAGCCAGCTCCGGTTCACCACCGATGCTCAGCACAGACGCCCACCATGTTCGAGCCGCCGCTTGGTTCACCACCGCTTTGCTCACCATCTTTTCTTTTCTTCTTCCTCTTTCGTCTTCTTCCTCCTTCTTCCTCCTTCGTCTTCTTCCTCCTTCTTCAATTTCCACAAATTATAGGTTCGATTTGCAATATTTCAAATATTTGCGTTTTGTGAATGATGGAAACGCAAATTTATGCTTTCTAAATCCATCCAACTCCATTTTGCGGTTGAGTTTGGAGTATGATTGGAGTAATTTTCATACTCCATTTGAGTTTTGAGACCATTGGAGATAGTCTTAGTCATTTTGGTTATAGGTATCGAGATAAGAACTACCAACTTAGATGCACCCAAGACCGATAGAGTTCGAGCGATTAAAGTCGGTCAGATTGATAGAGTATCGCATCAGCAATCAAGAGAAGCATCGATCAAGTTCACGATCAAGTCTAAAGACTGAAGTACAACGATCTTGATGAACATAGCTACTGATGAGTGAAGTCGAAGACTGACGTTGAAAGATCGAAGACTGGAGATCAGATACTGAAGACTCAACACTATTTAAAGCAAAGAAGTTAAAATATGACCAAGTGTCATACCTGCAGCTGGATAGCCAAAGCTGGTTGATTCAAGTCAAAGCTGCCTAATGCAAGTCAAAGTTGTTGATCTATAGTCAAAGCTGGTGACAAGTAGTCAAAGATGGCTGATGAAAAGTCAAAGTTGGTCATTTCTACGTCAAAGCTGAAGCATCATATTCCTAGGTTCCCAAACTGATAAAAGATAGAGTACAGTTTGCTGATAAAAGAGGAGCAGTCTCAACTGGTCCAACCTAAAGTCAATGTACTGATAAAACACGGAGTCTACTCAATTGAAAAAGCAAAAATATTTAATCCTTGTGTTTGACTCGCCACATGTTGTAGCGTATCTACAGAATATCCTAGCAAGTCATATCACCTTTCCAGAGTTACAGAGCTATAGTGTATGATGATGCAAACCCTAACAACGACATACGAGGATTCAAACGGGAAGAATTCAAATGACGAATAGAATGGATGTGATTGATGTTCCATCCAATGATACTATTCATCTTCCCCTCTATAAATACGTATAAAATCCAACCTTTAAAGGTTACTGAAACAATTTATAGTGATATCAATAAACCTTAAGAGCTCAAATATATCAATCAGCTCAATGTTTCAGCATACACTCCTTTAAGTCTAAGATATTTTGTTGTGTATATTAAGCCTATACATATTGAGTTTGTCGCCCATGACAACTCATCTTTTAGTTGGAAAACCATCTACTAAAATCCCCCAGTTTAAGTAGAAGTTGAGCAAGTATGCAATGAAGTGATGGAAAAATTGAATTGATCTGTGCTCCCAATGATTTATATTGGATGTTTAATTCACCATACATTGATTATATTCCTAGCATTCTCCTATATAGTTTATTGCAACACGTATGAATTTTTTTGTGTTTACCTGTGAATTTTTTGGCACAACTGATCAATAGCAGACTTCAACTTTGATCTTCTGGACTATGTCCCGGATGCCTGATCTCTCTATGGAGAACACCAAAATTTTTGCCCCCTATGATGAGTATGTGATTTTCGAAAATCACAGCTTAGGGAGATGTATAATCTGATTTTCTCCTACCTTGTATTTGTAATGCTTTCTCTATGATCCTATTGTGATATAACTGGCATATCTAATAACTATACTAATTATCTTCTTCCTTGAAGATAATTTCTATCTGGAATAATTATCTGTTGATATCTAATAATATCAAGTAATATCTATTTAGATTAGGAGATGTACTAAATAAATAATACATTAATCAGAACGAATTCCAATAGGATTCACAGAGGTGGTAGAAATATCATGGTTAAAAGCCTTGGTGGGCCACCCAATGATCAAATATAAGGAATAAAGATGGACCTAAAATGAATTAATTATCTTATGCTCAGCCCAAAACATAAATTAATTCACAAACATTTATTCATTCCATTAGAGAATAAATGCTGACTTACCCCTTTATTACCGAAGTTGAGTCGGGCTTGTACTTAGACTTAAGAATCCTCGTATTTAAGATATTGCACGTCCATTAATTATTTATAGTACTTTGACTTTTAAAATAATTAATCTCTTTAATTCCTTAAGTAGTACCACTCAACCTTATTATTGTACTTCAGTTAACACATCGTGCACGTTTGGTACACTAAACATTTTGAGCTCCTTAAGTGGACGTTATCATCCTAAACGGATACAAAGACTCGATACAAATAACCAGGATGACATACAAGCACTGCTACCACCAAAGATGCGGAGAATCTTGGGTTATCTCATGTAACCCTCGTCCATAACAAGTCAAAGTGATGTCAGTAACTCATATTCACCTGAAACCATATTGAGATTTAGATCAATATAAAGTCACAGAGATCTAGGTTCTTCAAGACGGTTAGATAAAAGAACTAATCTCACTGCGATCCATCAATATATCAAGCGTACCAACATAGACAAGCAACCAAGTCAAGTTACTTCTTATATATACTGCAGCTTATACCGACAACTCGTCCTCAAGTTGTCACATCTTTGATCATTTTTATATCTCAACTAGCTTAACCAACCATACAAACTTCTATGATCTTCTACATACTATATGATCTAACTTTTGTATGAGATAATAGGAAAACATATGCAATCAAGTAAACAATTCAAATAGGACATCAAAATAGTGATAACATGAAACATTGTATTTCAATATACAAATCCAACAATATCCCACTTATCCTAAAGCAAACTTTTAGTATACAATGTGTCTCCCTACTAGCTATTACAAACAACAACATCACTTTGCTTCTCCACTTATACAAAAGTTTCCTTCTAAGTGAGACTCATCTTGTGCAATCCAAGTCCTCGAACGTGTTTGTTGTATACTATTTGCAGCAATCTCTTCATGAATGGGTCAGCTAGGCTGTCCGCAAAACCAATTTTTTCACTAAGCACATCTCATCATCGTACGATTTCTCGTATGATGTGGTACTTTCTCTCTATGTGTTTCATCGTCTTATGGGTCCATGGTTCCTTCAAGTTTACAACTACACCAGAGTTATCACATAACACTGTGATACTCTTAGACAAGCGAGGTACCACACCTGATCCAAGAGATAGCTCTTGAGTCATACCGCCTCATTAGCAGCCTATGATGTGGCCACAAATTCGATCTCCGTGATGGAGTCGGCAATGCACCGATATGCTTTGCACTCCACCTCCCAAGGTGAACACATAGTCTGTGGTAGACTTATTCTCATCACGGTCAGCTTGAAAATCCGAGTCGGAATAATCCTAAGCTATTAGACTGTCTGCTTGGTAAATTAGCTTATAATCTCGAGTCTTTTTCAGGTACTTAAGTAAATGCTTTACCGCAGTCCAATGGACTTGTCCAAGATTAGACTGATATATTGTGACTAGCCTACCGCATAGTAGATACTGGACCTCGTGCACGACATCGCATACATGAGACTTCCTATAGCGAAAACGTATGGAACGTGTCTTATTTCCTCAATCTCATTTACAGTCTTTGACGACTGTTCCTTAGATAAAGAAACGTCATGTCTGAATGGTAGCAATCCCTTCTTAGCGGTTTGCATGTTAAAATGAGTAATCACAGTATCAATGTAAGATGCTTGAGATAAACTCAATATTTTCTTCTTGCGATCTCGATAAACCTTGGTCCCAAGAATGTGCGCTGTATCTTCTAAGTCTTTCATCTGAAACTGATCGGATAACAAACTCTTTACGTCTGATAACAGCTTCACATTATTTCTAAGTAGAAGGATGTCATCTACGTAAAGTGCAAGAAATATCACATCACCGTTGACATCTAAACGGTACACGTAACTCTTGCTTAGCAATTGGGTAAAACTATAGGTTTTCACCACCTCATCAAAGTGTAAGTTCCATGATCGAAAGCTTGCTTGAATCCATAAATGGACTTCTTAAGCTTCCTCACTATATGCTTCTCACATTTCTTCACAAAACCTTCAGGTTCTTGCATATAGATGTCTCGACCTTACTCAAGGTAACCGTTTAAGAAAGCGGTTTTCATATCTATTTGTCAAACCTTTAGGTTTAAGTAAGCTGCTATGACCAGAAGAATTCTGATGGACTTGAGCATTGCTACAGGCAAAAATGTATCATCGTAATCGATCCCATCAATCTGTGTGTACCCTTTTGCCATGAGCATGGCTTTAAAAGTCGAAACATCTCCATTAGAATATCTCTTCCGCTTGTATGCCCACTTGTTATCTATGACTTCCTTATCATCTGGTAGATATTTCTTATACATCCATAGCAGTTATATGGAAATATTGAAAAAATGTGGTAAAAGATTACTTTGGATAGAGGACTAAAAAATTGTTGATGGAATTCACAAATTTAATGGAATGTGAGTGGGTGGACGTGTGTTTATGTATATGAATTGTAGAGATGTGATGGGAGAGAGAATAACAATTGATTTTTCTAATATTTCATTTCTCTCTATTTCTACAATAATGAACACACATACATATTTATAATATACATAAGTCGATTAAGCCACTTAATTTTGTGGCTAAAACTCATTTTGAGTCTATTTTCCATTTCTCCATATTACATCTAGATATCTCTTGTTCCTATCACACGTGCACTAACCTAACATATTCTAGAATTTTCTTTCATATTTTCCTTTTCAATTTCTAGATTTTTTATAAAATAATTATATCTTTACTCTTGCAAATCAAGTTTACCTTTTATTCCAACACCTGCTCTTAAACTTGATTTGATATTATAAAGCAATTTTTTGAACTTCCCATAATTTTTTCATTTGAGAGGCTTCATGATGACGTCAACAACTTGATCTTTGAACTTTAAAAAATTTAATTGTATCATCTTCTTTTGTGATTGCTGACTATTTTTGTAATACCTCATCCATAGTTAGCTTCAGGTTTATTCAGCATGCTTTTCGAGAAGGCTGACCAACAAGAAACCTCAAGCGTTGTGAAGAGTGTTTTATGACGAGTTCATAAACACTAAGTATGCAATTTTGACCACCCACGAAGGTTTGGAACTTCGGTGAAGTTATTGAAAAATGGGCTTTTTGAAAGATCTTTTAAAAGTATATCATGTTTATAGTCGTTGTGTACGGTATTTTATTTCGAGTCCATGGACACCAAGTTTGCTATTTTGAGTCCGTTTGTGAAAGTTGCATCGGCTTTTACGTTTTCAAAAAAAGGACGCTTGCGCAAGCAACTTGGGGAGTGGGGATCAAGCCGGGAGGGCTCGACGACGGCGCCATTACTCTGCTGACGGCCTACCACCATCGATCAGCCCTCAATGCCTCCGTTTTTAAATTTTGTTCTTTTCTTATTTTGATTCAATCATTTCATAGATAGCCATATTACTCGAGTCTCTAAAAGGACGAGGCGAGAAAACAGCCAGAGTCCGACCAAATAGACCGATGATCGTTGTCGCCGTTATCATCCTTGGCCGTCGGTTGGTGGCCGTCGGGCCACTTTTTGGCTGTGGGCCCTTTAGGTTTGGAGTTCCGGGCTATGTGTTCTACTAGCATATCGATATTTTTTCTTCGTTTTTCGTGTTTTTACATGTCGGGATATTTTTTTATCATTTTGAGTTTCTAAAGAAACTACATGCCCGGGTTCTCCATTTTTGACATGGCTTGTCATTCCACATTCCTAAAATTGCATATTGCTTATGTTTCCATTTCATGCATCAGTTACGAATGGTTTATCCTAGATCTGAGGATAAGCATCAAGTTTTGAAGCATTTTCGCTGCTAAGTTTTGTGTCATCTTGCACGCATGCATATTTTTAAGGTACCCCTTTATAGATTTTGATGCCCTGAATATTTTTGCTTTCTACATCGAGTGGATTTGAAAACCTAGATATTGCCAAATATGGGTTCGGAAAGTCGAAAACCACCGTTTTGCTTCGATCTCCGTTTTAATCATGTTGTTGCTTTGCTTTGTGGGATGTGACTCAAAAGTTGTTCAGTATTATTACGAGGTACCTACCCAGTGCGATTAGTGAAGTTGTTGGATCTGTGGATCTCTTCCGGTAGATATTTTAGTCGGTACATGTTGGGTTATATATGCTTATTTTGAGTTATTTACATTAATATTTCAAATAAAACGCATCCATGAAAATGTTTTAACGAAGTTATTACTATTAAATACTCCAAGAATTGTTCCATCATGGTTGTGCACGGGTCTCTATTCGGTGGGTTGATCACCAGCTTGAGTATTGACCAAAAATGGATAGACCCTGAAAAATGAGTAGTTATGGTTGGAAGGGGATAGACCCCGGAAAGCCACACGTGAGCCGGCTGGTTAAATTTCGGGCGTGGGCTGGCTGGATACATTTCGGGCCGAGAGACTAAGATTGAATCCGATGGTGGTAAAGACCTGAGATTGTATTGGGAGTAACAGTACTAATAGGTCAGGTACAAAAAGGAAAATATATTTTGCTTACTTAGAAGTGGGTTTATGGTTTGAAACCTTGTAAGGCAAGTGTTGTGAACACATATATCATGATTTTGTTTTATATTACAAAAACTAGCTAAGTGCGCTAGTACTCATCCCAAAATCTTTTCAAATGTTTTTCACAGATGGAGGACAGCAGGATGGGCGACGCTGAAGGGTAGAGCTGCTGGTTCTTTCATGTCTTCAGCTTCCGGAAATGCTATGTTATGTATACTTGTTGATGTTATTGTGATGAATTCTTGTCATTTCGTTTTGCTCTCTGATTTGGGAACAAGATTTGTTATGATGTCGTTATGTTGTGAGTCTCTATAAGAGCATGCTACATGGTTGATCGGGTCTAGACTGAATATGATGTAATGATGTCTTGCTTCTGTGCATTATGATTATCTATTCAGATAATGTTTATTTGATGAAGT
Source organism: Salvia rosmarinus (assembly GCA_036937905.1). Taxonomy (NCBI): domain Eukaryota; kingdom Viridiplantae; phylum Streptophyta; class Magnoliopsida; order Lamiales; family Lamiaceae; genus Salvia; species Salvia rosmarinus. The sequence continues at coordinate 32,518,144 of CM072823.1, forward strand.
ATGATATTGTTGACGTACATATGCTGGTGGATTATTTGTGATCCCCCCTTCAGGATATGTCCTAGTTATAGAGGAGATGCAATCTGATTTTCTTATCACATCTTCTTGTTATGTATGCTTTACGTATTTTTCCATTTCTTTCCCGCTTCTTATCCCCCACTCCTAATCATACCCAGGCATCCGTGTCTTCCATCGGGAATTGGGGTGTGATAACGTGGTATCAGAGCAAGGGTCCTGATAAACTTGATGCTTTTAGTTAAATTATGTGGTTTCTCTTGTATACAACAACCCCCAACTCGCTATCATTAAAGTAAAGTATGCAATTTTAACAAGTTTTATTTCAGAGTGCATATAAGTATTCAAAGTATTTTCAAATATTATGTTGGAAGTATGATACCATATGATAAGAGTTTTGAAAATTGTTATACCATGAGCACGAAATGAGATGATTGAATTTTGAATGTTGCCATGTTTGGGACTATTGAAACCATATGGCTAAGTTAGAAAGAATGTTTATGATGAGAGATTGCATTGAATATACAAAAGAAAAAGTCATGTGATTTAAAGCTATATGTTGATGTGCATAGTTGATACCTATGCAATGAGAATGGAAATAGAATTGTGAATTGTTATGTGAATGAATGAATGTGTGATTCTCTCAGAGGTTGAGGATGCACACGAATATGGGTCATTATGGGAAATGATGACTATTTGATCTTAGTAAACATGTTATGATAAGGTTGCGCTAGCTCAGGATATGAGTTATGAGGAAAAGACTAATAAAGGTCTTTCATTGAAAGGTTCAAGTTTGGAGAAATAGAAAGTTCACATTGTGAAAGTACTATAGAATAACAACGATGAGGAAGAGGCTACGTGGGAACTAGAGAATAAGATGTTAGTCCGGTATCCCGAGTTAAAAAACCTAGACATGTAAATTTCGGAGGCGTAATTTTTTTAAGGAGGGAGGGATGTAATACCCCGTCCATTATTAGCTCTAGGTTTGTTCAGTGATCGACAGAATTTGATCGCACGAAAATAACGCGCGATGTATAATGGTAAGTCGAGTATCGTATCCACATGGATTGTAATACGAAAACACAGAAGCTAACTCTCTAATCCTTCATCATTATCCAAGCAACAGAATATGGTTTTAAAGGTTTTAGGGCTTCGGATACTTAAATCCAAAGCAAAGGTAACAACATGAAAATAAACAAAGGCAATAAATACTCAAAGATGAATATAAGAGATAAAGACTAACCTTAGGGATGCACTAACCCTATCCACAACGTATGTTTATCCCGCTTATTATTAACCGCTTTAATCCGCATAAGATGGAAGATCACACATGTAGCCAACAACTTCGCATTCGACAATTGTGACATTGATTACTAATTTTCCCTATTATCATTACGTTTAGAGGAAAATAAGCAACCCAAAAGGATCACAACGAATATGCTTCCTACGAATGTTCCTATCTCGCCATTCGACTCAAGGCTTATCCATATCATGCATTCAAGATCGATTGACAATTAAAACTGTTACGTAATTAACTGGCAACTATGATATGCATCAAGATTGATCAGAAATAAACACATAAAATTAAGCACCAAGAATCATGAATCAATGTCTGGAAGGTAAATAACAATAGCGGGACTCACAACATATAGGATAGAATCATGCAAACCCTAGATTAGAAATGTAAATTTAGCTAGACATAATTAACGGAATAAAATACAAAATAATCATAAAAACAGAAATTAAATAGATAAAACCCGTAGGGAAGCGTCTGAGAACAATGGTTGGGTTCGTATCCAAACCCAACGGAAAACGGGAAAACGATGGAATTTGTTCGGACAAAAGCGTTCCGAAGCGTCGACAATGCGTAGAACTAATGCTAGAATGAATCTAAATAAAAGCTAATGTGAAAATAAATGAAAAACTATGAAAAACTGAGGAAAAATATGTAAAATCACGGCTGGGGAAGGTTGGAGGCGCGAGGGGGTAGAGCCCTATTTATAGATTTAGGGTGAAACCCTAAAATTCGTCATTCTTCTCATGGCCGAGCTCGCATCATGAGCTCGGTCGTGAGGCATCCATCTCATCTCGCCAAAGGCCAAATTCTCGGCGGTCGGCGTCCCCTGTTGGCCTCGCGGCCACACCGCATGGTCGCTAGGTGCGGTCGCGTCGTACATAAAATCGCCGCGGGCACGCCTCACGCCCACCGGGGTGCTTCGCGTGCATGGGCTTCGTCTCGTGATCGCTCACTTTTCTAACACGAAAAACGAGCAAGTATAAGGTAAGCGAGTATCGTATCCATAGGGATTGTATCACGAAAACATTGAAGCTAGCTCAACGATAATTCATCATTATTCAAGCACGTAAATTGGGTGAGAGGTTTAAGGGCTTCTGAATTTAATCCAAAGCAAAGGTAACCATGTCAAATATAATATAAAGCAAAAATATCAAAGATGATAAAACAGATAAAAGACTAACCCTGTGGATACATTAATCCTATCCACAACGTATGTTTATCCTGCTTCCTATTAGCCAATTTTAATCCGCACAAGATGGAAGATCACATATATAACCAACAACTTCGCCATTCGACAATTGCGGTCAGATTACTAGTTTTCCTATTATCATTACGCCTCTAGGTGAAAACAAGCAACTCAAACAGATCACAAAGAATAAGCTTCCTACGGATGTTCCTAGCTCACCACGACTCAAGGTTTATCCGTATCATGCATTCAAGATCGATTGACAATTAATACGATTCGTCGTTAATCGGCAACTAGATATGCATCAAGATTGATCGAAATTAATACATATAAATAAACACCAAGAATCATGAATCAATGCCTCGAAGATAAATAGCGATAATGAGAATCACAACATATAGGATCGGATCATGCAAACCCTAGGATTAGAACAGAAATTACCTAGACATAATTAACGGAATAAAATACGATAAAACATAAAACAGTAAATTAAATGCATAAAACCCGGATAATAGCGTTGGATGAACAAAGGTTGGTCTTGAATCCAATCCCAAGCGAAAAACGGAAAACAACGGAAAACGATCGGACAAAACGTTCCGAATCGATAACAACGAAGAACTAAACTAGAACAATGGAAAACGAATGCTAGAATGTAAACTAAAGCTAAACAAAGAATGAAAACTGAGGAAAAACTGAAATAAAACTGTTCTGGGCGTGTCTGGGTTCTTGGAGGCGCAAGGGAGGCTTGCCCTATTTATAGATAAGGGTGGAAACCCTAATTTACGCGCCTGCCGCTACGTCTCGCGATCGATCCTCGCGGTCGCTAGCTCGATCGCGAGGTATCTCCCGCGCGTGCTCTCTTCACTCGCGGTCGCCTCTTGCGCTCGCAGGGTTTCCTCGCGACCTAGCTAGCGGTCGCTAGCCATGGCCGCGAGAAATAGCACAGTGACTTCTCGGCGCTGGGGCTTGCTCGCGTGCACGAGGTCACGGTCGCGTCTGATCTTGGCGCTCGCTGGCTTGCCTAGCGGCCAGCCTAGCGACCGCTAGGCTAGTCACTAGAAACTGGGCAGATGTGCATTTTGGCTCGTGCTTCGTTCCTTGCTTCGATTTTTAACATATAGACCTACACAACACCAAAAGAACACCCAAGAGCAGTATCTTCTAGAAATAGATAAAAACATTAAGAACCGATACGTAAACGAACATTAAATAATCTAAACTCATCTTTAAATATCAACAATAAACGTGTAAAATGCGCGTTTATCATCTCGCGTGTGAATTGTTTCCTCGCGGCCGACCTAGCGGTCGCTAGGCCGGTCGCGAGACATCTCCTTCAAGCATGCTCGCACCCGCTTTGTGTTGGCTCACGGCCGCTAGCGGTCACTAGGCACTCATTTCGCCCTCGTCTGCTCGTCCTTCGTTCCATGCTTCGGTTTTCAACTTATAGGCCTACAAAACACCAAAACGGAACCCAAGAGCAGTATCTTCCAAAAATATGTAAAAGCATTGAAATCCAAGATATAAACGCACTTTATAGATCTAAAATCATCTTTAAATATCAACAATAAACGTGTAAAATGCGCGTTTATCATTCAGCACACTTTTCGAAAAGGTAAAAAAAATAACTTTTTTCTACGAGGGTCTGATGGACACGAAACCTCAGGCATTGTGAAGAGTGTTTTATGACTAGTTCATAGACAATAAGTATGCAGATTTTCGACCACCCACGAAGGTTTGGCACGCCGGTGAAGTTATTGAAAAACGGGCTTTTGAAAGATCTTTTAAAAGTATATCACGTTTATAATCGTTGTGTCTGGTATTTTATTCCGAGTCCATCGACACCAAGTTTTCTGTTTTTGGAGTCTGTTTGTGAAAGTTGCATCGGTTTTTACGTTTTCGAAAAAGGTCTCTTGCGCAAACAGCAGCGCAACTACCTACTTTCCCCTATAAATAGAGGCATAGAGCTTTCATTTTCAAACATTCATTTCAAGCGTGTCTATGTGTTTACGGAAGAGTTGAACAGCCCCAGGTATGCTGTGAAAGCGCTAGAGGAGTCGGGATCGAGCCGGGAAGGCTCGGCGACGGTGCCATTGCGCTGCTTTGGGCCTACCACCGCCGATCAGGCCCCCGGAGCCTTCATTTTTAAATTTTGTCATTTTCTTGTTTTGATTCCATCACTATGTAGATAGTGTAGCATAAAACTCGGGTCTCTAAAGGGACGAGGCGAGAAAACTACCGGAGGCCAGCCAAACCGGTCGATGATTGTCGTCGCGTTGCTATCCTTGGTCGTCCGTTGGTGGCCGTTGGGCCACTTTTTGACTGTAGGACCTTTAGGTTTTGAGTTTCGTGCTATATGTTCTGCTAGCGTACCAATTCTTTTTTTTCGTTTTTTGTGTTTTTACATTACCGTGATATTTTTCGTCGTTTTAAGTTTCTAAAGGAAGTACATGCTCGGGTTATCCATTTTCGATCTGGCTTGTCATTATGCATTCCTAAAATTCCATAGTGCTTATGTTTCCATTTTCATGCATCGGTTACAGATGGTTTATCCTAGATCTGATGATAAGCATCAAGTATTGAAGCTTCTTCGCTGCTAAGTTTTGTGTCATCTTGCATGCATGTATATTTTTCAAAGTACCCCTTTATAGATTTCGATGCCTTGAACATTTTTGCCTTCTGCATTGAGTGGATTTGAAAACCCAAATATTACCAAATATGGGTTCGGAAAGTCGAAAACCCTCGTTTTGCTTAGATCTCAGCTTTGATCACATTGTTGCTTTGCTTCGTGGGATGTGACTCCAAAATTTATTCCGTATTATTACTAGGTACCTATCAGTGTGATCAGTGAAGTTGTTGGATCTGTGGATCTCTTTAGGTAGACTTTTCGTCGGTACAAGTTGAGTTATATATGCTTATTTTGACTTATTTACTATGATATTTCAAATAAAACGTATGTTATGCCGTGAAAATATTTTAAAGAAGTTATTATTGTTCAATACTCCGAGAATGATTCCATGATGGTTGTGCACGGGTATCTATCCAGTAGGTTGATCACCATTTTGGGTATTGACCAAAAATGGGATAGACCCCGAAAAATGAGTGGTTATGGTTGCAAGGAATAGACCCCGAAAAGCCACACGTGAGCTGGTTGGATACGTTCCGGACGTGGACTGGCTGGATACATTCCAGGCCGAGAGACTGAGATTGAACCCGACGGTGGTGAAGACCCGAGATTGTATTAAGAGTAAAAGTAATAACGGGTCACGTACGAAAAGGAAAATACATTTTGCTTACTTAGAAGTGAGTTTATGTTTTGAAACCTTCTAAGGTAAGTGTTCTGAACAAGGATATCATGATTTTGTTTTATGTTACAAAAACCAGCTGAGTGCGCTAGTACTCATCCCAAAATCTTTTCAAATATTTTTCACAGATGGAGGACGGCAGGATGGACGATGCTAAGGGGTAGAGCTGCGGGTCCCTTCATGTCTCCATCTTCCGCAAATGCTATGTTATGTATACGTATTGATGTTGTTGTGATGTATTCTTGTCCCTTCGTTTTGCTCTCTGATTTGGGAACAAGATTTGTTATGATGTTGTTGTGTTGTGAGTCTCCATAAGAGCATGCTACATGGTTGATCAGGTCTAGACTGAATAAGATGTAATGTTATCTGCTTCTGTCCATTACGATTATCTATTTAGGTGATGTTTATTTGATGAAGTATGATATTGTTGACGTACATCTGTTGGTGGATTGTTTGTTATCCCCTCATTTTCAGGATATGTCCTAGTTATAGAGGAGATGATGCCCAATTTTTTATCACATCTTTTTGTTATGTATGCTTTACATATTCCCTCATTTCTTTCCTGCTTCTTATCACTCACCCCTAATCCTACCCTGGCATTCGTACCTTCCCTCGGGAATTGGGGCATGATAATTTTTTCTCACATATGGTTTCTTGCACCGGTGTCAATGTACCACTTATCATCTCGTCTACCGTGTTCTTCTTTTTTTTGTACCATAGCATTTTTAATGACTCATTCTTTTGGCTTTCGATTTTTTTATCTCTACACTCGGAAGCATAATATCCAATCATTTGACAATTATGAAACTTGAACAAAAATTTAACATACCTCGACTTTGTGTTGCTCTTCTCTCAATCTTTTCCACGGTCTTGTCCACCCCCTCATCCTCGATCTTTTCCTTAGCCACATTATCCCTGACTTTCACTTTAAAACTATTCTTTCTCTTTTTCACTTATTTAGCTCATTTTGTATCGAATCTTCTCCCAAGCTTTTTTTTTCCTACATGTTCAGCTTCTTTGCACCAAATCCTTCTCCCCCACTTTCAACGGTTCTTCCACTCAAGATTTTCTCCTTGAAATATTCGTCGTCTGAAGATAGAGAGCGTTATGTCCCTATGTTGAAATCAACGTGAATACATATATTTATTATATATCTGGTCAAGTTGCCAGGAAGCTACTTTGACCAAGATTTTGAGTGACGTAACGTTTAATTTTGTGAAATTAAACGGCATAGAATCGATCTACCTTTTGGAGTAGATGATCGTGGTGCATTCACATTCTCAAATCTGATTTCCGATGAGTGAGAAATAGTGGATCAAAGTTGATCACTTAAACATGGAGTTATGTGCTTAAGGGGATTAATCCATCATTATCCCACATTGATTAATGTACCTTCATTAATTGTCAATATAAGTGGTTCATTGAACACTTAGTATAATTATGTGCACAAGAGATGGACTGTAAAGCCCACGAGCGCACACGTGCTGTCGTCGCCGGCCCGTGCCCGGAGCCCGACGCCCGGTGCCATCGGGCACCGAACCTGTGTAGAGGCGGACCGGCCCGGTTCGGTTCGTGGTCCGTGGATCGTGGATCTTGGACCTTGATCTTGGATCTCGCAATTGGTCTGGGTCGTTCTTTGAGCCTGCTCACGGGCTTGTTTCGTGGGCTCGTGGCCCATTGCCCATATATTTTGGATCAACGTTTGATCGAGCCCAAAGATGAAGTTGGTCCGAGGCCCAACTCGTGCCGCCCAATCCGTTGGGCTCGCTGCACTTGAAGAGACGCCCCGATACGCCCAACGAACCCGGACGCATGCGTTATCCGATTCATCGTGAATCGCTTGATAACGCATCGACATGGAGGCTCTATTGGAAACGTGGGTGTAATTCCCACCTTGTCTACAGAAACCGTCACGTAACCCCCCCTGCACTCAAGGGGGACATTACTTCGTAACACCCGACATCAATGCGGGTGTTGACTTCCAGCATGCTCCCTATGAGGGGGACGACGCCTATAAATAGGACATGTCTTCCCAACGTTAGCCACCTACTGTCAACCTGTATACCAGCATACTCTCTGAATTCTTAGCTCGTGTCCAAGCTCTGTCCTCGCCTCCATCCAGTTCGCCGGAGCTCGTTGATCTGCGATGCTGCCACCCACGAGACGTTGTCGTTTTATCTTTGGGGACGATACGCCAAAATTGAGAGCACTACCGGGGCGTATCTCATCTTGTGGAAAGAGGCCTCCTCGACTCGGCATTAGTATACGGTTTAGTTTCATTTGTATTTCAATTCTGTTTAGTTCAATTGTTGTTTGATCTCATACTTCTACCTTTCTGTTTTGAGTTGTAATACGCCCGACAATTTCTGTACTATTTGTACATATTTTTCAATAATCGCAAGACGAGATAATACTTGCTACGAAGGAGTTGAGACATTAAAATTGACTTAAAACTTTCGAAACTAATACCTTTGCTTGGAGATGTCGACTGTTCTTGTCATCGACTCTGCTTCCGCCGCCTCCGCCGCTGCTGCCACTTCTGGCTATGGCTACGGCCATGTTTGGTTCGATGCCTTCGGGGTCAACCATTGGGCCCTTTGGGTCGACTGTTGGTTCCACTTTTAGTGGATCAACGTTTGGTTCCACTTTTAGTGGTTTCATTGGTTCGACGACTGCACTTTTCAGTGGATCGACTGTTGGATCCATGGGATCTAACACCAGTGGTTCTCATTTGAGTTCTATGTTTCAGCACACCTCAAGTGGTGCTGGTGGATCCGGTTATGGATCGGTCTCGACGCCTGTTCATACCGCAAGGATGATGCAGCCCGCCGAGAAGCTACCGAAGTTTGGAGGATCCGACTTTAAGAGATGGCAGCAAAAGATGTTGTTCTACCTCACGATGTTGGGCTTCTCCAAGTTCTTGGTGGAAGATGAGCCCACCGTACCGGGGGTTGAAGTGACGGACTTTCACGTCCGAGCAGCATATGACAACTGGCGCACTGGCGACTATCTTTGTTAAAACTTTATACTTGGTAGTTTAGAAGATAGCTTGTATAGTGTATATGCTGTTGTAACGACATCCAAATGTATGTGGGATGCGTTAGAAAAGAAGTATCGTAGTGATGATGCAGGTACAAAGAAGTTCATTGTATCCAAGTATTTGGACTACAAGAAGGTCGATTCTCAACCAATCATGGACCAAGTGCAAGAGTTCCAACTCATTGTACACGAGGTTCAAGTCGAAGGGCACACTATTTCGGACGGCTTTGTCGTCGCTATAGTGATTGAGAAGCTACCCCCGGGGTGGAGAGACTTCAAGGTCTACCTTAAGCACAAGCCAAAAGAATATGACGCTTTAAGACTTGATCGTCAAACTGCGCATCGAGTATGACGTGAAGAAGTAAGATCTAAAAGCGAAAGGCTTGCTCGATGCGAAGGCCAACCTGTTGGAAAGAAGCAGTCCCTCCAATAAACGTGTTCGTCCCAATGTCAAAGACAAAGGCAAAGGGAAGATGGTTGCCCGTAAGTTTGACGGGGATTGCTACAATTGTGGCAAGCATGGCCACGCAGTGTGACTACCGTCAGCCTAAAAAGAAGAAGGCTAAACAAGTTGCCAACGTTGTCGAGAAGGACTTCGAAAAATGGGACAAAGATGATTTGGCTGTTGTGGTAACCGAGGAAGTCAACCACGTCGAGAATCAAGGTGGATGGTTCATCGACACTGGTGCAACTGCGCACGTCTGCGCCGACAAGAGGTGTTTCTCCACCTACACGCCTGTTGAGGGGAGGAAGCTCAACATGGGAAACCAAGCTTCGTCCGAGGTTGCCAGAGTTGGTGACATGGTGCTCAAGATGTCATCCGGCATTGAGATCACGTTGAAGGATGTGCTGCATGTCCCGGACATTCGTAAGAATTTAGTGTCGGGCTCGATTCTAGTTAACCAAGGGTTTAGACTAGTTTTTGAGTCGGACAAGTTTGTCTTGACTAAGTTTGGGAAGTTCCTTGGTAGGGGTTTCTCACCGGGGGTATTTTCAAATTGAATGTAATGGTTGTGCGCCGTGTACCTAAAATTACGATGAATGAAAATGCATCTACTTCCTCTTACTTGACTGAGTGCTCTGATTTATGGCATTGTAGATTAGGACATGTTAATCTAAATGCAATAAAGAGATTAGTAAATTTAGATTTACTAAAGTTAAATGAAGTGAATGCACAAATGAAATGTGAGGTTTTTGTGGAAGCCAAAATGGTTAAGTTACCGTTTCATTCGGTAGAACGGAGCACTAAACCTCTAGAACTTATTCACACTGACGTGTGTGATTTAAAGTTTGTACAAACTAGAGGTGGTAAAAAGTACTTCATCACGTTTATTGATGACTATACAAGATATTGTTATCTTTATCTTCTAAGAAGTAAAGACGAGGCTATTGAAGCTTTTAAAAACTTCAAGAATGAAGCCGAGAATCAACTAAGCTGTTGAATTAAGTGTAGGAAATCTGATTTTAACCCTCTCCCGAGGATCTATCTTGGATGTTTAATTCACCATACATTGATTATATACCTAATATGCACATATATAATTAATTACAACACGTTGGTGATTTCTTGTGTTTATCTGAGAATTTGTCAAGCAAGAATTGTATCAAAACTCGTGCTTTGATCTTCTGGACTGTATCCCGATTACCTAATCTCCAATGTCGAGTGAGGACAATCTATGGAGAATACTGCAGAAATTCGCCTTCTTCCTTCTCTTGAAGTTTTCGAAAATCCCAACTTTGAGAAGTATAATTTTTGAAAATTTCACTCTTAGGATTAGGGTTTGATTTTCTCTCACCTTATATTTATAATGCAACCCTAAATCCTATCATAATATGATTTTTGCATATCTAATAAATATAATAATATCTCTTTAGACAGAGATGATCAAAACAGAGTCCCAGTGGGACTCTAAGAAAGTTTTCGAATTTCTCTAAGCTCCAGGACTTGATGGGCCAGCCCAGGGATCAAATGCAAGGAATAAAGATGGGCCTCAAATAAATTAGTTATCTTATGTTCAGCTCAGAACATAAATTAATTCATAAACATTTATTCATGCCACTAGAGAATAAATGCTGACTTACCCCTTTATTTCTGAAATGGATTCGGGCTCGCACTTAGACTTAACGAATCCCCGTATTTAAGATATCGCACGTCCATTAATTATTTACAGCGTTCTGACTGCTTAAAAATAATTAATTACTTTAATTCCTTAAGTAGCACTCAACCTTATTATTGTACTTGAGATAACTCAACCTGCAGGGTTTAGTACAATAAACCTTTTGAGCTCCTTAATGGGACGCCATCATCCTAAATGGATACGGTGACTCGATACAGGCAACTAGCATGACATACAAGCACTGCCACCACCTAAGATGCAGAGAATATTGGGTTATCTCATGTAACCCTCACCCATAACAAGTCAAAGTGATGGTCAGCAATTCATACTCACCTAATACCTTATCGAGGTTTAGATCAACGTAAAGTCACCAAGATTTAGGTTCTTCACGACGGTAAGATAGAAGAATTCATCTCACTGTGATCCATCAATACGTCAGGGACGTACCAGTATAGACAAGCAACTAAGTCAAGTCATTTCTTATATATACTGCAACCTATACCGACAACTTGTCCTCAAGTTGTCTCAGCTGTGATTCTTTTTATATCTCATTAAGCTTGACCAATCATACAGACTTCTGTGATCTACAACACATTGTATGATCTAACTTATATATGAGATAAAGGTACATACATATGCAATCAAGTAAACAATTCAGATAGGAGATTGTAATAGTGATAACAGGAAACATTGTATACAAGCTCAACCAAAACTGCTTCCAGTATACAAATCCAACATTAAGACTGTTCGAAGTGATAGAGGGGGAGAATATGTAGCTCCGTTTGAAGCATTATGCAACGAAAGTGGTAAAATACATCAAACGGCAGCTCCTTATTCACCTCAGTCTAATGGCGTTGCTGAACGTAAAAATCGAACACTTAAGGAGATGATGAATGCTTTGTTGATTAGTTTAGGGTTGCCCCGTAACTTGTGGGGGGAAGTTGTTTTGACAGCCAACTACATACTGAACAAGATTCCACTGAAGAGTAAGGATGTCACTCCTTAGGTGTTGTGGACAGGAAGAAAGCCATCGTACAAATATCTCAAAGTGCGGGGGTGTTTGGCTAAGGTTGAGGTGCCTCTTCCAAAACAAGTTACAATTTGACCTAAAACAGTTGATTGTATCTTTATTGGGTATGCAATGAACAACAACGCCTATCGTTTTCTGATCCACAGGTCAGAGGTACCGGATATGACTATGGGGATGATGATTGAGTCAAGGAATGCTATATTCTATGAAAGTGTTTATCCCTGTAAAGACAAGGATAAAATGGAATCCAGTTCTAGCAATAGAGCTGATGGTGAAGCTTCGAAATCTAAACCTTTGGAGGAAGAACCGATATCGCATAAGCGATCGAGGTCTGATCCGCAGGGTCGAATCGAGACGTGGCGAGAGTCGAGCGCCAAATGATTTTGGTCCTGACTATATTGCGTTCATGTTGGACGAAGAACCAACATCGATCAATGTAGCCTATGCTCGGCCAGACGGAATGATCTGGCGAGGGCTATTCAAAGTGAGATTGATTCCATTCTGCAAAACCATACTTGGGTGCTGGTTGATTTGCCAGAAGGTTGTAAGCCCTTAGGATGCAAGTGGATCCTTAAAAGAAAGTACAAGGTAGATGGATCAATTGAAAATTATAAGGCCCGTTTGGTTGTCAAATGGTTTAAACAAAGAAAGGGATACGATTTCTTCGATACCTATTCACATGTGATGAGGATTACGTCTATTAGGGTGCTTCTCACAATTGATGCTTTTCACAATCTTGAGATTCATCAAATGGACGTTAAAACTACGTTTTTGAATGGTGACCTCGAGGATGAGGTATATATAGAGAAACCCGAAGGGTTTGTAGTACCTGGTCAAGAGGGCAAGGTATGCAAACTCGTGAAGTCTCTATATGGTTTGAAACAAGCGTCGTTGCAATGACACTTGAAATTTGACAATGCAATTTGGCAAATAGTTTCAAGATCAACGAGTGTGAAAATGTGCCTACGTTAAGAACACTGATAATGGTTATGTTATAGTGTGTCTGTATGTAGATGACATGTTGATCATGGGTAGCAATACTCAAGTCATTAATGACACAAAACGCATGTTAAATAGAAATTTTGACATGAAGGACATGGGATTAGCTGATGTGATTCTTGGAATCAAGATTCTAAGAAGATCAAACGGAATTGTCTTGACACAATCTCACTACGTCGAGAAAGTGCTTAAGAAATTCAACGCATTTGATAGTTTGCCTGCTAAGACCCCATTGGAGCTCAATGTTCATTTGAGTAAGAACATGGGTGAACCTGTTGGGAAAGAAGACTATGCTAAGGTCATTGGGTGTTTGATATATCTTACAAATTGTACCCGACCCGATATAGCTTGCGTCGTGAATAAATTGAGTCGTTACACAAGCAATCCAAGTAAGGAGTATTGGAAGGCTCTAGTGAGAGTTTTGAGGTACTTAAAGTATACTCAAAATCATGGGCTACATTTCACGAGATATCCCCCAATACTTGAAGGGTACTGTGATGCCAATTGGATATCTGACATGAAAGATTCACTTTCTACAACTGGGTACGAGTTCACGATTGGGGGAGGTGCTGTTTCTTGGAGATCAACGAAGCAGACGTGTATAGCCCGATCCACCATGGAATCGATAAAGCTGGTGAGGAAGCCGATTGGCTCCATAATTTTTTGGAAGATATTCCATGTTGGTCTAAACCTGTGCCACCGACGATGATTCACTGCGATAGCCAAGCGGCCATTGGAAGAGCGAAAAGTGGTTTGTATAATGGTAAATCTCTACATATACGTCGGCTACATAATACCGTGAGGTATTTGATCTCAAGTGGGGTTATCTCAATTGATTATGTCAAGTCAATAGATAATCTGGCAGATCCGTTAACCAAAGGGTTGAACCATGATCAAATGTTCAAGTTGCTAGAGGGAATGGGATTAAAATCCATATCTTAACAACAATCATAGTGGTAACCCAACCATGATGAATGGAGATCCCAAGAACTTGATTCAATGGGAGAACTAAGCTAATAGGAGTTCGTGTGTAAACACTCAAGTTCTAGAAAGCAAACGAGTGTTGAAAAACTTGCCAGTGGTGAGGTTGAGTTGTTGACTCTTAATGATTCCTAAGATACCTCGAGGAGGTTGAGTATGGCAAGATACTTGATAAAGAATCACATATGTAAGTGCGAAGTGGGGTCGCTTTAAACAGAACACTTATGAATCCAAAGTGGATGTCCATGGCCAAAATGGAATCAAACGTGAGAACGGATGAGGTTACAGTGTTAAAGTGTTAATACCATTGTCTCAGTGCACGTAGTGGGGGAATAGTTCAAGGTATCATGACCACTAATCCGCCTGTGTACTCGATGGTACTAACTATGGAAGGTTCAAGGCCATAAACCACCTATCCAAATATTTTAACATCTCTTGAGGACAGGGCTATGTCTGCATACATGCATATGGCTATTTCCACTCATGTGGGGGATTGTTGAAATCAACTTGAATATATATATTTATTATATATGTGGTCAAGTTGCCAGGAAACTACTTTGATCAAGATTTTGAGTGACGTAACTTTTAATTTTGTGAAATTAAATGGCATATGATCGATCTACGTTTTCAGTAGATGATCGTGGTATTTTCACATTCTCAAATCCGATTTCCGGTGAGTGAGAAATAGTGGATCAAATTTGGTCACTTAAACATGGAGTTATGTGCTTAAGGGGATTAATTCATCATTATCCCACATTGATTAATGTACCTTCATTAATTGTCTATCTAAGTGGTTCATTGAACACTTAGTATAATTATGTGCACAAGTGATGGGTTGAAAGCCCACGCTGCACACGCACCGCCGCCGCCCATGCCCACGCCCGCCCGCCCGATGCCCGACGCCCGACGCCTGCCGCCAGTGCCCGATGCCCGCCCAGTTGGTCGAGGCCCGGCCCGAGTCAGCCCGCCCAACCCGGCTTCGGCTCTGGTTCCGGTTCCGTGGTCCGTGGATTGTGGATCTTGGACCTTGGATCTTGGATCTTAGCAATTGGTCTTTGGGCCGTTCTTTGGGCCTGTTCGTGGGCTTGTTTCGTGGGCCTGGTTTTGTGGCCCATTGCCCGTATATTTTGGATCAACGTTTGATCGAGCCCAAAGATGGAGTCAACTCGTGTGGCCTAATCCGTTGGGCCTACTGTGCACTTGAAGAGACATCCGGATACGTCTAATGAACTTGGACGCACGCGTTGTCCAGATTCGTCGTAACTGTCGGTAACGTACCGACATGATGGATCTGTGGAAAACGTGGGTGTAACTTCCACCTTGTCTCCAGAAACCGTCGCGTAACTCCCTCTGCACTCAAGGGGGACATAACTTTGTAACACCCGACATCAATGCGTGTGTTGACTCCAGCATGCTCCCCATAAGGGGGAATACGCCTATAAATAGGACATGTCTCCCCATCATTAGCCACCTACTGTCAACCTGCATACCTGCATACTCTCTGCATTCTTATATCGTGTCCAAGCTCTGTCCTCGCCTCCATCCAGTTCGTCGGAGCTCGTAGGTCTGCTCTGCTGCCACCCACGTGACGCTGTCGTTTTATCTTTGGACGTTACGCCAAAACCGAGAGCACTACCGGGGCATATCTCGTCTTGCGGATAGAGGCATCCTCGACTCGACATCAGTATACGGTTTAGTTTCATTTGTATTTCAATTCTGTTTAGTTCAATTGTTGTTTGATCTCCTACTTCTACCTTTCTGTTTTGAGTTTTAATATGCCCGGCAATTTCTGTACTATTTGTACATGTTTTCCAACACCCTCTACCTCTCATCTCGCGTAACCTAACCCTTTATTCCCGGGATAACATCGTCTCATCTCACGGCTCCTCACACGTATCGTGTCCCTTTCTTTTCGGGATAACTGAGCCTCTTCTCGCAGCTCTTCACTATGCTCCACGATCTTCTGTCGCCGTGGGCTCCTTAAAGCATCTTTTTTTTATGCTTCGATCAACGATGCTCCTTTTGAGCACAAGCACCTTTCACTTTACACTTACATTGCCATAAGTTGGATTTTGTGGCTATGGTACCATGTTGGAAATATTGAAAAAATATGGTGAAAGATTACTTTAGATATGGGACTAAAAATTGTTGATAGAAGTCACAAATATAATGGAATGTGTGTGGTTGATGTGTGTTTATATATATGAACTGTAGAGACGTTATGAGAGAGAGAAAAACAACTGTGTGCGTGTTGGCCTAGTGGTAGAGTGGTTAATGCCTGAGGCCAAAGGTCTCGGGTTTGAGTCCACCGTGACGCATACTTTAAAATTTATGTATTAAATTGACCAAAAAAGAAAAACAATTGGAAAAACTTTTATTTCATTTATCTCTATTTCTACAAGAATGAATACACATATTTATAGTTTATATAAGTCGGTGAAGCCACTTAATTTTGTGGCTAAAACTCATTTCTTTATATTCTCCATTTCTTCATATTACATCAAGATATCTCTTTTTTTAGGTTAATTAAATACAAAAATTTAAAGGTCGTGTCACGATGAACTCGAATCCGAAACCTTTAGCCTCGATCATTAATCACTCTACCATGAGAACAATACACACATAGATCTAGATATCTCTTGTTCCTATCATACGTGCACTAACCTAACATATTCTAGATTTTTCTTTCCATCTTTTTTTTTCCAATTTCTAAATTTTTATTTTACAAAAGAATTATATTTTTACTCTTACAAATCAAGTTTACCTTTTATTCCAACATAAACTTTTTAGAAAATTCTATGATCATGGGTTCAATTCCTAGTAAGATTATAATTTTAAGTTTTAGTATGAATGAGTTATGTTTTAGAGTTTTTTTTTCTCCTTCTATTATAATTTAAATTTTTGTATTAATTTTGGTTATGTTGTAGAGACTTTAGGCTTAACTAGTTTTTTCTGAAATTATAATTGGTCTTTTTTGTTTTATTTTAAGTTTTTGTTATAATTGATTATGTAGTAAAATTTATATATATCTAGCTTTTCTTATATATCTTTACTTTATCTTTTTGAATTTCTCTATAACCTAGTTTCTATTACCAAATTTTTTCTTCCATATCTCTATACTTATTAATACAATTTTTTGACTTAAGTTGAAGTAGTAGCTTCTCAAAAATAAACTCTTCTCTTTAGTTTATTATTTAGTGGAATATATTGTTATTGTGACTATTGTCTAGAATTTTTTTGAATTATTTTATTAAATATGTCTAATAGAAAATATGAAAGTGGTTGTAAAGTAGAGTACTTGGTTTCATTACATATAATAAAAAAGGTGGTTAAATAAGTTCGTCAAAAGAGCAGCTATGTAGGAAGATATAATATTATGAAGTTAGAGTAATATATTGCAATTATAAAAAAATAAATTTGGCTGATAAAGCATTAGAATTTAAGAATATTTACACTAAACGTACAAAATAAATGTATCGTCTGTATAAAATAACTACATTAAGATAATGTACTAAATATATAATGTTATCGTAATTTAGTTACTTCTACGTCAATTGTAAGTTTTCTTACTACTTTCACGATAAAAAAAATTACTTCAATCTAAAAAGGGGAAAAAGAAGAAGAAGATTTCGCTCATCATACAAGCTAAAAAGTTATGATCTCGCTTTCCTATTTCATGAATTTAATTACTTATTGTTAATTTTAATTTATTTAATTTTTGTCTCTCAAAAAAATATTTAATTTTTTTTATATGAAAAGTTCGTATGTGCTTAGCACGGGAAATAGATGGTCATATTTCTCTTATATATAGCAGCTAGAAAACGCAAATTGGCGGCAATAGCTGCAGTCCCAGTCATAACGCACTTGGTGCAGATGGGGGTTTAATTTGGTTTAGTACATTTCAGTCTCAGCATAATCGTCTTATCTCGTCATAAAGCCGCCACCTTTCTTCATTTATATTGTTAGGTTTTTTACTTTGCATGATTTGATTGGATATATAAAATTAATCAAATATAATCAAATATTTATTTTTAAAGATTAATATTTGAGGATATCTCAAAGTTCGAGATTATTTTAATTCTTTAAATCGTTTTTTATTAATTTTAATCCAACCAATATAGGTAGAATTGAAATCCTTCAAATAAAATGAGACTTATTTATCCAAATTTTAATCCTCCACTAATCCTTTAGGAAGTATTTACTTTTCATGATTAGCATTTTGAATGATTGATTATTTGATGGATTAAATGTATGATAAGATAATTTTTATCTATCAATCATTTGTTTACTACATAAGATTAGTGAATGATTAAAATTGAGATAAATAATTCTTCCTTTACTTGGAGGATTATTTCAATCCTACATATATTGGTTGGATTAAAATTAATGAAGAACATTCAAATGATTAAAATAATCTCGGGCTTTGGGATATCCTCAAATATTAATCCTTAAAAATAAACACTTGATTAGGTTGGATTAATTTTATCTATCCAACCTAATCATGCAAAGTAAATACCACTTTACAGTAAACAAATGATTGATAGATAAAAATTATTTTATCACACATTTAATCCATCAAATAATCAATCACATTCAAAATGATAATCATGAAAAATAAACACTCAGTTTTAGCTAATTCTTTAATTAATTAGTACTACTTAAATATCAACCAGATGAAATTTCAAGGAATAATACATTAAATAATTATGAGCTATTTTCGATGAGAAATTATTTACAACGGGGATGGTGAGTGTGTGTGTATTATTGCCTCGTTTCCCAAACCGCGAACGGCAAGTGGCTTTGGAAGTTACAAATCATTAGTTAATACATTTCCAATGCTTTATATTTATGAAAACCCACCTATCTACTTTTTCAGATCTATCATCTAAGTTATAGATTAATACTTTTTCAGTTTGCTCATATAGTATAATTTGAGGATAATTGCAAATAACTTATTTTTAGTTTATGATACGGCTGTCGAACTTTTGGTAAAAAAATATGAAATTTATGATTCGTGCGGTTAATTTATAACATCAATTTGATTTTGGTTAAATTGATGTTGATATGGATGCTTGACAAGAACACATAAACCAATCATACATGTGAAAAAATTGTGATAATTTTTAAGATGATCCGTCAACTAATCCGCATTACTCGACAGCCAGGTTAATTAATTATTGCCTAATTTCAATATATGGGAGCCAACACAAGGTTAATTTATTAAGTTGTGTTGCAAAATGAAGTGATGATGACACGAAGAGCACGTCTACATGTCGATAATATGAAGATACTATTTACATGAGACGTATACATAAAAGCATTTTTACAAAATAATGGAAGAAAAATGAGATTACAATATTCTTGAAAACAATAAATAACATCCTCTTACAATCAGACAATATCTATCATATAGAAAATGAATTGGAACAAAATGTTTTAATCAAGAAGAATTGGTCATTGCGTCTCCCCCCTAAAGCCAAAAGAAAAGATGATATAATTGGAACATAACAAAAGCCTTAGAATTCCCCAAGTAGGACATATATACAGATCGAAATACATAAAAACAGAAACTTATCCATAAAAGACATCTCCCACGAACTATTCCACATGGACCCAAACAAATTATACAAAGAAAATAACTATCATATTTGGAAACGAAATTTATTCTAAACATTACTGAAAGGCAAGAGACTAGGTAGTTGCCATCGTTGGAATCGATCGATCTAAGAACTGAATTATTATTTATATTTTTAAGTTGTATGGAGGAACAAATCAGTTGATATATTTATTCATGAGTATCACTTGATGTGGCATTTCTATATTGTCAGTGGACATATAAGTTTTTGTCTGTAATGCCCACTTTTTGCTTGATTTAATTTGTTTTAAATTTTAAATAATTTACGTTGGATTTGTTGTCATGCTCGATTTTGTGTTGGACTTGAGGGAGTCCGTAGTTGCGCCCCTAGCTAGAAAATGAACTTCATAATTTATTTTAGGGCCTTCAAATATTACTTTACAAAGATAAAATAATAATATGGGCTAAGTAATAAAATAAGTTTTGGACTTATATAATTATCAAATTATATTATTAAGTTTTGGGCTTATATATAATTGTCAAATTATATTATTTATTCTCAAATTGGGCTTTGTAGAATATTATTTTGTTGATTCCAAGTTCTCTTTTATATTTATCTAGAATTAAGATTTAATTAACAATAGTTCAAATAGGATTAGGACTTAATTAGGGTTTATTTATATTATATATATATATATATATATATATATATATATACACACACAAAATCACAACACACACAAATCACACACACGACGCACAACGCACACAAAAGTACTATTTGCCAAGATTTATAATGTGTTTTTCGCAACTCAAAAACTAGACGAAGGAAAATTCTTTAATGGCAGTGTAAGGTTAGTTTTCAATTTGGAAATTGATTCGCATTATTATTAGATGTGATTTCGTTAAATGGGTATGGGATTCAATTATCATGAATGTCGTTTGACTTCAATTTGTCTTTTGAATTAAACTGTGAGTTGCTTTTATATAAATATGTTAAACTACATAATGGAGATTAAACTTATATGGACTATAGTGTAGTGCTGAATAATAACGCAATAGCTATTGTTGGTTTGTATAGTGATTCAATATGAATCGATTAATAAGTGTGAAAGAAACTTAAAACTGTGTTATCATTGGATACATAATAGATAAATGACATACAAAGTAGTTAAAATGAAAGTTATGCGTGTTAATTATTTGTCTGTTGTCATTACAATTTATGTATGTGTGGCTAAATATGTAACGGCATAATATGATAGCTTCTATGTGCACATTAGGAAAATAAATATATTAACGGGGTGTTTACTTTTAAGGATAAACATTATGAAGGATTGATTATTTAGAGGACTAAATGGATGATAGGATAATTTTTATCTATCAATCTTTTGTTTACTACAAAGGATTATTGGAAGATAATAATTGGGATAAAAATAATCTAGTGTTTACTATGGTTGATTAAGTGTGGATTAAATTCAATTTGACCAAATTATCCTTCTAGTTTTAAAATAAGATTAATAAACTCATTGCGCATTTTTCAAATAAGATTAAATAAATAAATCATGTATGGGATAAACTCATTGCCTATTTCATAAATAAAATTAACTTGTGCCGAAAGAAATAACTTTTTGAGATATTTTTTAATATATAATATAAGAATATATAAATGAATTAATTTGTGCTGAGAGCTCTGCAGCTCCTCTTTCACTTATGCATTACAACTACAAATGAAATGTGAAAAGGCGTAGAGGTGATGGGCGAGTGGTAATTACATAAATAACACTTTCTCTTGATATCTCTAATCCCACCCATTTCAATAGGATTAAAGTCAATGAAAAATATAAGAAGGGTTAAAAATAATCAAGGGTTTTGGGTTATCCCACAATATTAATCCTTCAAAATAAACATTAGATTAGGTTGGATTAATTTTATTTATCCAGATAATCCTTAAAAGTAAACCGACCCTAAGAGTATGGGCTAGTACTGGATCAGTAATTTAGATAAGTGGTTGATGTGTTTTTTTTTGTTTAATTAAAATATTTGGACTAGATTTTTGTTTCTTAGTTGGTTTAATCAAGTAGTTCAATTTAGTTTTTTTTTAAACTCGGAAAAATGCCTTGTTAAATAACTTAGTCCCAGAATTTTGATTCTATCACTTCTTGCAATAGAGAGGGGTTTTAAGGTTATGAATAGGCCGTTACTTATTTGTATTTATTGAATTAGGTACGGCGCAACTAGGACCCTCGTCTCAAAATTGATTGATTTTGATTTATTGTGCTCGACAAAAACAAGGTGGGTAAAATTTTCTTTGACTTGCAAATATATGTGATTTGGAATAAACATATTTATTGTGGGTAAAATTTTCTTGACTTGTAAATATGTGATTTGGAATAAACATATTTATTGTGGGTGAAATTTTCTTTAACTTGCAAACACGTGATTTGGAATAAACATATTTATGGTGGGTGAAATCTTCTTTAACTCGCTAAACAATGTTTTGGAATTTCATATTGACACGTAGAATAAAGCATGTTTATTTTGTGAAAGTAAAATTGGTTTGAGAAATATTCTTTTATGCCCAACGTGTATATCGTGGTTTGGATTGTAATATGATATTTATTGCATGCGGTGAGTAATGCAAGAGGAAAGCCGTGACGGTGAGTCATTGGCTACGTATATATATCCTATGCCGGTGAGGCAGAATTTTTTAGCCAGTGAGGCTGAGTCTTGATGGTGAGTCATTGACTATGTATATATCCTATGCCGATGAGGCAGAATTTTTAAGCCGGTGAAGCTGAGTCTTGACGGTGAGTAATTGACTACGTATATATCATATGCCGGTGAGGCAGGATTTGTAAGCCGGTGAGACTGAGCCTTGACGGTGAGTCATTGAATACGTATATATCATATGCCGGTGAGGCGAGATTTCTATGCCGGTGAGGCTAGATATGATTGCATGCTGTGAGTATGCAAGTGGACATTGCCGGTGAGGTTGAATATGATTGACTATTACTTTCCTATGATGTATACACGTTTGGACAAAAATAATGATATTCCTTGTTTCCCCACCACTGAGTACGTTTTTTGCCTCACCCCCTTTTATCTAAAATGTTTTCAGGTCAGTGATCGTAGAGCGGCGTGACGGTGTGAGTGTGCCTAGTGGTGTTATATTGCTTTTAGTTCATTCTAAGACTTGTGCTATTTTGTTTAATTTCTTTTTCTTTATTATCGTTGTTGGATTTGAGTTATTAGGAGTCCACCCTATCTCATGCTATTAAGTCTTACATAGTTTGCTTTGGGTCGTTGGTTGGCGTCAGTTTTGTCGTGCAAAATTTAGACTTGAGTTTGTTGGACTTATTATTTGGAAAATTTATTTGAGAGATTTTATATATGTTATTTAAATATTAAAAAATAACTTTGACATGTTTTCGCTTTAGCTATTTAAGAAAAATATAGCATTTTTAAAATTACAAATTTAGGGTGTTATGTTGCCGATCCATAGTGCACGTAAGATTTCTTTGTTCATTCTAGGGTGAGCAAAATAACCGAAACCTAATATCCGTTCCGAACCAAATCGAAATTTAAAATTTGATTAAGATTTTTTGAATTTTCGATTAGGATTGAATTGATATTTTTCAAATTTTCGGATCGGATTGGATCGGATTTTTTAAATTTGTAAAAATCCAAAAATCCGAAATATATGTAATAATAATAATAATATTTTATTTAAATATTTTTAAATCTAATATAAAAATATATATAAGAATTAACAAAAAATGGATTCAGATTTTCAGATTTTTTCATAATTTCGGATTTTTCAGTTCATATCAGATTTTTTATAAAATTTTTGGATTTTGGATTTTCGGATATTCTGTTCGGATCAGATTTTTTCTCTCTCAAATTCGGATTTTCGGATCGATTCGGATTAGATAAAAATTCGAACTGAAATTCGAATGCTCACCTCTAGTTCATTCAAAATATATAATAGTTTGTTTTTATCTTATTCTGAGAAAAATATGAAGAATTATATGTTGGGTGATAAGATATAATTCTTGGTTGATAACCAATCTCTAATATATATGTATATGAAATATAATTTAAAATCAATCTCATATGTGTATGGGACTTGGGACAACCTAGTGGTAATGCCTCTATATTATGGCCAAAAGGTTATAGGTTTGAATTCCACTAACCCCTCTATAGGTCAGAATCTGTCGCACCTGATTTTCCTGGTGTGGTTCACCCGTCCTATGTGGTTTGCAGTCTATTGCACAAGAACACGGATCTATTGGTTTGAGTCTGTCACACCTGATTTTTCAAATGTAATTTATGTCATGTGTAGAAAGTGAGTTTTATTCAGTACGTAGTGAACATAAGAGTTATATATTTCTCATAAATTCAATAAATGAATAAATATATGTGTGTTACACATTAAATTAACTTCATGATAATTTCCCTTAATGTGTCACTAGTTGGCTTGGCTAGTTTTGGTTATAGTATTGTTCGCTTTGGTTGCAATAATGTTGATCTCCATAAGATGACAAGGTTGTTATGATGTTTTTCCTCCAACCAATAGATTATGAATTCAATTTATCTAGAGAATTATTATATGAGTGTTTTTTTCTTTTGTGTAATAATTTTTTTTTTAGAAAAATGTTCGCCTACATAAATGTAACTTATAATTTGGCTTTGTTTCCCTTAGTTTGGCACATTATTGTGTAGTTAATTAATTTCATTTCATGTTAAATGTTGAACTTGTATAGTCTATAATCCCCACATTGAGTTGAGTTTTTATGAAGTTTATTATACCCTTCCATCTATAAAAGAAAAAGTAATAATAGAATAATAAAATCGGTATTAATGCTAGTCGCTTAAAAAACACAGACACTAATGCCACTAAATAACAAAAGACAAGATTTTCGAATTTGTACAATATGTTATATAGCGTAGACCAATAAAATCGTAAGATATTCAACACCAGAATCCCCAAAAAAATTATACTATAAAGTTCACAAAAATTCATTTATATTCGTTCGTACAGTGTGAACGGATAAAAATATTACTTATTATTTAGAAAAATATAATTTACATTAAAATAAATATCAAATTTATTTTTACTATATAATTAGAAAAGTATATGAAAAATTAAAAATTATATATCATTTATATTGAAAAAAAATATTATTTACAAAACACCTCCATGAAGTTGTATGTCGATACAATATATTTAATTAGAAATCTAACTAGACAGGGAGTGCACTAATATCATGAATGCATAAGCACTAATACGCCACCAACTTCTACATATATGTATTCAATTCATAGCATATTAAACAATGAACTCAACACCAACAAATCATTCGCAATTACAGACAACACAAATCTTCGTATACAGACAACAATTAATATAACAAACTAGAACACTCCGAATCCCAGATTTGCAGAAACCTTCGTCTTCGATACAACTGACATAAATTCAAATATTATCATAGAAACATTTCTTGAAAGCCGCCATATGCTCCTCCTGCAGCCATATCGCGACGTTGAACGCACCATCTCCTTCCCGAACCGGAATTATGAACGTTTTACCATCAAAACCCATAGGCCCGGGTCCTAAATGGATCTCATTGCCCCACCCGAAATCCGTTCCGTACAGGGGCAACCCGGCCCAGCTTATTATCGCCAGATTCGGGTTGCCGTAAAAATCCCCCTTCGGCCGGCCGTTGTTGTCCAGCGACCTGAACCGGCCGACGTCCGGCAACTTTTTTAAATATTCCAAGTAGCCTCTCACGGCGTCGTCGGTGACCTTCTCCACCGCCTCGCGGATTTTTCTCGAGGCGGCGCCGATGGAGCCTGATAGGAGGCTGCCGGATTTATCCGTGGCCTCGACGCGGATTAGGGCGTTGCCGAAGTAGTTTTTGGGGAGCGGAGGGTTTAATTTGTTGCGGAAGTCGGCAACGAAGTGAAGGCTCGTTTGCTGCTCGGCGGCGTGGCCGCGCGCCATGCTCGTGCACCGCCAGATGTGGGCGGAGACGGCCTCGAACCTGCTGTATCCGCGGACGGAATTTTCTAGCTCGAGGTTGGCCTTGCAGCGGAGCTTCTCGATCTGGAGCTTGCTGAGGGTGAGGAACGCGACGGCGATCGGCTTCCTCCGCTGTTCCAGGCTGTCCTCCTCGCCGACCAGCGTCGGCGGACGGCGGAGCACCGCCGGATCGAAGTTAAATCTTAGCGGCAAGTCGCTTTCGACGACCTTCCGGTCGAGGAACGGCGCCGAGACGGGGCCGACCCCGCGCGCGAATTTCGTCCACTCGGTGATGAAGTGGAGCGCGCTGGGACCGTCCGCCATGACGTGAGAGATGCCGAGGCCGAGGCCAACGCCGCCACAGCGGAAGCGCGTGAGCTGCACGATGACCATGGGTATTTGATCGAGCGGGGTGGTGTAGTCGACGGAGGGGATTAGGGCTTGGATGGCTTTGGTCGGTATGAAGTCGCCGAAGTCCTCGATGGCTGCGTCCGATTCCGCCTCCAAGATGGGGACGCCCTTGCCGTTGCAGTGGAGCTCCACCCGGCTGCCGCCCTCCTCTGCCCAGCGGAGCCGGCCAGCGAGAGGGTAGAATAGAGCTAGGGCTTTGCTGAGGGAATCTTTGAGTATGGAGACGGCGTTTGCGGCCTCCAAGGTGGGGGAGTGGTTGTAGAAGTAGATTGTGGGAGTGTGGGTTATGTCTTTGATTTGATCGCATGCATTTATGTACATGATCTCTTCCGGCCTCGCCTCCGCCGGCTGGACAATGTGGGTTGCTTTCACAGTCACCACCATCTCTCTCTCTCTCTCTCTCTATAATGGAAGGGAAGGGATAATGAGAATAATGGAGATTAATGCAGGGTATATGTAGAGCTAAATATGAAGTGTGATTGGTTGGTATTGGTCACAATCTTTATAGAATATGATAGTGTTTGTCGACGATGGACTTTTTCTCAGAGGGATCTGCCAACTTCCCACAACCACAAGTTGACTATACCCTGCTAACGCGGGACAAGTACATAAAACTAGCACGTAGCTAGTTGAATTTCTAACGGGAAATAATTTTAAGTTGTAATAAAAAAATGAAATCTTAGCTTTATACCTAAAGTAAATAGTATAAAGCCGATATTTTGAATTTGATATATACATCTGATGGTCCCTTGGTGGTCGTATTGATATATAAGTGAGGGAATACATTAGTAAAGACAAATTAAAAACTTTTTGTTTTATCACAAATTTTTTTTTGGTAAATTAAATACAGAAATTTTAAAGGCCGCGTCACGGTGGACTCGAACCCGAGACATTTGACTTCGGACATTAACCAGTCTACCACTAGGCCAACACACGCACACCAACAAAACTTGATGTTTACTAAAGTCAGTAGGTTTCGGATACTGATGACAGTTCAGTACTGATATCACTACTACGGATTAGTTCACTTTAGGGAGGTCTTGTACTAATTGAATCAATTAGCAATCCTATTGACTACTTTAGCAGCTGATCAGTTGGATTGATAACTAATGTGCGTGCGGAAGTGGTGGTGCTTAAGTTTTGTCTTTGCTGAAAACTGATACTGAAAATATACTTAACCAATATTCGTTTAGTCAGTATTAGTTTTCTATTTAGTAGCAAAGTGCTATTGATGGAGGGTTTGAACAGTATGTTATATTGCGTGTGTTGAGTGATATTTTGTTCAATAACATGTAATTTAAAGAGTACTTAAAGTAAATCACACACTTAGTTTTTACGTGATTCTGAGAGATTAGCTCATATGTCCACGAATTAATAAATCAATCAAACCACTGCTTGGGATCGGTCTTGCTTATGGGTGCAAGAGAAAACATAGTTACAAAAGTTCACCTTATATGTACCCCAACTAACTTTTCGTATTTTCCTTCTCTTACTGGTGTAAGGAGACCACTGATTGTTATACTTGTAATCGACCAACTTTCTTGCTTATAAGGTGTAAGAAAACCAAGCTTTCAACAACTAACAATTCGTTGCTTACTTGCCCTACTTCTACTTTTACAAGTTTTGGGTAAAGGGAATTTTCCAACTTATGATTAAGCTGTTACAAGCAACAACTTAATCTTTTCTAGGTGTAAGATATTATAAGGTTGAAGACTAGACTCTAAGGGAATGTATGCTGAAATCCCGAGCTAATAAATATATATTTGAGCTCTCATGATTTACTGATTACACTTGGAATTCCCTTCTTCAAAAAATCGTTGTTCAAATATTTTTCAGATAAGAGTTTTGAGATCTTTGAATACTTGAATGCTCAGCGTTTTCGATAACCTTCAAAGATTGGATCTTGTGGATATTTATAGGAGAGATGATGAATAGTACCATTGGAAGGAACATCAATCACATTAAGTCCATTTGTCGTTTGAATTCTTCCCATTTGAATCCTCGTACATCACTTTTTATTTCTGCAATATCGTACAACAAAGCTCTACACATCTGAAACATATCTCTAGCTTGTTAGGATCTTCTGCAGATTTACTCTGACACTGATCGCTATAAATTCTACCAATTAAATGATAGTAAAAACAACAAGTATTATATCGTATCCACAGAGACTGATATTCGAAAACACAGTGAATAATCAACACGAAATATTTGATTATTATTCAGGCAACAAAATCACAAGAGAGGTGATGATTAAACTAGACTCAAAATGAAAAAGGAATAAACTCAGATGTGAAAGACTGACCCTAGGGATGTATTTAACTTAACCAGATTCACACAATTAACCTATTAATCTGTTTACCAATTTAATCCAACCAAAGATGAAAGATCACATAAGTACCCATAAATTTCGCCATTTATTAACTATGGTTTTGGATTACTAATTTACCTATTACTGTTACATCTCAAGGTAGAAATTAGTAACTCCAAATAGATCACAAAGAATATGCTTCCTACGGATGTTCCTATCTCACCACGACTCGAGCTTACCAGTATTAAGATTCAAGATCGATTGACAATTAAAACTGTTAGTATTCAATTGACAACTATATATGCATTAAAGTTGATCAAAAATTAACACATAAGATTAAGCACCAAGAATCACAAATCTATGACTGGAAGGTAAAACAGTATCAACAGATAAATCACATAAATCTAGTCAGACATACAAATCCTAGGATCAATACAGAACTTAGCTACGCATAATTAAAATACTAAAACAAGAATTAAATAAAGATAACATAAACTGAATTGAAAAGATAAAACCGTATGAATCCACGATGGAATCTGTAAATAATCTAAATACTTCAAGAATCCAAAGACGAACTGGAATGGAAAATAAAATAAAGCTAAGCTAAAAGAATTCTGGAAAATAAATTGTGCGAAAAAAGTAAAACTATGTGTTATGTGAATGTGCGTAAAAGTAAGGTGTAGCGTTCCCTCCACCGTCTCTCCGTTCTGACTGCGCATATAGCAACCCTAGGCCTCTCGAGACTCGCTCGCGATCGAGAGTTGAGAACGAATATCACGAAGGGATGTCGCGACCTATCATTTCTTTCGTGCGTCTATCTGTTCTCGCGGGATAGGCCCGCAATAATGTCTCGCGAGCAAACCATTCTGCCGCGCCTATGTCTTCCCTCGCGACCACGGCTCGTGACATAGTGTCGCGATATAATCTCGTGAGGTGTGTTCTTTCGCTTCATGCCGTGCTTTCATGACCGCTAGGCGATCGCTAGCCTCGCTCATTTTCTTTACACCTATGTCGATAAACACGCATTTTACACGTTTATTGTTGATATTTAAAGATGATTTTAGATCTATAAAGTGCGTTTATGTCTTGGATCTCAATGCTTTTACATATTTTTGGAAGATATTGCTCTTGGGTTCCGTTTTGGTGTTTTGTAGGCTTATAAGTTGAAAACCGAAGCATGGAACGAAGGACGAGCAGACGAGGGCGAAATGAGTGCCTAGCGACCGCCTTCGCAGCCGCTAGCGAGGCCGCGAGCCAACACAAAGCGGGCGCGAGAGCATGCGCGCGAAGGAGATGTCTCGCGACCGACCTATCGACCGCTAGGTCGGCCGCGAGGAAACAAGACACACACTAGACGAAGTCCATGCACGCGAGCACTCCCAGTGGGCGCGAGACGTGCCCGCGGCGATTCCAAGTGTGACGCGACCACACCTAGCGACCGCGAGGTGTGGCCGCGAGGTAACTAAGCACGCGCGCCCTGCCGAGAGTTTGACGCCCGGCCGAGACGAGACGGATGCCTCACGACCGCGAGCTCGGCCGCGAAGAGAGGCGGCTGACGCAAATTTTAGGGTTTCACCCTAAATCTATAAATAGGGCATTGCCCCCTCGCGCCCCCAACCATCCCCAGCCGTGATTTTACATATTTTTCCGCAGTTTTTCATAGTTTTTCATTTATTTTCGCTCTAGCTTTGATTTAGATTCATTCTAGCTTTAGTTTTCCATCATTCTGCAATTGTTCTACGCATTGTTAACGCTTCGGAAGCTTTTGTCCGAACAAATTCCATCGTTTTCCCGTTTTTCGTTGGGTTTGGATACGAACCCAACCATTGTTCTTCAGACGCTTCCCTACGGGTTTTATCAATTTAATTTCTGTTTTTATGATTATCTCGTATTTAATTTCGTTAATTATGTCTAGCTAAATTTATGTTCTAATCTTAGGTTTGCACCGATTCTATCCTATATGTTGTGATTCCTCGCCGTTGTTGTTTACCTTCCGTGCATCGATTCATGATTCATGGTGCTTAATTATATGTGTTGATTTCGATCAATCTTGATGCATATCATAGTTGCCGCTAAGTACGTAACAATTTAATTGTCAATCGATCTTGAATGCATGATACGAATAAGTTCTTGAGTCGAAATGAGATAGGAACATTCAGAGGAAGCATATTCTTGGTGATCCTTTCGAGTTGCTTATTTTCCTCTGAGACGTAATGAATAGGGAAAATTAGTAATCAATCGTCACAATTGTCGAATCAAGTTGTTGGCTACATATGTGATCTTCCATCTTGTCTGGATTAAAACGGTTAATAATAAGCAGGATAAACATCGTTGTGGATAGGATTAGTGCATCCCTAGGGTTAGTCTTTGTCTCTTATATTCATCTTTGAGTATTTATTGCTTTTGTTTATTTGCAAGTTGTTACCCTTTGCTTTGGATTTATTATCTGAAGCCATAAAACCTTTCAACCCATATTTATGCTTGGATAATGATGAATTATCGTTGAATTAGCTTCGTGTTTTCGATAGCAATCCCTGTGGATACGATACTCGACTTACCATTATACATCGCGCGTTATTTTCGTGCGATCAAATCTGTCGATCAAATTTTGGCGCCGTTGCCGGGGATTGTTAAGATCACATAGGAATAATTTGACGATTTGGATTTATTAATTCAAGTTATATATATATTATTATTTATTTATTCTTGCCAGAGTTAAGCTCTCTCTTTTTCTCCTGGTAGTTTATGATCACAAGGTCCCGGGGACCTCCTGAGCAAAATCTTGACCCAGAGATCGAAAATTTCCAAATGAGGAGGAGACGAGAGACAAGAAGGGCTGCAATGGCAGCTAATCCACAGAACGGGGGCATTCCTCCCGAGCAAGCTACACGCATGCTAGCTGATTTCGCAGAGATGCAGCGCCAGATGGCGAATATGGGACTCCTTGTCCCTACCCCAGAGACGAGACCTATGAACTACATGTACCGACCTCCCACTGAATGATACGATCCTCGCTGGTACGAAGGATCTATCAAGACGCCAAACGTAAGAACGAACAAGATGAAATATCCCAAAACCTCTCGAATCTAACCCTCAAGTGATATAGGTCAAGATTTACCTATACCCCAACTAGATAGTTGACGCAGCAACTCGGGGACGATGAATGACACACTAACGAGAGATGAATGTCTCGTCGACACGTCGATAATTGAATTCCTCGCAAACACAAGAAAATTCAAGAGCTAATGAAGAGAGAATAAACTCACATTTATTGATCAATCAAAAGTCAATATTTTCAGATGCTTACATGCCTTTATATAAGCGAAAAATAAAGAACCCTAATCCTTGTCAATGAAGGATTCCTAATCAAAACAGAAAATAAAGAACCTTAATCCTTGTCAAAGAAGGATTCCTAATCAAAACAGGAAACTAACAAATATAAGAGACCTAATTAAACTAGGAAACTATTTAATCTAACATCTGAATGGGTCGCAAAAATAATTAAAAAAAATAACGTGGCCCACAATATCAAACGGACCTCTGACTCCATCATTCCCCTCCTCTTGAGAGGGATTTGTCCTCAAATCCAAGTCATCACCTATATCAAACGAACTCACCCACTTCAATTCACTAGCCCTCGCAAGATGCCAAATGTGGGAATCCAAATTTATATCCAAATTTCTGATAAGCCTTCGCGGCAATGCAGACGATCATCCCCACCCCATAAGACCCGACGCCTCGATCGGCGATCCGCGAATCCTATGAGACACCGACCCAAATAAAGGTTAGCTCGATACCAAATGATACGATTCTCGCCGGGTACGAAGGATCTATCAAGACGCAAACCAAGAACTAACAAGACGGAATATCCCAAAACCTCCGAATCTAACCTCGACGATATAGGTCAAGATTTCGCCTATACCCCAACTAGATAGTCGACGCAGAAACTCGGGACGATGAATGACACACTAACGAGGGATGAATGTGTCGTCGATACGTCGATAATTGAATTCCTTGGCAAACACAAGAAAATTCAAGAGCTAATGAAGAGAGAATAAAACTCACATTTATTGATCAATCAAAAGCTGAATATTTTCGTATGCTTACAAGCCTTTATATAGGCGAAAAAATAAAGAACCCTAATCCTTGTCAATGAAGGATTCCTAATCAAAACAGGAAAATAAAGAACCCTAATCCTTATCAAAGAAGGATTCCTAATCAAAACAGGAAACTAACTAATATAAGAGACCTAATTAAACTAGGAAACTATTTAATCTAACATCTAAATGGGCTGCAAAAATAATTAAAAAAAATAACGTGGCCCACAATATCAAACGGACCTCGGACTCCATCACTGAACAATTCCAAGGAGGAGGATGGGGCCCGCATGTGGACGCAAACAATTTTGAATTAAAGCCGGCCCTGATCAGTATGGTGCAAGGAGAGTAGTTTAGAGGCGAAGTCACTGAGGACCCGAATGCTCATCTGGAGATATTCCTCGATATATGTGACACCATCAAGAAAAATAGGGTGCCACAAGATACGATCCGGATGCGCATGTTCGGATTCTCTCTCAGCCAAAGAAGGATTGGTTTAAGAGCTTGGACCGAACCGATAGATAGTAAAACTTTATGAAAGTTCCTTTCTAAGTATTTTCCGCCACCAAAGCCCGTAAAATCATAGCCGAGGTCTCCCACTTTGCCAACAAGGAGACGAGTCACTATTCGAGGCATGGGAGAGATTTAGAGGCTTATTGAGAAGATGCCCACAACATGGATTCTCTAAAGAGCAACAGATCACGCAGTTCTATAGTGGGTTGACGCTGCATACGAGGAGCGTTGTAGATGCATCGGCAGGGGATGCATGTTGAACCATCGAGTAGGAGGCCACCGCATCATAGAAGAGATGGCGCCAATAGTTATCAATGGCCAATGGAGAGAACCCGCGGCGAAAGCAAATGTAGAGAGTGACTCGAAATATGACGATCTTATGAAGAAGTTCACTTTTCAAGAGTCGATCGAGATGTAAGAGGTTAATCATGTCAATCGAGAGAATAATGGGGAACCGACATACCATCCGAACAACAGAATCATCCAAACTTGTCGTGATGCTAACCCCAATAACTTCCAACAACTCCAAAGAGTTTCACTGCTCGTAATGGAGTGATTCAAGAGGCGAAGAAACCAAGTCTAGAGGATATGATGCATCATTTGGTTGTGAGCAACCAACAACCGCGACTCAACAGACTTCATTCATCAAGATTTCACCGCCGAGGATAACACAGCTTGAATCGACTGTGGCAAATGGCCGGGCAAGCACATGAAGATGATGGAGAATCAAATCGATCAGATAGCTACACAACAAAATGCACAGCCAAAGACGGGCCAATTTCCGAGTAATACGGAAGTGAACCCAAAGAATCAGTGCTTCGCCATCCAGACGAGGAGTGGGAAAGCGTATCAGAACCACCCGCACGAAGAAGGATGTGAGAATGAGCACCTCGCGACCGAGCTCGTGCCCGCGAGCCCGGCCGTGAGTCATCACGCAGCAAGTCATTCCGAGGAGCTTGCGAACCCACCCGCGGCCACGAAAGAAAAGCACCTCTCGACCGAGCTCGCGATCGAGAGCCCGGCCGTGAGACATCAGGCAGAGAGCCGGGGACGAGTCCGCGACCGCATGCCCAGCCGCTAAGAAGACGGTCGAAGCAGCAGAGGTCCCTAGCGACCGTACTCGCGATCGCGAGGACAAATGAGGCAACGCCTGCATCCGAGATTTCGACGATGCCCTCCGATTCTGTTTCCAAGTCGACTAGCTAAGTCGAAATATGACGAAGAGTTCATCAGATTCAAAGAGATATTTCAGAAAGTGAATATCAATCTACCCCTCTTTGAAGCGCTTCGAAACATGCCGGGATATGTGAAGTTTCTAAAAGATGCACTAGCAAGCAAAAAGAAATTGGATAAATTTGAAAAAATTAACCTATCTCAAGAATGCAAGGCCATCTTACAACGGAAGTTGCCTCCGGGCGAAAGATCCGGGAGCTTCACACCGGAGTGTGAGATTGCCGAGCACACATTCCCAATGTGTTGTTCGATTTGGGAGCAAGCATCAATCTGATGTCACCGAATGTATTCAACCGTCTCGAGCTAGGAAGATGAAGCCAACAAAGATCTCATTGATAATGGTCGATGTCACCACATACCCTAAGGGATTGTTGAAGATGTGTTGGTAAGAATTGGGACTTTGTCTTTCCCGCCGATTTTGTTATATTAGACATACCGAATTCAAGCATCGACCACTAATCTTGGGTAGACCTTTTCTAGCAACCGGTCGTGCTTTGATTGATGTGCGAGAAGTGACCTCACGCTTTCGGCCAATGATGAAGAGCTCAAGATTTCAATATATGACGCCATCAAGCAACACGCAGCTCAGAGTCGAAAAGTGTTATTCGATCACTATCGCACTACTAGTCAAGTCTCGCGACTCAAGGCAACCGATCACCGACGGGCATGTCAAGGAAGAAGTGGACTCGAATAAAAATCTGAGTGAGTCATTCAAGTTCAATGGAAGCTACCACACACGCATTGGTGGTCTGCAGTGAATGCTAAGTAGAAGGGCAAAAAAAAGTTTGGAAATACCACAGTTGTCAAATCGCCCAATTGACGAGAGGTAATGTCGAGCTAGCGACGTGAAAAATCTAGCATTGGTTGGGAGGTAACCCAATGTGTTACATGCTTTATGTTTTTCGTTTTGTTTTGTTTGTTTTCTTTGTTATGCTGTGTCTCGTTTGTTTGTTTTTAAGTCCCAAGGTATATCATCAATGGCGAGGAATCTATCCACCGTCGGAGTAGCGCGACATTTGAGGTAAGATCTCTACCAATCACTTTCTTCGCAAACATTATTGTCTCCATTGCACACTCGCTGACAATAAGTTTGGGGGTGGTCGAGTGTGATGTGGTTGAGAGTCCTTGTTATGTTTTGCGTTGTTTTGTTAAGTTTTATATGTTGGGGCTTTTGTCGTGTCTTCGTGTTTTTGTTGTGTCGGCCGATCAACGAGTTGAAGGAAGTGTGTTAATCCATGTGGCTAATGACGATAGAAATTTTTGTGGATATTTAACGACGAGCGACGAGGGTGAAATGAGTGCCTAGCGACCGAAGCATGGAACGGCGACGAGCGAGCGAGGGTGAAATGAGTGCCTAGCGATCGCCTTCGAGGCCGCTAGCGAGGCCGCGAGCCAACACAAAGCGGGCGCAAGAGCATGCGCACGAAGGAGATGTCTCGCGACCGGCCGGCGAGGAAACAAGACACACACGAGACGAAGCCCATGCACGCGAGCACTCCCAGCGGGCGTGAGACATGCCCACGGCGATTCCATGTGCGACGCGACCACACCTAGCGACAAAGAGGTGGCGCAGCGAGGCAACTACACGCACGCTTCGCCGAGAGTTTGACGCCCGAGACGAGACAGATGATGTTCGTGACCGAGCTCACGATCATGAAGCTCGCCGCTAAGAGAGGCGGTCGACGAAATTTTAGGGTTTCACCCTAAATCTATAAATAGGCATTGCCCTTCATGCCTCAATCGTCCCACCGTGATTTTACATATTTTTCTCGCTTTTCATAGTTTTTCATTTATTTTCGCTTCTAGCTTTGATTTAGATTCATTCTAGCTTTAGTTTTCC
This sequence comes from Salvia rosmarinus, assembly GCA_036937905.1. Classification (NCBI taxonomy): domain Eukaryota; kingdom Viridiplantae; phylum Streptophyta; class Magnoliopsida; order Lamiales; family Lamiaceae; genus Salvia; species Salvia rosmarinus. The sequence continues at coordinate 32,554,112 of CM072823.1, forward strand.
ATCATTCGCAATTGTTCTACTCATTGTTAACGCTCGAAGCTTTTGTCCAACAAATTCCATCGTTTTCCCTGCTTTTCATTGGGTTTGGATACGAACCCAACCATTGTTCTTCGTACACTTCCTACGGGTTTTATCAATTTAATTTCTGCTTTTATGATTATCTCGTATTTAATTCCGCTAATTATGTCTAGCTAAATTTATGTTCTAACTTGTGGTTTGCCCGATTCTATCCTATATGTTGTGATTCTCGCCGTTGTTGTTTACCTTCCGCATTGATTCATGATTCATGGTGCTTAATTATATGTGTTGATTTCGATCAATCTTGATGCATATCATAGTTGCCGCCATACGTAATAGCTTTAATTGTCAATCGATCTTGAATGCATGATACTGAATAAGCCTTGAGTCGAATCGAGATAGGAACATTTGTAGGAAGCATATTCTTTGTGATCCTTTCGAGTTGCTTATTTTCATCTAGAGACGTAATAAAGAATAGGGAAAATTAGTAATCAATCATCACAATTATCGTGAATCAAGTTGTTGGCTACATATGTGATCTTCCATCTTGTCTCGGATTAAAACGGTTAATAATAAGCGTGATAAACATCGCTAGGATAGAATTAGTGCATCCCTAGGGTTAGTCTTTGTCTCTTATATTCATCTTTGAGTATTTATTGCTTTTGTTTATTTGCAAGTTGTTACCCTTTGCTTTGGATTTATTATCTGAAGCCATAAAACCTTTCAACCCATATATGTGCTTGGATAATGATGAATTATCGTTGAATTAGCTTCTGTGTTTTCGGATAGCAATCCCTGTGGATACGATACTCGACTTACCATTATACATCGCGCGTTATTTTCGTATGCGATCAAATCCTGTCGATCAGTCGCCATCTCTCTCGGCCCAAAAATCCCTTTATCTCATGATCCACCTTTTTTACATCTAAACCTGTGCAAAAACGACACGAAATACACACGGCATTATATCTTTCAAGGTAAACATAAATTTATCGAATGACAGCTCAAAAGATCACTTATCAATTATAAAATGACGTAAAAGGCCATATAAAATATGTAGAAATGAGGTTTATCAGACACGTTGAAAGTCAAACACCTAAGGTTTAAAATATTTTATGTTTCTTCAGTAGGTTTAACCATGTGTTTCTTTAGTACGTTTACTTCGGGTCTCTTCAGTAGAGTCAGTTTCGTGTTCTTTCAGTAGAATGGACTCCATCTCTGTGTATAGGAGTTGGCCCTTGTATGGTAGTATGAAGACACATCTTAAGGTTAGAATGATGTCAATGTCATATTGGACGTAGGACAATGTAGACTCTCTTTATGTCTCCAAGGTGACGGTGGCAAAGACCTTGCTAGATTCTATGTCATAATGGAAGGAGGAGTAGAATTCCACTTCATGTTCATATACGTAGAACCTAGGTTAGTGGATATGAATTGTTTCCACCACTTTAACCTGAAGATGTTAAGGAATTCAAAGGCATCCTCGTTTGTAACCTTCGAAAATGAAATCCTCAAGTCATGAAGTCATGGTTAACTTGAGGCTCTGTGAGAGAGGCCTTCTGTTTTCTGAATCTTAGGTGCCATATCTGAAGTTGTAAAGTTTTATGAGTTTAAAGCTTGAAGAAATTTGAATTGAGAAAGCAATGGCAATTAAGAATTTGATCTTGTGAAAGTGATGATTATTTATGGAAAGCATTTAAATAGCCATATAGTGTCGTCATTTGCGCGTGCGTCGGTTGAGGAATAACCGATTGACCTTCTACGCACGCCTTGAATTGATAAAAAGTTTTTTTTACTTTTTACTTTTTACAGCTTTTTTCTAACATGACACTAAATACGAGAAAGTTATCCTGATGTGTTTGCATATGGTGTGTAAGATTGGATTGAGGGTGATTGTTATGCCACTGGAGCTATCGCAGTAGATGGGTATTTCACTCATTGCGACTTCATAATCTATCAGTTGTTGCTTCAGCCAGAGTATTTAAGAACAACAGCTCCCAACAGCCATGCACTTAGCTTTAGTTGTGGACGTGATGACTGATGTCTACTTCTGGGAGAACCAAGAAATCAGTTTGCTTCCAAGAAATTGACACGTCCCTGAAGTCGATTGCTTGTCTAACCTGCAACCTGTAAAATCAGAGTCAGAGTAACCTGAAAGCTTAAAATTATCATCACCA